>CAWUFW010001673.1:1427500-1620000 GCA_963921515.1 Calotriton arnoldi
AAAGGGTCACAATTCAGGACAAAAAGTCAGGACAGGAAGTCAAAATTCAGGACAAAAGGTACGTTTTACAGACACATCAGAGGAGGTTGCGCAATAGTATATAAGTAAGTAAATAGACAACCACTTAAGTACAAGTGAAAATAAGTTTATATTAGGTTGAGACATTTGTGCACTTAATGGTTTTTCAGTATGCACGCAGCTTTAAGCAAATGTGCAGGTCTTTTTGTGGTAACAAAACCGCCCCCACCCCACCATTCCAGCTCCCAGAGAAAACACCCGATGCCCGGTCCGGCCAGTCTGGCCTTGCTACCACCCTCCAATGGTGCCCCTCATCTTCACATAGACCCTCTCTCATGTGTATTTAATTTCTTTTATAGTGCTACTCATCCTAAGTATGTAGGGCAGAGTGTTGAAGTGTGTTACAACACACACATATTATATAGAGACAATGACTCATATAAATGTGAAAGTCAATGTATAGGAAATGTTGCTTAAGATACTGGGGCTTACAATGTGTAATCATACTTTCATCCATCATTCAGTCTTTCACCATTCATTCTGTCCTTCCATCTGTGTGCCCATCCATGTCCATATTCAACCATTTACAAACCTATCCATCACGTATCCTTCCATCCATCATTTCACTCATCCAGCCATCCATCCATCCACCCTTTTACTCATCCATCCATTATCCATCCATCCACCCTTTCACCCTATCCATCCGTACACTCATCCATCAACTCTTCCACCCATCCATCCATTCACTCATCCATCCAGCCATTTACCTATCCAGCCATCCGTTCACTTACTCATTCATCCACCCAGTCACTCATCCTTCCATCCATTCACCCATCCTCCCTTTCTCTCTCCATCCCCTTTCACTTAGCCATCCATCCTTCCATCCACCTACCCATCCATCTACTCATCCACTCATGAATCCATCCATTGAACCTATCACTTATCCATCCTTTCACTCATCCATCCATCCTTTCTCTCATCCATCCACCCTTTCACTCATCTATCCATCCTTTTGTCCATCTACCCGCCCTTTCACTCACTCATCCAGCCTTACATCCACCCTTTCACTTATCCGTCCATCCATTCACCCTTTCACTTATCAATTCATCAATACATCCATCATTTCACTCATCCATCCATCCATCATTTCACTCATCCATCCAGCCATCCACCCATCCATCCCTTCACTTACTTACTCACTCACCTTTTCATATTAATTATGAGCTGAGCCTTTGTCTGCAGAGTTGCAGACAGAAGACACCCATCAAGAACTCCACCCTCGCTGTAGTTCCTAAAGCAAGGGGTGGGGTGGGGGAGGGTTCACTATGCCCCTGCACATAGGCAATCTAAAAAAGTGGAAGGCATGAGTCATGCATGATGCACAGTGCCTGGACGTGAGGCGACTGTGACATGGTGTTGTTTCCAGAGCTTTAAGAGGGATGAAAAAACTAGGGGTCTCTCCAAAGGGGTGTTCGATGTAATTAAGGGCGTGGCTTAAAACACCTAAGCTAAAAATCTATGCTTATTATAATGTACCGCCTGACTGGTATTTTTGTTGCTTCTGTCATTGCATCCAGATATATAATACAACAAGTAACGTTACACCTAGAACAAGTAACGTTACACGTACAACTAAGCCAGAACTAATGGCTTTGTCAATGGTTGTTAGTTGCATAACATAAAAAAGCAGCAACCATGGCTTCCTTGAATATAATATTGAAAATGCGTCAGTTCTAAAATGATGAGACTCTGAAAGAACTATAATCCTTTCCTTTGAACTTCTTTCACCGCCTTCCTTTGATTAACTGGATTCTCACGTAGCAGCAGCATGGGCGTTTACTTTTTGCACTTCCATGTGACAGAATGCACTACCCTGTAGTGTAGTTCCTATTTCCCTAATAGGCTCTGCGCATTGGAATAATATACCCTATAGGCTTGACATAGGACTGAGGTCGGTATGTCCCTATCGAGTATATTAAACTTAATTACTTTTGTGCCAGCTAGCTCAGAGGCCACTAGAAACTCCTTGAGAACAAGAAGGGAGTAGTTTCTGGCAACCTCATAAACATGACTACTTTGTTTCCCTTTAGAATCGGAACACGTCTCAGAATTGTGGAAACAATAGATAACAGTTTCACTCAGTCAATCGTGCATGCTTAGTTTCCACAGAGTTACACAGAAAGAAAAGACGGGCGTTTCAATAAAAAGGTTTTATTGAACAGTCTTGTTTCTCGTGTAAGAGATATGTGCTGTTATGATCACAAGACAGTATGCAAGATAAATAATGTACAGCTAGCATTATCTTTTAGCATATATTCACGTACATAAATAACATGAGCTAAAAATGCGAGTACTCATACGATGTGTCTCTAAGCTAGTTCTACCCCAATGTACCTAACCTAATCTAGGTGTACGAAAAGGTAAGAAGTAGGTGGAGTATTCTCTAGAATGGAATACTAAGAGTATGTTAAGTCTAGTATGCCAAGAGTCCCTCTAGGTTCTAGTCAGCTCCATACCTTGAGAATGAGAGAGGTGGGAATCTCTTTCCGGATCTGGAACTCTAACACCCCGCGAAGGGAGTCAGAACACTGGAAGCTGGATTCTTCTGCGAGCAGGAATGACAGCGTCTTCTCAGTGCGTCAGGCCGGGATACGGGCTCCTCTAAAGTCGAGGTCTCCTCTTAACTTGCTTGGGCAAGGTAAGGTATATTTATACCTGGTAGGTGCCTTGGAATGTTAGCATTGACGTGAAGTCGGACAGAGGAAGACGTCAGGAATGAACCCTTAAGGTATAACGGTTCATACATAATAGATGAGTTCTTGGAGAAATCAATAATCCTGTGCTAGGGGAAATCCCAAGAGCTTAAGGGTCTGGTTTCTAAGAACTCGTTGTGACGTTAGGGTGGACGGATGTCGGTGACCATGCCTGTATTTGGAGTGCACGGCTAATGCCTAAATAAGGACTGGGATTCTATGCCTATATAAGGGCAATGCAAATTGTGCCTATATAAGGACATGTTTCAGGAAAACCTATATACGGACACCTAAAGCGGAATACAACAGCCCTAGACCGAGGCTGGAAGAGGCCACCACATGCTGTGCCAGCCCAGACTGACCCATTGTCATTCTGTATGTGGCAATCAGCCGCATACAGAATGACAATGGGCAGGTGGGGCTGCTCTTGTGCTCAGAGGAGTGCGAGGCGGCCCCATCAGGGAGCTGAGGCCTTTCGCAGGGGAACAGCTCTGCTCCCTGAAAGGCCGAAAATTACGGACAAAAGGCGTCCGTAAAAAGGATCCTCACAGACAAAGGACATGAGGTCCAATTTACGGACGGTCCGTGAAATTTACGGACGGTTGGTCACCCTACTGTGATGAACGTGCAGATTCACCCGACCCACCCTTAAAAACCAGGACATTTCTTTAAATAACCCAGGCACTACCCAAAAACCGGGACATTTCTTCAATCTGGAGAAAAGTGTCGGGACACCGGGACACTTCTCCAAAAACCGGGACCGTCCGGGGAAATCCGGGACGTATGGTCACCCTATCCTCCAGGCTCCGCCATCCTCGGCTCTCCCCACTGCTGCCTGTCTCCCACTGTCCCTCGAGTGCCACCCCCCAGCGTGTACTGCACACTCCCCGCTCCTCCCCCCTGTATGCCCCTCTCACTGACTCTGCCAGTCTCAGCTCTCCCCTGCAGCATGTCTCCCTCCTCTAACCCTCAAGTTCACACCCACCCAGTGTGCATTGCACTCTCACCCTCAGCCCTCCTAGCTCTGCCATCCTGAGCTCTCCCTGCTGCCTGTCTCCCTCTCTCACTCTTGCACCAGCCCTAAGTGTGCATTGCACACACCCCGTCCCTCCTCCCAGCTCTCCCTGTTGCCTGTCTCCCTTTTGCATCCCCCCTCAGGGTGCATTGCACTCTCACCTCAGCTCCTCTTCCTGGTTCTGCCAGCCTCAGCTTTCCCTGCTGCCTGTCTCCGTCTCTCCCTCTTGCACTCCATCACAGTGTGCATTGCAAATACCCCCCGACCCTCCCCCAGCTCTCCCTGCTGCCTTTCTCCCTTTTGCACCCCTCCCCCTGAATGTGCATTGCACTCTCACCCTCGGCCCTCCTGGCTCTGCCATCCTGAGCTCTCCCTGCTGCCGGTCTCCCTCTTGCACCAGTCCTAAGTGTGCATTGCACACTCACCCCGTCCCTCCTCCCAGCTCTCCCTGCTGCCTGTCTCCTTTTTGCACCCCCTCCCCTCAGTGTGCATTGCACTCTCACCCCATCCCCCCCACACTCTGCCAGTATCAGTTCTCCCCTGCTGCTGCTCTCTCTTGCACCCCCTCTCAGTGTACATTGCACTTTCACCCCTTCCCTCCTCCCGGCACTGCCAGTCTCAGCTCGCACCCGCTACCTGTCTCTTTCTTGCACTCCCTCTCAGTGTGCATTGTACACTCACCTTAGCTCCTCCCGGCTCTGCCATCCCCAGCTCTCCCCTGCTGCCCGTCTCTCTCTTGCACCCCCTCTCAGTGGGCACTGCACTCTCACCCCGTACCCCACGCTCTGCCAGTCTCAGCTCTCCCCTGCTGCCTGTCTCTCTCTTGCCCCCCCACTCAGTGTGCATTGCACTCTCACCCCCGCTCTGCCAGCCTCCGCCCTCCCCTGCTGCCCATCTCTCTCTTGCCCCCCCACTCAGTGTGCATTTCACTGTCACCCCCGCTCTGCCAGCCTCCACTCTCCCTGCTGCTGCTCTCTCTTGCACCCCCTCTCAGTGTGCATTGCCCTCTCACCCCGTTCCCCCCGCTCTGCCAGCCTCAGCTCTCCCCTGCTGATGCTCTCTCTTGCACCCCCTCTCAGTGAGCACTGCACTCTCACCCCCATCCCTCCTGGCTCTGCCAGTCTCAGCTCTCCTCCACTGCCCGTCTCTCTCTTGCACCCCTTCTCAGTGTGCATTGCCCTCTCACCCTGCCCCCCGCTCTGCCATCCTCAGCTCTCCCCTGCTGCCTGTCTCTCTCTTGCACCCCCTTTAAGTGTGCACTACACTCTCACCCTGTCCCTCCCGGCTCTGCCAGCCTCAGCTCTCCCCTGCTGCTGCTCTCTCTTGCACCCCCTCTCAGTGTGCATTGCACTCTCACCCCCGACCCTACTGGCTCTGCCAGTCTCAGCCCTCCCCTTCTGCCTGTCTCTCTCTTGCCCCCCCGCACCAACTCAGTGTGCACTGCACTCTCACCCCCGCTCTGCCAGCCTCCGCTCTCCCCTGCCGCTGGTCTCCCCTGCACCCCCTCTCAATGTGCATTGCGCCCTGCCCCTTGCCCCCTCCACTGACTGTTTGCCCCTTCCGCTGCCCCCTCCCCTGGCTCTGCCAGGCTGACATCCTTCCCTGCACCAGGAGCCTTTCATTCCGCGTACCGGCTCAGGACGAGCAGCTGCTGCCGCCTGCTGCATCAGACGCAGCGAATCCTCACCCGGCCCCAGCCTTTCAAGGGCCCCCGAGCCCCCCCGAATCCCTGGAGAGGACCCCTGGATACCGACGCGTGCCAGGAGTGATGCCCGGCGTGGACCTCTGTGCCAGCCCGGAGCCTTGAACCCGGAACATTGGGATGCCCTGTGCCCTGGAGCCCAGATGCTGCACCCCCAGGACTGCCTCGCACCAGCCCCCGGCAGTAGGCACCTTCCCCGCGGAAGGTGAGCGGTGCCCGCGTCGAAGGATGTGCCCCAGCACCCGGGCCGGGCTCCGCTGCCAGCTCGCACCCCTGCCCTGCTCCTCAGCCTGGCAGCTTGAGCTCTCCTGCTGTGACAAGGTAAGTGTGGCTTCAGCCGGGGGAGGGGTGTGTCTTAAGGGGCGGAGGGGTACCCCGCCTGCCTTAGCTGAAGCCCCTCACCACCGAACCATGGCCTCTTGCCCGACTCTCCTTGTTACACATCGGGGCCGCTTCCGTGTTTCACTGATTTGTGTCTGGGTTGGAAATGCTTGAAAATAGTGTTAGGACAAGTTGCGCACGCCACGCCCCCTCCCCAGCGGCCCCCCAATGCAACCCAGCATTGCAAACTTTGCCATCGTCCTTCTGACAGGCAAGCCTGGGAGCTTCAAAGCTAGAGGAGCCCCCCCACACACACACTCACACACACTGATTCATTTCACCCTCCACAGTACACGCGCCACGATGTACAGAGACCTGGCGGTGACAAAGCACACTTGGATCTGCGTTATTGTGTTATATATAGCGCTAGGTGCGGGTGAAAGGCACTTCAGAGAGCTGGACGTGTTGTGCAGGGAGTGCATTAGGGTACGGAGCTCCCAAGGGCTAGAGAAAGGGCTCGGAGTCAGCTAGGACAGTGCGTTTTCTGACAGGTGCATTCACATAGCACCAACGCTGCTCTCGGCGAATCCAGCGCTTTATTATGCGGGTGGCTGGCCTCTGTTCTGGTGTTTAAAGCGTTAATTCAATTGGTAGAACGAGAGCCCCGTGTGCCTCCTGGATATCGGGGAGCCTCGCCTTTGGGGATGGGGTGGTATGTATTGACAGGTTGGATGATGTTTCTTTTATGATATGTGTCAGCCTTTCCAACACATGGGCGCACACACCTATCTCCCACACGCACGCACACACGCACACAAGGTGTACAGCGCTAACTGCAGGATGTGATGCTAGGAGTGTCCTTTACTCTTCCAACTTCAAGGACCCCAGCTGTCCTCTGACCCCCCCACGGGGGTCAGGAGGGAGCGGGGATGTCCTCCGCTTCACCACTCACACACCACGGCCCTAGTGTGCATGGATCACCAGCCACTCAAGACACACGCGGGCACAGACGCACGAATGCACACACAAACACATACATGCCCCCACACACACATACAGGCACACACATGCACACATGTACACGCCCCCATGCACACACCCACACACCTACATACACGCACGCACAGTCACAATAAGACACACACACACCTGCTCCTATCAACCTCCCCTCCTGCACCCCTGCAGGCAGTGGGGTTTGACCCGCATGAGCTCAGGTTTTGGGAATCCTCTATATGCAGACAGCGGTAAAATAGGGCTTCCGGAAGCTTGCGATGTCTGCACGTTTACAGGTTGCACAGGTGGTGGGGGCATGATTCAGGGGTCGCTGTCGGATGACTGAGGGGATACCCCAGAAGACGTTTCTGTCTTTGTCTGGGGGTGTACATACCCCACGAGCTGCAGTTTGCACTCAAAGAGCGCCCCGATATTGGAAGCCCCAACACAGCACTGAACGTGCAACACGTTGTGAAAGCTGGATCGAGATGGAGGAGAAAGGAGCAATGGGGGGGCTCACACAATGTGCAGAAATGGAGGGAGGAGTCACTCTGTCACCAAGGTGTCCGACATACGCGGGCGCCTCGAGGTGATCGTCAGCGCTTTGAAACGACTCCAGGCACATGCGCTACACGTGTCACCTCTTAGATCACTTCTAGGCGCTGGGCCGCATACTTCCTCAGCGCTAACCCGCACACCCCCTACATAAATAAATTGCCCCCGGGACTTGGCCCACCCGGGGGCTTTGAAAATGAAGTGTGGGAGACCGCGCTTTGTTTTTTAAAAGTTTCGGACGGATTCGTGCACTTGGCGCGACCCCGCCCAATTTTGTTTTTTAAAAATGCTTTTTTTGGGCCTGGGGGTCCCTGTGGGACCCCCTGAGCAGGTCTGGGGGGTCAGGGTGTTTTTACCCAGCCCCCTTTTCTTGTTTTTTTAATCTTTTTTCTACCTTTTTATTTCTCCCTCGTCCGAGGCACAAGATGGCTGCCAACACTTCCTGGTTTGAAGTGATGGCAGCCAATAAGAGGCAAGCTTGTGCTTGTGTGGTTAGGCTCCGCCCAGATATCGAAAGTTTTCTTTTTTTTAATTTTTCAGGAACTACTGAACGAATTTACACCATTTTAAAAAAAAGCTTCCTTTCTGAACCAAGTACTACCTTTTTGCCAAATTTGGTGTAATTCCGTTCAGCAGTTCGGGCTGTAGCTTTGTCTAAAGTTTCCTATGGAAATTAACATGGGAAAACGCGTTTTAGGACCCCCTTTTTCTCGGCCTCCGCTTGACGAATCACCCCGAAACTTTCACGACAGGAGCTGACCGGAGCGCCCCACTAGTTTTGAAAATTTCGCTAAGATTCGTCAACCGGCACCAAAGTTATTGGGAAAAGAAAAAACGCTTTTCCTATGGAAACTAGGTCCTAACTATAACTATCTACTGGCGACCGCCAGTAGGTAAAATATATATATATATTTTATGTGATCAAGGCTGCATGTCTGGCAGCCGAAACGCGTCATGTTGGACCTTTTCTGATGTGTGAATAAACTACCATCCTGTTTCCACACCAACTGTTGGAGTCTGTGCCCGTGTGTTGCGCCGGAGTGCTTGTCGCAACATTGGGATTTCTTCGCGATATATATATATATATATATATATATATACATATATATATATATAGTATGCTCCCTTATATCGTCCCCTACCTTGGGGTATCTCTCTGAGGAAGTGATCTCTGGCCAGTTGTAACCATAAAAATGAGCCCCGACACAGTGCTACCTCTTCTGGGCAATCTCTTTGAGTATATCTATGAATCTCACTCGTTTCCATTTTCTCCTGGACCATTACTCTGAGGCTCTAGGGGTCAAGAGGATCAGGGCTCTGCATCTGATTGGAACCCTGTTGACTTCCTCCCTGCCATCTCCTGGATTCACCTTTTACAAAAGCAACTGCCCCTGAATGGTTAATGCTGACTTTGAGGTGCATCTGCCTAAAAGCAAGGGCGGGGTGGTAGTGCAGACAGTTAAAAACAGAAACAAGCCTTTTTTTTTTGTTGAAGTTTTATATAGCGCGAACTCGACCTGAAGGTATCAGAGCACTTTACATGAGCACCAGTTGCATTACAGATGGACATGTTCATTTTTTTCAGGCACGGGGAGATTAAGTGATTTGCCTAGAATCACAGGATGCTTGAGCCTCCCGCCAAGACACAAACCTGGTTCCCCAGCTTCAAAGTCAGCCGTTCTGGCTGTTACGCTACATCATTTTACCAGCCATTAAATAATTGAGTCACTTAAAGCCAGTGCCACTGGAATTATGAGTTTCTGAGGCAACAGCGTTTTCTGCATAGTTATGGGTTTACCGCATTTGCTACATAATCCATCATCTGCTGCATAATCTGCAGATTTTATCAAAAACATTTGATTCTAGTTCAAACGAATCAAAAGTTACTTAAAAAGTGGCTGGCCACATGTGTTCCGGAGCAGTTGAAGGCCCTTCATAAAGGTTGATTGGTCATCTTGCAGTTGCTTATTGATGAATTTGGGTGCTAAACTGGTACTAATGAGGTATAATATTTCCCCTGACAGTGTTACCATGAGTAAAAATGACAAAAAAAAGGAGTAAAGCTAACCACAGAATGTGCCGGATTACGCAGTTTATTCTACCTTTTCTTCTTGCATAATTGAGTCAACCCTGCTGCATAATTTGGTCCTCTCTTGCCACATAATTTCAGTGGCCCTGCTCAATGCTGCATGGTGACAAAGTTTTTTTTTAGAGTCAATATAAGGGTGTTATCAGCTGAGCTCTGGACTAATGGAGATACTTATAAAAATGCTTGCATTCGGTACAGTGTGATTACTTATTACTAAAAACTATATTTTGTAGGAACGAGTTTTTATCTCAAACACTGCATCATTTTGCAGCAGCCTATGTTAGACTGTGCGTAATGCAAGGTTAAAATAATAACTTACATATCCACAGTGCTTTCTGTCACAGGCTGGGACCTTGCAACACTATCGGTACAAAGGTCACTATTCACCAAAGTGTCAATTAGGGTGCAATTATGTGTTGGTAAGGTTTCAGTCTCAGACATCTGCACTGACGGTATTTGCCAACTACAAAATACTTAGACTACTTACTTATTTTCTTTTTAGCCATCTTCCTGACACTCGGTGACCTCTCTTCAGGGCACTCCGAATCTTTTTAGTCCCAATTTAAAGGGCTGTGCGTGTAAACAAAGACAGCCTGGAAATGCGGCAAATGAATGAGGCCGCAGTTCCAGGCCATCTTCATTTGCATGTAATTGCAGAGGCATTCGCGGCCGTGCCCCCCTTGATAACCATTCACGGACCCCTAGGGGGGTCGCCCCATAGTTTGAAGACCTCCGATCTAAGGGGAGACACCTGTAGCAGGCAGGGAGGTGCAAGGGAAAATTGAATAATCCTAAAAAATTAATGCTGGTGTGCTCCTATGGCAGGCAGCGGGGTCTAGGGAAAAATAGGATAATCCTGAAAAATTAATGCTGGTATGCGCCTGTTGCAGGCAGGGGGCCCAGGGGAAAATGGAATCATTGCTGGTGTACTAGAGGACTATGAGAAACCCATTGGGAGGCAAGGAGGTGCAGGGAAGAAATTGAAAAATGCATATATAATAAACACTGTATCTACATATATATATATATATATATATATATATATATATATATATATATATATATATATACATACATACTACAATGATCCTCAAGCATATTAAACTGATATTAGGGAAAAGTAAAAAAATATGAAAAAAAAAAAGAAAGGCATAGCACTCTCCTGTCAATCTCCCTCGGAAATGGCTTTGAAAACTGGAAAAAAAAGGATTTGCACACTGGCTGGCGGCACAAAACGGCTGCCGGCCACATGGTCAACTAACTAGCAAGAAGGCATCTGTCAAAAACACACTGGCTGGTTACACAAAATGGCCACTGGCCACATGGTCAAACAACAACAAGCAAGGATGCATGGCGGGCACAATAAAAAACACATGCAGGCCTATGGCAAAAGCACACTGGCTGGCTGCGCAAAAAGGCCGCTGGCCACAGGGCCAAACACAACAACAAGCAAGGAGGCATGCTGGACACAACAGAGATCACAAGAAGACCTATGTCAAAAGCACACTTGCTGGCTGCACAAAATGGCCAACATGCCACATGGTCAAATAACAACAAGCAAGGAGGCATGGACACTAATTTCAAAGAACTTTATTCGGTTACTATGAGAAAGATAACCATAAAAGCACAATTGATGAATCACACAAAAATTCCACAATCATAATGAGAAACTATACACAAAAGCTAAAAACATTTAAAAATGATATCAAAATTGATGTGCGAAATTTAAAAACATTTTTTAAAAAGGCAATAACAGAAGCAATGGTAAATACATTATCCAGAGATTGCAACGCTAGGAATGCTGGACGACATTGTCTCAATCCCAATCTTTTTAGCACAGGGATAATCCATATTTTCCTAGGTATAGAGTAGAATGTGCAAAAGAACAATATATGTAAAGATGACTGGGCGGACATGTCATCACATGGGCAATTACAAAGTGTTCTCGACCAATCATTAACTTCGGGAAAACTTAACGATCTGTGCAATGTATTCAGCCTAAAACGTGTTAACAGGAATCTGTCATAGTCTCTAGTAATTAACAGAATATACGGTTGTATAGTTACCGATGTCAAAGTAAGGTGATGTGCTATCACCGTAGTTTTACCCATTTCAATCATAGTTCTGGTTTCACTAAGGAATAACATACAACTACCTTTAAAATCCTTCCTAGGCACGCTACACATAGTATAGGGGTCATTATAGTATTCTGGATGGCCTATTTGAAATAAAAATGTTTTAACATATTCTAGCCATCTTATATATTTGACCCCATCAATTCCCAGTGCATCCTTCAGAATATGGCGATTAAAATCGGACTCATCAGTAGTCCAAATCCTGTGCCAAAGGAGAACAGGCTGGAGCTTAATCACATCTTCTAGGTATGGCATGCCAAGTTCTGTATGACAGATGAATGTTGATGTACTGTCCGGCACTGCCAAAAGAAACCTGAAAAAAATATTTTCTGCTATCTGCAGTGAATTGACATTAGCATAACCCCAGATACCTGCTCCATAAGTGGCAATAGCGACACATTTTGCCCTGTAGATACGCAACAATTCCCCAGGAGAACGTCTGCCTAGTTTCCTACTAAAATTTGTTAATGCCATCAGCGATTTGATAAATAACAGCCTTCTGGCTTTAATTGCCCGACTCCAGGAACCTGATTGTTCAAATAAAATCCCTAGATAAGAAAAAGTACTAGTATTCTCTAATGCCTTAGTATTAATAAAAATGGTTTTTTTCTTTTTATTTGACCCGATCCCACAGTTCATTGAGAACGTTTTTGTACAATTAATTGTGAAACCCAGATTAGCCATAAAATTTGTAAAGGAAGTTACTACCCTTTGGAGACCGAGGGGCGTACGGGCCATCAGGACCGCATCATCTGCATAAAGGAGTGCAGGGATAGGACGAGTTGCTACTAGTGGTAAGTCCCTGCACTCCTTGACCAGGGTGGATTCCAGGCCATTTATATATAGCGTGAATAGGAATGGGGCAAGGACACAGCCTTGCCTCACTCCTCTCAATACTCTAAAATTCCTGGTACAATCTCCACCCTGTCCAAAACGAACCCTCGCCCTTGCCCCTGAGTAAAGCTGCCTTAAAAGGAAATAATAGAGTTATCTACCCCCAGCCCCTCTAAAATTATCCAAAGCTTCTCATGAAAAACACAATCAAATGCTGACTTTAAGTCAACAAAAGTTAAAAACATCCTTTCCTTTTTCGCTTTAGTATATTTCTCTACTAAGATGTGTAAATTTAGACCCTGATCAATTGTGCCCAGGCCCTTGCGAAAACCGTATTGGAGGTCACTTAAAATTGAATGCTCCCCGCCCATATCTGTAATCTATCTAAAATCACTCACCCAATAATCTTGACTGTAGAATCCAGTAAAGAAATCGGGCGATAGCATACTGGATTCGCCCTGTCACCCTTTTTAAAAATAGGGACGATTGTAGATTCATACCAAGACGATAAAAAACCCCTGGAACAGCATGCATTAAAAAGTTGCGTTAAAAGTGGTCCCCACAATGCCATATTAGTTTTAAATAGGTCAACCGGGATGCCATCAGGCCACGGGGCCTTACCACCCAAACTGGCAGTTATGGCCACATTAACCTCACTCAGAGTAATATCCAATACAAATTTTTGGAAGGTGGGGAGGACTCGGAGACAACTTCAGTCTCCGATGTTCCCTGATCAACTAACAGTTGATTAGAGTAAAGCTTTGAGTAATGTGATACCCACTCTAATTCTGATATTGCGATCTCTATAGTAGCTTTATCTTTCTCAGCCAAAAATGGCGCATTGACCGCCTTCCAGAATGCAGCAGAATCTCGGTCAATTGAAGCCTCATGTAGGGCATTCCAGGCTTCCTCTTTTAGTTTTTCCTTCCTTGCATGTAATGTCCTTTTATAATTTCTTCTGGCTTCCCTAATTAAGTCCTGATCCTTCTCTCTGGCCTTTAGTGCGTATTTTAGTTTAGAATAGGCCTTAGTACATTGAGAGTCAAACCACCCTTCGCTATGGTTATTATTCCTTTTTATATTTACCCACAGCGTTTCTTTGATTTGATTTGAAATAACTAAAAAGCTCTCTATGATTTCTGAATGAGAGGAATTTTCATCAAGGCAGGCAAGAAACATATTTTTACACTTTGTCACTAGTTTAGTGACAAATTCCTCCTGATCCAGTTTCACCCATTTTAGTGCATACCCATTTTGCCTACTCAAGGTAACATTCTTCAGATACTGCGTAGAGTTACCTTTTGTATTAAAATCCTGTTTATACACCATGACATCAATACTTAATGGAAAATGATCGCTTAAGCGATATCATGGGTAATGAAATCCTTAAGACGAGGGGAATATCTACTCGATATCAAAATAAAATCTATAGTTGAAAAGGTACCTCGTCCATTAAAAGTCGGGCTAAAAGGGACCACAGGTGAACATAAGTTATTAGCAAACCCCATATCGCATGAAAACATAATATCATTCAGAAGATCTCCATACAATGTGTGCGAAAAATGAGGAAAACTGGTACCTTTTTCATAAGTTATTCCACAAACCCCCTTGTCACTATTGTGACACAAAAAACAATTAAAATCCCCGCCCCATATAACAATGACATCTTTAGTTGAATGAGTCTGCAAGTTATTCACGTCTCTATTTAAATTTCTCAATGTTCCCTCCAGCATTTCTGGAGAGGCATTGTTATAAAAATTCAATATTATCAAGCAGGATACCTGATCTATATGTATACTAATAATTTGATAATATTGATTGCTAACAACTAATTCGACTTTCCTCAATTTTAGGTGGTTAGAAATATAAGTACAAAGACCCCCTTTTGCTCTGCCATGGATCGATCTTACTGCTGGGGTGTGAAATGTTTTATACCCACACATGTGGATTGGCTCCTCTACCCATGTTTCTTGCAGACTAAATATCTCATAATTACACACATAGTCAATCCACACTTTGTTGGTCACTTTAGATTTTAAACCAGCCACATTCCAGAACATAATCTGACAATTAGCTTTCCTACTTATACTGTTTTTACAACCAGTCCCTCCCCGCCTTCTTCCACCGACGGAGGTATGAGTCCAGTTTGGGACATGGGGGTTTGAGCCGAAACAACCTCCATATCTAGAGTTGTAGTGTTAAGTACCTCTGTGACTTCCGCTATTACTTGAACTGGTGGTTTAACTATTACAATACTAGATCTAGTTATTAGTAATCCCATATTATGGGGAACATCCATGCCACTGGATTTCACAACTAAAGTTGGATCCTCTGATCTCAGTCAATCAACTGCTTCGAGAGTGTTAAGTCTATCGAAGCGATTTTGAGTGGGAATATTAAACTGTCTCCTATAGAGCGGGGTATAGAATTCCCGGTTGGTCCTGACATCATTGCTATTTATAGGTTGGTAGAAGTAGCCTAAAGGGACAACACTGACTCCAGGTCCAAACATTGGATCTTCACCCATTCTACTCAATATCGATCTTACTAAAAAGGGGTTTTAAATGATAACACTACACAGTCCCCTGAGAGTTTTTTGGCCCTCTGCCTAACCATCCCACTCTCCTTACCATCTTAAATTCGTCAAATAATTTCTCGGTTAAACCCGTCCTGGTACCAAGCCACTGTAAGGACTTGTTCCTTAAAACCTCCCAAGGTTCTACTGTCCCATCTGCTAATGTGGGAACGTTAACTAACACCACTACATAAGGCGTAACAGCTGGTGGTAACTCCAGATATGTGATGTGTCGTACCCTCTGATTCGTATGCACACAATTAGAATTTATTGATGGTGAAATAGATGTGGGCATGATCACAGCTGGTGGGATAGTCAGTGGATGAACCTCAATGTTTACGGGAGAAGTTTGTTGGGTTATGTTAGATGGCACATGTTTTACTGCGTTATGGATACCTAGGGCAGAGCTAGTAGTATTTGGTCTTGTGCTATTAATATGATGGTCGTAATTAATCGTTTGGGCAGGCATACGCATACCCTCAGGCACTGGGGGCAGAAATTTATCCAAACATTTAGCTAAAATTGCCTCTATAGTGTCTATTCTAGATGTCAAACTGCTTAGGCTCTCTCTAATTAGCAAATTCAGATCATCCAGTTTTATTTTTAGTTTTCCAACCTCACTCTGTGTGCGCATATTGGAGCTAATTAATGATTTTTCCCAATTTTCAGTTTTATTAGCTGATGTGGACTTTACCTTTTTAGGAGCCCTTTTACGAACTTTAGGGGAAGACCTCTCAATCAGAGGACATAGTTCCTCAGAAGTACAAGGGCAATTATCAGGGTTCCTGGCGCGCTTATTCGGTGGTTGTTGTTGCACGTCGTACTCCTGCTCGCTACCTGACAAATGGTCTGAAATATTCACCACACAACCATTTGTGCCCAATATACTTTTCTGAGACTCAAGTTGATTAGAACTAACTTCCACTAAGGCACCCTCATCCACTCCAGGTTTTAAAGCCTCTTCAACCGTTGTGATCTGCCGTTCTATGGCGCCCACGGCTCCAGTTAAATAACTAAGTAAGGATTGACGGGAATGCTCCCCTGGTTTAACTATCTTGTTATTCTTAATGCTCGCCATTTTCTCTTCCCCATACTATCTATATCACAGTAAAGACACAAGGGAGAAAGAATAAATATGTACCAAAAATAGGATACAGCACCCAAGGTTTAGCAAACACAGAAAGTAAAGATATCTATTAACAATACTACTCAGAGCGCCTTATGCCCCACATGATTGTTTCCTGCCAGATACGTAATGGAAAAGTCAAAGTCAAAGACAAGTATCTACAGTATCCCTATTCAAATATCTTCTTCGTCACAGTTAGCATCGAATCACAGTACCTTGATACATAAATGAAAGAGCTGTGGCCCAGCCCGGCCTCTGACAGTCTATGACAGGCTAAGACGGGCCCGTCTTGGCCCGGTCTTGGCCCGGGCACGCCCGCGCGCGTCCCGCGCTGCGGGACCGCCGCCGACTTTTCAAAGCCCCTCCAGGGACCGGGACTAAAGTGCTGCGTGCGTTTGTTGGGCCAGGGACAACGTGAGGTATTCCTTTCCTCTTTTGCGGTCTCCCGCGCTGCGGGACCGCCGCCGACTTTTCAAAGCCCCTTCAGGGACCGGGACTAAAGTGCTGCGTGCGTTTGTTGGGCCAGGGACAACGTGAGGTATTCCTTTCCTCTTTTGCAGTCTCCCGCGCTGCGGGACCGCCGCTGACTTTTCAAAGCCCCTCCAGGGACCGGGACTAAAGTGCTGCGTGCGTTTGTTGGGCCAGGGACAACGTGAGGTATTCCTTTCCTCTTTTGCGGTCTCCCGCGCTGCGGGACCGCCGCCGACTTTTCAAAGCCCCTCCAGGGACCGGGACTAAAGTGCTGCGTGCGTTTGTTGGGCCAGGGACAACGTGAGGTATTCCTTTCCTCTTTTGCGGTCTCCGGGCACTCCTTGTGCGCCGTGCAGCTTCATTCCCCAACTTTCAGCCATTCACGAGGCAAAGGGTGCAGCCAACTGGTGACCATCATCGTTCTCCCTCTTAGTCAAGAGACTGCGCGCTGCTCTACCGCCAAGGCTGGTGTCTGGTCACGCCAGGCATGGACACAAGAAGGAAAACATGCAGCTCTATGTCAAAGGCACACTGTCTGGCTACACAAAATCTTCACTGGTCACATGGTCAAATGACAAGCAAGAATGCATATACAACAAAGAACACATGCAGGCTTATGGACACTGACTTCATAAAATGGCCCACGGCCACATGGCATGTAGAACAAAGATAAATGGTGGTCTATGGCAAACACACACACACAAACACACTGGCCAGACAAAGGAGGCATGGTAAACAATGAAGAAAATACTAACAGTAATTTAGCAATGCCAAAAATGAAAATTAGGTGAGCTATACAAAGTTTACAACAACACACATCCTCCTCGGGCATCAAATATTACCGCACCATAATACACTTTTTGCAGAAAAAAGCGTGCAATACAAAAAAAAAAAACATTTTTTGTTTCATCTAATTTCATCACTGGCCTAAATGATGCTTTAAAACAACATATACCACAGAAACAAATGTTTCATGTACCCAATGACTAGTACTGGCTGGATGGCCCATGGGCAGACTAGGCCACATAGTACAATAAATAAATAGTGCAAATTTACCAAGCATGGAGAAAATGTACTGAACTGTGCAACCGTTTTCCCTTACAAAATTAAAGGGAAAAAAAGAACTAGGCTACTACTGAAACTCCAGGCCTCCCTCCACAACCACAACCACAATCAAATTAAAAAATTGAATACAAATACAAATAAATACTGGTGCATGTCTTCTAACAAACAAACAACATCTTTATACAAATGTTTTGGAACTTACTTGTTGTGATATCACAGGGAGGAGCCTGCTGTACAGGAAGAGGATGTTAAAGTCTCTGGGGCACTTCCTTCTTGTTGGAACAAACAAGTAAAATGAAAAAACGCTTTTCGCACTAAAAAACAACCTGAACGGTCCGCCGGAGAAGGATATTCACTCAAAAACGTCTCTCTGAGTTGATTTAGCTGCTTCTCAAGTAGAGAATCTGCTCACCAGCATCCCAAAAATGGCACAGGAAGGCTCAGTGGCAACTGGAAGCCATGCTAGCAGCCAGCAAATCTCGCTCGCCAGCAGCCAGCAAATCTTGTTGCACTCGCCAGCGCATGCTAACACAAGTCTCACCAGCTCGCGCTAACACAAATCTCGTGTACGCGGAATTTAGCTGGAATTCCGTGTTACACACGTAGGGTGGAGTTACCTAATTCTGCCATCTCCACAAGTGGAGTTATAATTCCGCCCGGGCCTAATAATAACATGATTTTCCGTAATGATAAGGTAATACATTACATTTACGCAACAAAAAGTCAAAGAATGCATTAGTTGTTCCATGAGTGGTAAGACCAAGGTGGTTAGTATTGTACCTCTGTGCCATGATAAACATGGGGGAAAAATTGGCCCTAGATAACATTGGTCCCATAAACTGTTCAAGTGTTTTCAAAAGATTCATCTTTTTGTTAATCGATTATATATCACATTGGATTATCACCAAAATGGTGAACCAAACTACAGTTAAAACATTAATTGATTTTCTCAAGGACAGCTTTTGTGTAGAGGGCATACACTCTCTCCTAGTCACAGATAATGGGCTTCAGTTCACACCTTAAGAAATGAAGGAATTCTTGGCTACCCTGTCTATCAAACATGATGGTCAATGGTCAACCTGTTGAAGAATCTATACCAAAGTTGCTTTGGTCGCACCACACCATGCCTATCCAAGTCACAGCAATTTCCCCATTTACCTTACTTAAAAAAACAGCTCCAAATTATCCCCCTTTTGGTTAGGGGATCAAAATCAAGTGTACATCAACCCAGAAATGTGTAGGGAGAAAGTGGAAATGCATCCGAGCAAATGCAAGCCCTGGTATGATTCCAAAACATAGTGTGAAGAATCAACAATGGAAAGTAGGTGATTTTTGTTCTAATTAAAAGAACAGGTGAAATGAGTGGCAAGTTAATCAAGATCACCAAGCTTGTACAAATCATTGAGGTACAACACAATGTGGTAACGGTTGCTAATGGGCAATTTTGGAGCATGGGTAGGCTTGGAAGGTGTATTGATAGCCCACAGTGTCAACAGAGTGAAGGTCCTTTAGTTGCAGTGGATGATCCGTATGGAAAGAACAAACTCACTACCAAAAGGTGCAGATTCACACCTAACTGGTAGAAAGATTTCCTCATGTGATGTTTCCTTACCAGCTGTTACATGTCTTCTATTTTTGTAGGAGGGAGATGCATTATAATTAATTTGTCATTTATATATATATATATATATATAGCAACGTAACATTTCAAACTCTAAAAACCACTGAAATGCACCTATTATAGTTAGATTTATCTCAAGTAACTATAACTGGTGCACTACAATAACTATAACTCTCGCCCCTGCAATGCACATTTTTCTCATGTTTTTCTTATGTGGGGTATTTAGCAGTGTATGGTGAGGGTGCGAGTTATAGTTACCTTAAGGTACGAGTTATAGTTACTTGAGAAAAATATATAACTATAACTGGTGAAATTCTGTGATTTTTAGAGCTTAAAATATTACGGTGTTATTGAACATTTCACCTAACTATACCGTTACTTTAACCTTTGAATTTTCAGTAAATTTCGAGTTTTTTTAACGCTAAGTAATATTTAAGTATCATACGTAAATCCAACCCCTCCACTGCACATTGTCTTTATGAGGGTTGATTGCAGGGCCTGGCCACAAGGCCGTGCGCAGTGTGGGTTTGGCCACAAAGCCCCGCCTGCGGCCAACTCCCAAAAGGCAGCCAACACCACACTGCTCAGGGCCTTTGGCAGTGCACAGCGGGTGGTTGCCACTGGGCCTGGCCCTGGGGACCCCATCTCCCAGTTCCCTTTTTTTTTTAAGGGTATGGGGGCCACACGGCCCTACTCGCCAAACGTATTATGGCCCTGGGTATCCCCAGGACCATAAATATTTTAAAGAGGAGGGTGGGCCGCATGGCCACTCTCCCCGAGCGTTCTTAGGCCATGGGGACCAGGTGCCAGTGCATGTTTACCCTTCGAATTCACCAACGGGGGCCTTTTATTTTGGTGCCCCGGCCTATTTTATGTCCCAGTCCGAACCTGTTGTTATATTAATTGTTTAGCACAGAGAAGGTGCCTGAAGATTAGGTAGTCAGAGGCAGTACTCTCAGGGGTAGATTGAGAGCCTCGCCCAACGAAGGACCCTGCCTCCATATTTGACATTTCTCTGGTGAAAGATTTGTGAACCTTCAGATGCTGCTCGATCCACTGTACATGTTACAAAATAAGTGCCACAGGGTTTATGGGGGAGGGGAGAGAGCTATATGTGGAGGGTTTGGTGCGTGCATTGTATCCGCATGCATCAACATGTTACGATTTTAATACAATGCCACCCAAAACGCTTCCTTTTCCAGCCCATTCTGTGTTTTTTTACATTTGGGGATGAAGGTCTGAAATTCAGCCAACATCTACGCACACTCCTTCATCTCTGGTGCAGCTCATAAAAACACCGTTTATTCCCCCTTAGCAGGCAGCAGATTGTAAGCGCGGCCTTGCTCGTCTCTTCACCTCGGTCTTCTTTATAACCCGGGTTGATAAATCGGCTGCCTTTTCCTTCAGTAAAGAAGAAGAAGGCTCAAGGACGTGTGCTCGGCCTTGTGAGGAAAGATGCTTCGGCATCCAGCGGGCTCATTTATGTAGCGTCTACTTTTAGTCATCGCTGGAACC
Organism: Calotriton arnoldi; assembly: GCA_963921515.1. Lineage (NCBI taxonomy): Eukaryota > Metazoa > Chordata > Amphibia > Caudata > Salamandridae > Calotriton > Calotriton arnoldi. The sequence goes on from CAWUFW010001673.1 coordinate 1,448,289, forward strand.
AAACCAACATGGCCTCCAAGCAGTCTGGATAGGGAGTATTTTATTTGGTAACATGACATCCAATAATAAAGCCATCTGAGGCTGGACACTAGAGCCACACAAATAGCACGCCTGTTTTGTCAAATAAGATAGCAGATGTAAAGAGTGATGTAAATGTATCAATTTTATCGAATCCTTAAGCTTCTCTATCGTGTAAAATGAAGCTGTACAGAAGGGCAATATTGTGGAGTGGAAGCACTAGATTTAACGTGAGAGCAGGAGTACAGAGTGAGGTGCTTTGGGGTATTTTTCCGCGAATAGAGCAGGGGGAATGGGTAGGAGATTCGTAGACACTTGTTCTTTCAGTCAGCTCTGTGTCTCCCAACATAGAACCCAGAGTCTTCCATGTATTGTGCCCTTCACGGGCACACGCAAACCCAGCACGTGTATATAGCATACATGCATTGCACAACAGGACTTCCTTGATGTACTATATGATTCACAGGCCCACATACACCCACAACATGCCTTTAATATACATGCACTGCATTATACCTATATTGTACAACATGCAGGCGCGCGCACACACACTCAGCACGTGTACCACACATGCACAGCGCAGTACTCACCACCAAACCTATGTAGGCCAAGGGGTGTTAAGCACACAGAAGAGGAACTTTGAACTCCAGTGACACAGGTAAAAAGGGGCACGTTCACACCTATTGATCACTACACGGTATGCTGCCACCACCACGCTTGTGCTGCTTAACTCCTGGCAAAGGCAGTAGCCTATCACCACTATGAGGGTAGCGGTCTGGGCATCCCTCCGGGTTCAAAAAGACAGTAATTCGTGAGACAAGCCTATGTCATGGCACACACGCATAATCTAGGTTCGCCCATGACAGCAAAAATCAGCGTTAGGGAAGTGGACATCCTTACAGTTGGGGCACTCAGGGCAGGATGCACATCCATCATCATGCAAGGGAATTTTCCGCCCCAACAAATAGTTGTCCTTTTAGATGAAATATGAAAAATTTAGATATGCTTAAATGATCAACACTTATTTGCCCTTTACAAAATTAAAGATGGTTGTGGAAAAGCTTATCAGGGCTTCGAATATAGTTAAATTAAAAATGTTATATCACAGGTGGAGCCATGGAAAACATGTATTTGCTTTATTTTGTAAACCTTATCAAATAATCCACCTGGTTAAGATACCTGACTCCCTCAACTTAATTATTTTGAGAGGGTTCAGGCCATTTTTGCCACTGAGCCAACAGGCATCAAACTAGAAATTGCAGAAACGTGAGAGCATAATGCACTTTTTAGAGGAAGACATGCATTACACTGGTAACAGCTTTTACTTTTTGACCTGTCAGCACGTAGGGTGCCACGTGTGTAACACAATATCGGCTTCTTTCACACGGTCTCCTGGTCTGGAACCGATATCATATGGTGGCAGACAATGGGAGTTTAAAACCTGGAAGAACACGGGTTTTCAGCCCATTTTGTGGAGGCTGAGCACAGATGATGTCCATTAGGATTTTGCAACCTACCCAGGACATCAGGGGCAAACTTGGAAGCTTCTGTTCTTTTTGAGGAGGCTGAGGGGGTAGAGTGGCTCTCCGGCAGTGATCTGCTCAAAGGCCCAACCACTTTAAAACACTCATGACTGGAGAGGTAATAGGTTCAAGGCCCCACCCCTCCAAGTTTGCTCCCCTCTCATGGGGAGTGGTTTTTGGACGTTGGCTGGTCTGTACTATGTATAGGGTTTCAGATGTATGTGGCCATTTATTGACCAATCAACCCTGACAAATGCATTCAAGGTACCAAACTATTACTGTGCACTGGAACCCTGAAGAGACTGATTACCGGACTCATGGTGCTAGCGAAATCCCTAGCCATGGTTCGATGCAATTTAATAATGTAGAGTTTGGGAGAATTTGGAATGGCAATCCTGGAAGTTGCAGTTGCTATCTGGAACCGGATCTCTGGTACTGAGTTCAAAACTGCATAACATCAGAAAAAAACATAAAAGCCTACTTTACTACTTTAGCAGTTGCCTGTCTCTAGCTTTCTGCATTACACGTCCTGCATATTGAGTTGCTAGAAGCGTCTGCTCAGACCCCAGTTTTGATGCCAATGCAAATATTTTAATATAACAAATATACTACCACTAAACCTAATGGCCTGTATTACGCACTGACCTGGTCTGCGGTATGGTGCATATTTAATTAGGTGCACTAGACACAGACTATCTAATTGTGTTCTATTACATTTAACATGCTGCTTCCAGTGCATCTGCAAACTCACGCCTACACTGGGGTCAGAGCATTAGTGAAAGGTGGACCTGCTGGTTAAAGCAGCCAGTCCTGCTTTCACTGTGCATGTGGCAACGCATCCTGCATTTGGAAGGTGGGCCGAGATCCCCACGCAAAGCACGGCACTGAGTGACTTCACCCACCTGCCGTGAGGTGCTTTGGGCCTTTTTCCTCCTCTTTTAAGGGATGCAGAACCTTTTTGTAGTGCACAGTCAGTGTACCTCCTAACAGCTCCATCGCCTCTGTGCCCAAATCTATTATAGGGTGCCGCATAGAGGCAAAGTGTAACCTCATTTCCATGAGGCCACCTTAGGAGTGCACAATTTGTATTAATGAGGGGCTGTACAATTATATGCAACCCATTCTGTAATACTAAAGTGCCCCAGGAGGGCAGAAAGAGGGCACACATGCCTGTTGCCCTTCAGCACTTTGGGTAAAATGGCCCCAAGAAGGCAGCCACTTGCGTCATAATTGTAGTAAATCTCTGGTGCAAAGCTTGGGTAAAATGAAAACATCTTGTACTGATAGTGTACTCACAGGGACACACATTCAAGATACTTCTGTGTGACATCCAGATCGAAATATGAGACAAAGACAATATGTCTGGCTTTCAAAAATGCATCTTCATTGATTGGAGAGTTGCACGTGATTGCATGGCTAGATGAGTAGGTAAGTGCAAGAATGATGGCACTGAATGCCCCTCCAGGGTGCAATAACTTGTATTGGAGGAAGTCTGAGACTAACAATGTCCCTGGCTATTACGTAATGAGATGCAAGGGAAGACTATATCACCTGAGGCTATATCTAATCACATTTTGCTCTATGGGCAATGTGACCATTTTTATGAAATGGTGCAGCCTGCAATGCACACACCCCCTTGAAAAACACTAAATTAGTGCATGAGCTACAGACATCACAGCTCAGAAACAAGAAGCCGTGCACTCCATGGTTGAACAGAAATACTCTCCTTTTAAGCTGGAAGACATCTGCTACAAACATCTACACCAGCAGCAAGCCATATGGCACCAATGCAATACGTAGCACCTTGTACCCTTTAATTCTGAATCACCTCCTTACATAGATGTGGTCTTTCTCTGCAAACAAATCCAACAATTTTAGTAGCTACTTCAACGAATTTATGTGGGTTTTCCTACTCCACCCCTAGATAATTCACCTTCAAAAGGCTTATTTTATTGAATTACGGCCATTCAACTTTTTAATCAATGTTATGTTATTGGATCTTATAGAACGCACTATACCCTGAGGTGTCAAAGCGCTAGCAGTAATCACCCAATACCAAACAGAAAACAGAGAAGCCTCAATAACTAAGGGAGATTGAGAGAGAAAAGTCACGTTTCAGCAGTTTTTTTTAACGCAACAAGACAGTCAGAGCCACAGAGATGGACCGACCTCCCCGCCTGACCTTGCGGAATCTGGGAACCAACAGCTGCTTGCTAAAGGAAGATCTGAGAAGCCTACTCGGGAGTACCAATAAAAAAGGGAGTTTAGTTGGCTTGAAACTTTCTGATGTAAACCTAAAAGAAAAAAAACATGCAGAGAGCCTTCAAAACAATCATTTTTTTTTAACGTAAGCCAGTGGAGATAGGGAATCCCTTCTCTGACCACACAATGCCTCGGGATGTTAAGGATAAGTCGGGAAGCCACGTTCTGGGAAACTTGAAGTTTGTTAACACAGGAAGCATTGATATTGAAGTACAGGGAGTTGCAATAATCCAATCATGAGGTGATAAGTGCAATAATGACTGACTGGTGCAGATCCACTGGAATATAAGTAAAAATCTTTCTCAAAGTCCTGATAATGAGAAAACATGTCCTAGTAGTACAGCTGACCTGAGCATCAAAGCTCAAGGGATTGTCGAATGAAACACCCAGGTTTTTCGCTGACTTGACCAGGGTGTAAAGAGGTCTGTAATCCTTCGGCCACCAGGTGTTAGGCCAAACAGACTCCTGAGTGTCAAAGACCAATACCTCTGTTTTGTCAGCATTAAGTGTAAGTGCGTTGTCTTTCATCCACCTACTAATGCTAGACATGCAGTGATTGAACTGCACGGCTACAGAAGTCAGGTTGTTGGAAACAGACACAATGATCTGGGTTCAAAAGAGCTTGGAACCCGAAGAAACGCACCAATTCAGCCAATGGAGCAACATCCACGTTAAAAAGAGTCAGACTCAGGGAGGAGTCCTGAGGGATGCCACAAGGAAGACTAAAACCCTCCACCTTGAAACCTCCACATCTAATCGTTTGTAAAGTGCTGCGTGCGTTTGTTGGGCCAGGGACAACGTGAGGTATTCCTTTCCTCTTTTGCGGTCTCCCGCGCTGCGGGACCGCCGCCGACTTTTCAAAGCCCCTTCAGGGACCGGGACTAAAGTGCTGCGTGCGTTTGTTGGGCCAGGGACAACGTGAGGTATTCCTTTCCTCTTTTGCAGTCTCCGCGCTGCGGGACCGCCGCTGACTTTTCAAAGCCCCTCCAGGGACCGGGACTAAAGTGCTGCGTGCGTTTGTTGGGCCAGGGACAACGTGAGGTATTCCTTTCCTCTTTGCGGTCTCCGCGCTGCGGGACCGCCGCCGACTCTTCAAAGCCCCTCCAGGGACCGGGACTAAAGTGCTGCGTGCGTTTGTTGGGCCAGGGACAACGTGAGGTATTCCTTTCCTCTTTTGCGGTCTCCGGGCACTCCTTGTGCGCCGTGCAGCTTCATTCCCCAACTTTCAGCCATTCACGAGGCAAAGGGTGCAGCCAACTGGTGACCATCATCGTTCTCCCTCTTAGTCAAGAGACTGCGCGCTGCTCTACCGCCAAGGCTGGTGTCTGGTCACGCCAGGCATGGACACAAGAAGGAAAACATGCAGCTCTATGTCAAAGGCACACTGTCTGGCTACACAAAATCTTCACTGGTCACATGGTCAAATGACAAGCAAGAATGCATATACAACAAAGAACACATGCAGGCTTATGGACACTGACTTCATAAAATGGCCCACGGCCACATGGCATGTAGAACAAAGATAAATGGTGGTCTATGGCAAACACACACACACAAACACACTGGCCAGACAAAGGAGGCATGGTAAACAATGAAGAAAATACTAACAGTAATTTAGCAATGCCAAAAATGAAAATTAGGTGAGCTATACAAAGTTTACAACAACACACATCCTCCTCGGGCATCAAATATTACCGCACCATAATACACTTTTTGCAGAAAAAGCGTGCAATACAAAAAAAAAACATTTTTTGTTTCATCTAATTTCATCACTGGCCTAAATGATGCTTTAAAACAACATATACCACAGAAACAAATGTTTCATGTACCCAATGACTAGTACTGGCTGGATGGCCCATGGGCAGACTAGGCCACATAGTACAATAAATAAATAGTGCAAATTTACCAAGCATGGAGAAAATGTACTGAACTGTGCAACCGTTTTCCCTTACAAAATTAAAGGGAAAAAAGAACTAGGCTACTACTGAAACTCCAGGCCTCCCTCCACAACCACAACCACAATCAAATTAAAAATTGAATACAAATACAAATAAATACTGGTGCATGTCTTCTAACAAACAAACAACATCTTTATACAAATGTTTTGGAACTTACTTGTTGTGATATCACAGGGAGGAGCCTGCTGTACAGGAAGAGGATGTTAAAGTCTCTGGGGCACTTCCTTCTTGTTGGAACAAACAAGTAAAATGAAAAACGCTTTTCGCACTAAAAACAACCTGAACGGTCCGCCGGAGAAGGATATTCACTCAAAAACGTCTCTCTGAGTTGATTTAGCTGCTTCTCAAGTAGAGAATCTGCTCACCAGCATCCCAAAAATGGCACAGGAAGGCTCAGTGGCAACTGGAAGCCATGCTAGCAGCCAGCAAATCTCGCTCGCCAGCAGCCAGCAAATCTTGTTGCACTCGCCAGCGCATGCTAACACAAGTCTCACCAGCTCGGCTAACACAAATCTCGTGTACGCGAATTTAGCTGGAATTCCGTGTTACACACGTAGGGTGGAGTTACCTAATTCTGCCATCTCCACAAGTGGAGTTATAATTCCGCCCGGGCCTAATAATAACATGATTTTCCGTAATGATAAGGTAATACATTACATTTACGCAACAAAAAGTCAAAGAATGCATTAGTTGTTCCATGAGTGGTAAGACCAAGGTGGTTAGTATTGTACCTCTGTGCCATGATAAACATGGGGGAAAAATTGGCCCTAGATAACATTGGTCCCATAAACTGTTCAAGTGTTTTCAAAAGATTCATCTTTTTGTTAATCGATTATATATCACATTGGATTATCACCAAAATGGTGAACCAAACTACAGTTAAAACATTAATTGATTTTCTCAAGGACAGCTTTTGTGTAGAGGGCATACACTCTCTCCTAGTCACAGATAATGGGCTTCAGTTCACACCTTAAGAAATGAAGGAATTCTTGGCTACCCTGTCTATCAAACATGATGGTCAATGGTCAACCTGTTGAAGAATCTATACCAAAGTTGCTTTGGTCGCACCACACCATGCCTATCCAAGTCACAGCAATTTCCCCATTTACCTTACTTAAAAAAACAGCTCCAAATTATCCCCCTTTTGGTTAGGGGATCAAAATCAAGTGTACATCAACCCAGAAATGTGTAGGGAGAAAGTGGAAATGCATCCGAGCAAATGCAAGCCCTGGTATGATTCCAAAACATAGTGTGAAGAATCAACAATGGAAAGTAGGTGATTTTTGTTCTAATTAAAAGAACAGGTGAAATGAGTGGCAAGTTAATCAAGATCACCAAGCTTGTACAAATCATTGAGGTACAACACAATGTGGTAACGGTTGCTAATGGGCAATTTTGGAGCATGGGTAGGCTTGGAAGGTGTATTGATAGCCCACAGTGTCAACAGAGTGAAGGTCCTTTAGTTGCAGTGGATGATCCAGTATGGAAAGAACAAACTCACTACCAAAAGGTGCAGATTCACACCTAACTGGTAGAAAGATTTCCTCATGTGATGTTTCCTTACCAGCTGTTACATGTCTTCTATTTTTGTAGGAGGGAGATGCATTATAATTAATTTGTCATTTATATATATATATATATATATATATGCAACGTAACATTTCAAACTCTAAAAACCACTGAAATGCACCTATTATAGTTAGATTTATCTCAAGTAACTATAACTGGTGCACTACAATAACTATAACTCTCGCCCCTGCAATGCACATTTTTCTCATGTTTTTCTTATGTGGGGTATTTAGCAGTGTATGGTGAGGGTGCGAGTTATAGTTACCTTAAGGTACGAGTTATAGTTACTTGAGAAAAATATATAACTATAACTGGTGAAATTCTGTGATTTTTAGAGCTTAAAATATTACGGTGTTATTGAACATTTCACCTAACTATACCGTTACTTTAACCTTTGAATTTTCAGTAAATTTCGAGTTTTTTTAACGCTAAGTAATATTTAAGTATCATACGTAAATCCAACCCCTCCACTGCACATTGTCTTTATGAGGGTTGATTGCAGGGCCTGGCCACAAGGCCGTGCGCAGTGTGGGTTTGGCCACAAAGCCCCGCCTGCGGCCAACTCCCAAAGGCAGCCAACACCACACTGCTCAGGGCCTTTGGCAGTGCACAGCGGGTGGTTGCCACTGGGCCTGGCCCTGGGGACCCCATCTCCCAGTTCCCTTTTTTTTTTTAAGGGTATGGGGGCCACACGGCCCTACTCGCCAAACGTATTATGGCCCTGGGTATCCCCAGGACCATAAATATTTTAAAGAGGAGGGTGGGCCGCATGGCCACTCTCCCCGAGCGTTCTTAGGCCATGGGGACCAGGTGCCAGTGCATGTTTACCCTTCGAATTCACCAACGGGGGCCTTTTATTTTGGTGCCCGGCCTATTTTATGTCCCAGTCCGAACCTGTTGTTATATTAATTGTTTAGCACAGAGAAGGTGCCTGAAGATTAGGTAGTCAGAGGCAGTACTCTCAGGGGTAGATTGAGAGCCTCGCCCAACGAAGGACCCTGCCTCCATATTTGACATTTCTCTGGTGAAAGATTTGTGAACCTTCAGATGCTGCTCGATCCACTGTACATGTTACAAAATAAGTGCCACAGGGTTTATGGGGGGGGAGGGGAGAGAGCTATATGTGGAGGGTTTGGTGCGTGCATTGTATCCGCATGCATCAACATGTTACGATTTTAATACAATGCCACCCAAAACGCTTCCTTTTCCAGCCCATTCTGTGTTTTTTTTACATTTGGGGATGAAGGTCTGAAATTCAGCCAACATCTACGCACACTCCTTCATCTCTGGTGCAGCTCATAAAAACACCGTTTATTCCCCCTTAGCAGGCAGCAGATTGTAAGCGCGGCCTTGCTCGTCTCTTCACCTCGGTCTTCTTTATAACCCGGGTTGATAAATCGGCTGCCTTTTCCTTCAGTAAAGAAGAAGAAGGCTCAAGGACGTGTGCTCGGCCTTGTGAGGAAAGATGCTTCGGCATCCAGCGGGCTCATTTATGTAGCGTCTACTTTTAGTCATCGCTGGAACCAAACCAACATGGCCTCCAAGCAGTCTGGATAGGGAGTATTTTATTTGGTAACATGACATCCAATAATAAAGCCATCTGAGGCTGGACACTAGAGCCACACAAATAGCACGCCTGTTTTGTCAAATAAGATAGCAGATGTAAAGAGTGATGTAAATGTATCAATTTTATCAGAATCCTTAAGCTTCTCTATCGTGTAAAATGAAGCTGTACAGAAGGGCAATATTGTGGAGTGGAAGCACTAGATTTAACGTGAGAGCAGGAGTACAGAGTGAGGTGCTTTGGGGTATTTTTCCGCGAATAGAGCAGGGGAATGGGTAGGAGATTCGTAGACACTTGTTCTTTCAGTCAGCTCTGTGTCTCCCAACATAGAACCCAGAGTCTTCCATGTATTGTGCCCTTCACGGGCACACGCAAACCCAGCACGTGTATATAGCATACATGCATTGCACAACAGGACTTCCTTGATGTACTATATGATTCACAGGCCCACATACACCCACAACATGCCTTTAATATACATGCACTGCATTATACCTATATTGTACAACATGCAGGCGCGCGCACACACACTCAGCACGTGTACCACACATGCACAGCGCAGTACTCACCACCAAACCTATGTAGGCCAAGGGGTGTTAAGCACACAGAAGAGGAACTTTGAACTCCAGTGACACAGGTAAAAGGGGCACGTTCACACCTATTGATCACTACACGGTATGCTGCCACCACCACGCTTGTGCTGCTTAACTCCTGGCAAAGGCAGTAGCCTATCACCACTATGAGGGTAGCGGTCTGGGCATCCCTCCGGGTTCAAAAAGACAGTAATTCGTGAGACAAGCCTATGTCATGGCACACACGCATAATCTAGGTTCGCCCATGACAGCAAAAATCAGCGTTAGGGAAGTGGACATCCTTACAGTTGGGGCACTCAGGGCAGGATGCACATCCATCATCATGCAAGGGAATTTTCCGCCCCAACAAATAGTTGTCCTTTTAGATGAAATATGAAAAATTTAGATATGCTTAAATGATCAACACTTATTTGCCCTTTACAAAATTAAAGATGGTTGTGGAAAAGCTTATCAGGGCTTCGAATATAGTTAAATTAAAAATGTTATATCACAGGTGGAGCCATGGAAAACATGTATTTGCTTTATTTTGTAAACCTTATCAAATAATCCACCTGGTTAAGATACCTGACTCCCTCAACTTAATTATTTTGAGAGGGTTCAGGCCATTTTTGCCACTGAGCCAACAGGCATCAAACTAGAAATTGCAGAAACGTGAGAGCATAATGCACTTTTTAGAGGAAGACATGCATTACACTGGTAACAGCTTTTACTTTTTGACCTGTCAGCACGTAGGGTGCCACGTGTGTAACACAATATCGGCTTCTTTCACACGGTCTCCTGGTCTGGAACCGATATCATATGGTGGCAGACAATGGGAGTTTAAAACCTGGAAGAACACGGGTTTTCAGCCCATTTTGTGGAGGCTGAGCACAGATGATGTCCATTAGGATTTTGCAACCTACCCAGGACATCAGGGGCAAACTTGGAAGCTTCTGTTCTTTTTGAGGAGGCTGAGGGGGTAGAGTGGCTCTCCGGCAGTGATCTGCTCAAAGGCCCAACCACTTTAAAACACTCATGACTGGAGAGGTAATAGGTTCAAGGCCCCACCCCTCCAAGTTTGCTCCCCTCTCATGGGGAGTGGTTTTTGGACGTTGGCTGGTCTGTACTATGTATAGGGTTTCAGATGTATGTGGCCATTTATTGACCAATCAACCCTGACAAATGCATTCAAGGTACCAAACTATTACTGTGCACTGGAACCCTGAAGAGACTGATTACCGGACTCATGGTGCTAGCGAAATCCCTAGCCATGGTTCGATGCAATTTAATAATGTAGAGTTTGGGAGAATTTGGAATGGCAATCCTGGAAGTTGCAGTTGCTATCTGGAACCGGATCTCTGGTACTGAGTTCAAAACTGCATAACATCAGAAAAAACATAAAAGCCTACTTTACTACTTTAGCAGTTGCCTGTCTCTAGCTTTCTGCATTACACGTCCTGCATATTGAGTTGCTAGAAGCGTCTGCTCAGACCCCAGTTTTGATGCCAATGCAAATATTTTAATATAACAAATATACTACCACTAAACCTAATGGCCTGTATTACGCACTGACCTGGTCTGCGGTATGGTGCATATTTAATTAGGTGCACTAGACACAGACTATCTAATTGTGTTCTATTACATTTAACATGCTGCTTCCAGTGCATCTGCAAACTCACGCCTACACTGGGGTCAGAGCATTAGTGAAAGGTGGACCTGCTGGTTAAAGCAGCCAGTCCTGCTTTCACTGTGCATGTGGCAACGCATCCTGCATTTGGAAGGTGGGCCGAGATCCCCACGCAAAGCACGGCACTGAGTGACTTCACCCACCTGCCGTGAGGTGCTTTGGGCCTTTTCCTCCTCTTTAAGGGATGCAGAACCTTTTGTAGTGCACAGTCAGTGTACCTCCTAACAGCTCCATCGCCTCTGTGCCCAAATCTATTATAGGGTGCCGCATAGAGGCAAAGTGTAACCTCATTTCCATGAGGCCACCTTAGAGTGCACAATTTGTATTAATGAGGGGCTGTACAATTATATGCAACCCATTCTGTAATACTAAAGTGCCCCAGGAGGGCAGAAAGAGGGCACACATGCCTGTTGCCCTTCAGCACTTTGGGTAAAATGGCCCCAAGAAGGCAGCCACTTGCGTCATAATTGTAGTAAATCTCTGGTGCAAAGCTTGGGTAAAATGAAAACATCTTGTACTGATAGTGTACTCACAGGGACACACATTCAAGATACTTCTGTGTGACATCCAGATCGAAATATGAGACAAAGACAATATGTCTGGCTTTCAAAAATGCATCTTCATTGATTGGAGAGTTGCACGTGATTGCATGGCTAGATGAGTAGGTAAGTGCAAGAATGATGGCACTGAATGCCCCTCCAGGGTGCAATAACTTGTATTGGAGGAAGTCTGAGACTAACAATGTCCCTGGCTATTACGTAATGAGATGCAAGGGAAGACTATATCACCTGAGGCTATATCTAATCACATTTTGCTCTATGGGCAATGTGACCATTTTTATGAAATGGTGCAGCCTGCAATGCACACACCCCTTGAAAAACACTAAATTAGTGCATGAGCTACAGACATCACAGCTCAGAAACAAGAAGCCGTGCACTCCATGGTTGAACAGAAATACTCTCCTTTTAAGCTGGAAGACATCTGCTACAAACATCTACACCAGCAGCAAGCCATATGGCACCAATGCAATACGTAGCACCTTGTACCCTTTAATTCTGAATCACCTCCTTACATAGATGTGGTCTTTCTCTGCAAACAAATCCAACAATTTTAGTAGCTACTTCAACGAATTTATGTGGGTTTTCCTACTCCACCCCTAGATAATTCACCTTCAAAAAGGCTTATTTTATTGAATTACGGCCATTCAACTTTTTAATCAATGTTATGTTATTGGATCTTATAGAACGCACTATACCCTGAGGTGTCAAAGCGCTAGCAGTAATCACCCAATACCAAACAGAAAACAGAGAAGCCTCAATAACTAAGGGAGATTGAGAGAGAAAAGTCACGTTTCAGCAGTTTTTTTTAACGCAACAAGACAGTCAGAGCCACAGAGATGGACCGACCTCCCCGCCTGACCTTGCGGAATCTGGGAACCAACAGCTGCTTGCTAAAGGAAGATCTGAGAAGCCTACTCGGGAGTACCAATAAAAAAGGGAGTTTAGTTGGCTTGAAACTTTCTGATGTAAACCTAAAAGAAAAAAAACATGCAGAGAGCCTTCAAAACAATCATTTTTTTTTAACGTAAGCCAGTGGAGATAGGGAATCCCTTCTCTGACCACACAATGCCTCGGGATGTTAAGGATAAGTCGGGAAGCCACGTTCTGGGAAACTTGAAGTTTGTTAACACAGGAAGCATTGATATTGAAGTACAGGGAGTTGCAATAATCCAATCATGAGGTGATAAGTGCAATAATGACTGACTGGTGCAGATCCACTGGAATATAAGTAAAAATCTTTCTCAAAGTCCTGATAATGAGAAAACATGTCCTAGTAGTACAGCTGACCTGAGCATCAAAGCTCAAGGGATTGTCGAATGAAACACCCAGGTTTTTCGCTGACTTGACCAGGGTGTAAAGAGGTCTGTAATCCTTCGGCCACCAGGTGTTAGGCCAAACAGACTCCTGAGTGTCAAAGACCAATACCTCTGTTTTGTCAGCATTAAGTGTAAGTGCGTTGTCTTTCATCCACCTACTAATGCTAGACATGCAGTGATTGAACTGCACGGCTACAGAAGTCAGGTTGTTGGAAACAGACACAATGATCTGGGTTCAAAAGAGCTTGGAACCCGAAGAAACGCACCAATTCAGCCAATGGAGCAACATCCACGTTAAAAAGAGTCAGACTCAGGGAGGAGTCCTGAGGGATGCCACAAGGAAGACTAAAACCCTCCACCTTGAAACCTCCACATCTAATCGTTTGTACTCTGTTGATAAGAAAAGAGCGGAGGAGCTGAAGGGCAGACCCACCGATATCTATTTGCCGCAGCCATTGAATCACCCGTACCAGTGGTATCAAATGCTCCAAAGTTAAAATCTATTTTAGGACTGAGAGCCTCCCTCTCTTTGATCTGCCATCAATATTGGTAGATTAGGATCTATGGCACTGACTATTTAATTAGTGTAACTAGTCATTCATTTAGATTCTTATGTCCTCAATTCTGCTCAGAGCCTAAGAACAAGGTCTCACAAAGGGAATCTTGGTCCGGTCATCCAAATGCCCTCTAATCTTTGCTTGCCATTGTGGGCTTCTAAGAGCAAAAATATATTCTCCACATCCTTCTTTTTTTGTAGTTGTTTAACTTCATGAGGGCCCTTCCAGGCATAGTCCTGCTAGATTCCTTCATAAAGCGGATGTGAAGTGTTACAGCGATTTTCTTTCTGAAAATTTGGCCCCCATTAGGGCTATCCAACGAATCATAATCCACAACTGAGGCTTGATATCCAATCAATAAAATGTAAATAACATGAAGCACATTAGGCTCCACAATGAAAACCAAGAGTGGTTAGGATTGAAACCATAAAGGTTTATTAAAAGGTTTATCAATTACAAAAACAAAATCATCAAAATTAGTATCGGTCAGTAATCAATAAACAAATGCATTTAGTAAATATGTACTCCAAATCAACCAAAATCATATAATAAAAAGGACAGATCAATGTAAAGTTGCCTTAAAAGTACAAATTAAGTAAATTAGTTTTCCTATAAGTAGAGCACCGTACTTTGGGGCCGATTACGATTGCGGAAGGCTCGTCACCGCCAGCCATGCGGTGGCGGTCCTTCCGCAATCGTACCGCGCTTTTCCCCCCGCCACATTACGATGGCGGAGGGAATCGTGCGCGGACGCAAAGACCATCCGCCACGGGTCCTCCAAAAGCAATCTTACAGATTGCCTGGCGGACGGTCCCCATAGCCAGAAATGGTGGTGGGGATCAGTAACAGGGGCCCGTTGCGGGCCCCCTTTGTGTTGGGGGGAGGGTGCACTTGGTGGGAACCCATGGTACCCCCCTACATTTTACAGCACTACGTGGCAGGCACCGCGTGGTGCCTGCCACGTAGTGCTGTGAAAATGCAGTACATGGCATATTGACATGACATGGCATATTGACATTGCGGCGGGTGCTGCTTTTAGCAGCACCCGCCGCAATGTTAATGATCAAGATCCGACCGCCATGGTGGCGGTCGCATCGTGATCGGGTGTGCGGGACCGCCGCATGCATGGCGGACGTTCCCGGTTTACAACAGTATAGCGGACGGACTCAAGTCCGTCCGCCATCCTAATGACCCCCTTTGTTCTAAGTTGTCTCGAAAGGGGCAACAGCATGTCTGCAATGAGTCTGAGAATGAGTCTGAATGGTTCTGAATTCTCGCCTACATTGCACTAGCTTAAATCACACAATTATAACATTTGATACAACTACACATTGTTCCCATACAATCAGGTTAAACAAAAAAGATCCGAGCACGTCTCATTAGTTTCTCAGGATATTTAACAATGAAGCTTCTCTTGTGACCTTCAAACCTACAGTTATCTGTAACATAGTTAAATACAATGGACCAGCTGTACTCTGCAGGTGCACTCTAAAAACTCATAAAACAAAACATTTCACATGAGCAAGAGAACAAAGACACATCATGTTTATTACTTGTGAATGCAGGGTCTACTAGAAATAAAAATATACTTGTGACATAAAACAAGATGGCTCCCAAATGCTAGACATTTTAAAAAACAGGTCTATATTAGCTATGGTCATTCTAAAAATGGAAGACCACTCCGACCCCAACTCAAAAGCACTCATTGAAGATCTTGGAAGCCAGGGCCTCACCCACCAAGTAAAGGGACCTACCCACGTCACCAGACACCTCCGAGACCCTATTTTCATTACCTTTCAATCAATCAATCAATCACGGCATTTATAGAGCGCGCTACTCACCCGGGAGGGTCTCAAGGCGCTGGGGAGGGGTGAGTTACTGCTCGAACAGCCAGGTCTTGAGCTGCTTCCTGAAGGCGAGATGGTCCTGGGTTCGCCGAAGGTGAGTGGGGAGGGAGTTCCAGGTCTTGGCCGCCAGGTAGGAGAAGGATCTTCCTCCGGCGGTGGTTCTGCGGATGCGTGGTACGGTGGCGAGGGCGTGGCTGGTTGATCGTAGCTGGCGTGTGGGCGTGTAGAAGGACATGCGGTCGTTGAGGTACTTTGGGCCCAGGTCGTGGAGGGCCTTGTGTGCGTGGGTGAGGAGTCTGAACGTGATTCTCTTGCTGACGGGGAGCCAGTGCAGGTCTTTCAGGTGTACGGTGATGTGGCTGTGTCGGGGGATGTCCAGGATGAGTCGTGCGGAGGCGTTCTGGATGCGCTGGAGTCTCTTTTGAAGTTTGGCTGTGGTTCCGGCGTAGAGGGTGTTCCCATAGTCCAGTCGGCTGGTGACGACAGACGACAATCAGCGAGCCCACACCAGTCTCCTGGATAGACATTAATATGTCACATTATATTACTGCACCTAGAGGTACTGATTAAAGTACGTTTTTGAACAAGATTTTAGAACCATTCCTCCCCCCGCCCCTGTAACAATGCTGTTTGTGAACTTAGGCAAGTAAGTTGTCATGTGCTCTCTGTTTAAAGCTCACATTCTTATAGAGAGAGCAACATTAAAATCTAATATTTCAAAGACAATATGTACACCTCTAATGCTGAACTCACCTATTTGAAGGTGCTTTCCTATCCGATAATAAACGAAATGGCATATTGTTGAATATTTGCCTATGTTCACACCATTTGGTTAGCAAGGAAGCCGGGATTAATCCCAGGTTTTCTGGTTTCACTTTGTACAAATCAGCCACTAAATGGATGTTTGAGTCGTGAAATCGTCCACAAGAACTCCATCAGGCTCTCGACCAGCACCGACGACCTTCTCTGCACCGCTGAACACATGCACTTCCAGATCCACACGGACCCCAACACCACCCTTAGAGGCACCCTTGTCTACAGACCCCTGGGCCCCGACCCCAGTTCAGCGACTCCATCGCCGACTTCATCAGCACGCACGCCCTGACCTCTACCGACTACATCCTCCTCGGAGACCTGAACTTTCACCTGGAGAACAACGACAGCAACTCCACCACCCTGATCGACAACCTCGCCAACCTCGGACTGAGACAGCTCGTCACAACACCGACTCATTCCGCCGGCCACACGCTCGACCCCGTCTTCTCCTCAAGCTCCCACGTCTCCTTCAGCCACACCACGGAACTCCTCTGGACCGACCACCGCTGCATCCACTTCACCTTCCAGAAACCCACCACACACCACCGCACCCAACAGATCCCACGCCGCTGCTGGAGCAAAGTCACCGAAGACCAACTACGGGCAAACCTCGCTCTCAGCCCTCCCTCCGACCCATCCAACACCGACGACGCTGCCTGCAACCTCAGACGATGGATAGACAACTGTGCCAACACCCTCGCCCGCTGAAAAACTCACCTACAGCGACACCACCAAAAGAGCCAGCTGGTTCACCCGGAACTCCTAGCTTCCAAGCGTACCTGCCGGAAACTAGAGAAGAAATGGCACAGTGATAAGACACCGGACAGCCACGCAGCCCACAAAGACGCCATCCGTAACCACCACCACCTCATCAGGTCCGCCAAGAGAATCTCCTTCAAAGACCGCCTCGACAACAACGCACACAACAGCAAGGAGCTCTTCAACATCGTGAAGGAACTCTCCAACCCCAGCTCCAACACCAACGACATCCCGCCGTCAGCAAGCCCTGTGCGATTCCCTCACCACCTTCTTCCACCGCAAGATCGCCGACATCCACGACAGCTTCAACACCCAGACAGCCCCTACTAAGATAGATACACCAGACCCGCCGCACACCATCGACCATGACCCCTTGCCAGCCTGGGCCAGCGTGAACATCGATGACACCATCAAGACCATGAGCACAATACACTCCGGCTCCCCGTCAGACCCTTTCCCCGCACCACATCTTCAACAAAGCCAGCAGCTCCATCGCACCCCACCTGTGCAACGTTATCAATCTCTCCTTCGAGACCGCGACCTTCCCAGAGAGCTGGAAACACGCAGAGATCAACGCCCTACTCAAAAACCCAAGGCGGACCCGAGAGACCTCAAGAACTTCCGGCCCATCTCCCTGCTTCCGTTCCCAGCCAAGGTCATCGAGAAGATCGTCAACAAACAGCTAACCCGATACCTCGAAGAAAACAGCATCCTGGACCCATCCCAATCAGGGTTCCGCAGCAACCACAGCACTGAGACTGCCCTCATCGCCGCCACCGACGACATCAGGACCCTGCTGGACAACGGTGAGACCGCAGCCCTCATCCTGCTGGACCTCTCCGCCGCCTTCGACACTGTCTGCCACCGCACTCTACGCGCACGCCTCCACGACGCAGGGATCCGAGACAAGGCCCTGGAATGGACCACCTCCTTCCTCGACGGCAGAACCCAGAGAGTCCGCCTCCCACCTTTCCGATCCGAAGCCTCCGAGATCATCTGCGGCGTACCCCAGGGATCTTCCCTCAGCCCAACACTGTTCAACATCTACATGGCCCCGCTCGCACGCATCGCCAGACAGCACGACCTCAACATTATCTCCTACGCCGACGACACTCAACTGATCCTCTCCTTCACCAAGGACCCCCTCGCCGCCAAATCCAATCTCCATGAAGGAATGAAGGCCGTCGCCGATTGGATGAAGATCAGCCGACTAAAGCTGAACACGGACAAGACAGAAGTCCTCATCCTCGGCTCCAACCCCTCAGCCTGGGACGACTCCTGGTGGCCAACGACGCTGGGAGCAGCCCCGACACCCACCGACCACGCACGCAACCTGGAAGTCATCCTCGACTCAACGCTCTCCATTGCCAAGCAAGTCAACGCAGTCTCCTCCTCCTGCTTCAACACCCTCCGCATGCTTCGCAAGATCTACAGGTGGATCCCGACAGATACAAGAAGAACAGTCACCCAGGCCCTCGTCAGTAGCAGACTCGACTATGGGAACGCCCTCTACGCGGGAGCCCCGGCCAAGCTCATCAAGCGACTGCAACGCATACAAAATGCCTCCGCACGCCTGATCCTCGACGTACCACGCCACAGCCACATCACCCCCACCTGAGGAACCTGCACTGGCTCCCCGTCGACAGGAGAATCTCCTTCAAACTCCTCATCCACGCACACAAGGCACTCCACAAGACTGGCCCAGCCTACCTCAACAGACGACTCTTCTTCTACGTCCCCAACCGCCAGCTCCGCTCCGCCGACCTCTCCTCGCCACCGTCCCTCGCATTCGAAGAACAACCACCGGCGGCAGATCCTTCTCACACCTTGCCGCCAAGACCTGGAACACCCTTCCACTAAGCCTACGACAGACCCAAGACCTGCTGACCTTCAGGAGGCTACTCAAGACCTGGCTGTTCGACCAGTAGCAGCACCCACCCCCTCCCCCTTTTTTTCTCCCCAGCGCCTTGAGACCCTCGCGGGTAAGTAGTGCGCTCTACAAATTCTGTGATTGATTGATTGATTGAAATACAGTAATAATCAGCATTCAGTGGGCCCCTCTGGCCCTGGGCCCTGGTGTTGCTGCCACTGCTGGATCAATAGAAGCTACGCATCTGCACAACACTATGGGGCCGATTCCGATTCGGGCCGGAAATTTCTCCGACCGAGCCGGACCCGGAGAGATTACCGACCGAATCGGACCCGTGCAGCCCGACCGAACGAGTACGATGCGTCCGTATGCTATCGTACTCGAGTCGGTCGGACTCCCATTGAAGTCAATGGGAGCCGGTCGTACTAACGCGTACGCTGGCTCCCATTGCCTCAATGGGTGCGAGGCGAACAAGGGCGCCCCTACAGCGGGTACGCGGCGAGCGACTCGCGCCGTACACGCACAGGCTACGCGTACAGGGGGTCCGACACGGACCCTCGAGTACGGCTCCGACTGCTCTTTCGAGCCGGACGGGCGCGTGTCGGTCGGACTGCTCGCGGCGCGCATCGTTCTTACCCGGCCGGGGAACGTCTCCATTGCGCGGTGCGAGTCGTGTCCGAGCGAGTCGGTCGGTGCGGTTAGACCCGGGAACGAAGTCGGTCGTAGCGGTTGGGACGCCCGAACGAGTCGGTCGGCGATTTCGCATCGTACTCGCTCGTCCGGACGCGCATACGATTCGGTCGGGAAATAGGGCTCCGAATCGGATCCGGTCATGCCGAATCCGATTCGGAGCCCTACCGGCCGAGATCGGAATCGGCCCCTAATTGTAGCATTTTCTTTTAGAGGCACCAGCTCACTGTTTCCATGTTGTGGTAGTGTGCATGAGCTGATGTTATTACCAGGGGAGTAGCTACCATTGGTCCAGCGGGTGCAGTGGCACCAGGGACCATTAAACAATGTAAATTTCTGTATTTTCCTATCCCAACAGCAGTCAAAGGAGCCATTTTCCTTGCTTGCTTCAAAGCGCATGGATTCATTGCTACACTACAGGCTATTACCTGGCCTTTCCAAAATATGGATAATCCTGAGCCACATGCCACTGCTAAGAATGTTGGAGGATTGTATTTTCTGACAACAATAACATTATTATCTGTAACTGCAGCACCTCTGTCTGAGCAGGTGTGAAACCTTTGCCTACCCCTTGTTGGTTCATGCAAGCTTCCCTTCAACCTAAAATAAAGTTTTCCATTTGTTCATTTGCAAGCACAGTTTGCTTTTATAAATGTAGCTGTAATATTACTCACAGTACAGTACATACAATAATAAATCCATGTGTTTTGGAAATACATACCACACACATTCTTACACAAACAGCCAGTCCATTACAAGTCCATTTAAAACAAAATTCTCTGAGATGCATTGGTGCTTCATGTATTATTTTACTGTGCATTACATGTTCTGTATTTGCAGTTTTGTATGCAATATATGACTTTTGTGCAGTGCATACTGTGAACTGAGTCTCCTCTATGTGTCATATTGTATTGAGTAGAAATTGGGGGTGTGTGATTACGATTGGACTTGATTGAGAGTTCTGCAGTTAAGGCAGAATACAGTGCCAGTTCCTTACCGTGCCTGTCAGTGAGCTCTAAAGTTGTTCAGGCTACATGCACATCCAATTTTGGCCTCTCTACAAACCACAGAGAGAGATGGTCATATATATGCTAACTGCAACTGTAAAAAAATGGGTGGAAGAGTAACGAAACTTTCCAAACAAGACATCACCAAAGAGAAACCAAATGCATTGCCTGCAGCAGTTGTGTGTGTGTGGGTGGGCAGGATTGTAGAAGTAGAGGAGGTGAAATGAAGTATGTTCAGGAGAGAGTGAAAGAATGGTGCACAAGAGAAAAGAGATGACGCGAGATATGCATATTGAGGATTTCAGAAAGCTGAGGGAGAAAGAGGATATGTATGTCTAACAGAGTGGGAGACTCCAGAGAAAATTGATATGAAGGGCAGGCATTTTCAGTTCACATTATCACAACAAAATCAAATACAGCTAAAATACTTTGGAAAAGTGTGGAGATGTCACGAGGCATGGGTTAGTTGCCTGGTTGATGTGGAATTCTCCTGTGTAGAGGATTCCGGGAAAAGCAGTTACTGTATGGTGCTGTGGGGAACTGGATGTCTTTCTCTGGAGAAGCTGATCTGAATAAAGCTGCATAGAAAGGAACTTAGAAGAGGCGTTTCCTTACATGGCGACGAGTTCCTGCGCAAGGGGCAGGTACAAGCATCTCCACCCCATGAATATTATTTTGTTTTCTGCATTGTAGGAAAAGTTTCTACGTTCATCTAAATTCCTATTGTGAGTAGAACTCCTTTTATTTCATGCGGCGTGACTTTGCCTCTTTGCCTACAAATATTTCCGCTCAATTTATTTATTTTGGTTACTAAGGGCCGGGCGTAATTTCGTCGTTTTTATTTGCACGCATTGCGAGTGGCTGAACTGTTTCTGCGCTGCTAGACAACATCTGCCCGTGCCGCAGCTCACGCTTCTATCCAGAACCAGTGCTCGAGCGAGTCGTGTGTCCAGCCTTAAAGACTGTCACTGCGTTGCTAGGCAGTCCCTGCCCGTGCTGGAGCCCGCGCCTCTTTCAAGAACCCCTGCTCGAGCGAGCTGTGTGTCCGGCCTTAAAGACTATCATTGCGTTGCTAGGCAGTCCCTGCTCATGCCTGAGCCCTCGCCTCTTTCGAGAACCGTCCACTGAGCTTGAGAGCCATGTTGAGTTCACCAAACCCAGCGCCAGCCTTGTGAGCCCAGATCGGCTGAATCCAAGATGAGAGCCACGTATATTAGCTCATATTATGTAACACGCTGTATAGGGACAATCTTGAATCACATTACCCCGACCAGAAAATATGGAAACAACAAGGAAATCAGAGTGTTTTGAAAAACGTACACGTATATTAAAATATTTAAGACAATGCTGAACATCGATTTGAACATCGGAAAAAAAACTAAAGGAAAGGGGAAAGAAACTGAATTTCTTACCTCCATTAGTTCTTCAGCACTCTCTGTGGACTTCTGTGAAATCTGCAAACAGGAAGCTGGACACAGGAAGTTCATAATAGTAAACATAACAGACAGACTACATTATTTGGAAACTAGACTGCATACCCCTAATTCTCTGCTGAGGAAATCCAGTTCACAAACTGCTATTATGTTTTATGGTAGTTTGTTACTTTTCCTAAATTATTTTAACTTATTACTTTTAAATTTTTATTTTAGATTTTTATTTTGAAATTTCTTACAGGAAGAAGAAGAAAAAAAAAAGTTAGGAAAAAAAATGCTAGACCAGAGTATGTCCTCTCCACCACCATTCTTGACAACACCCGGGGAACGGGTTAAAGCTTCGAAGCAGTGGAATTTTTTTTTTTTACTTATATATTAGCTATAGGTGGAGATAAGTATGGACCTGTACGATGCCAAGCGATATTACTTCATCATCTAGGTGTAGAAGGTAGAAGAATTGCCAGAGATCTCTCTGGGAATGGGGGATGGGCAACCCAACAATATTTATGAAATGTCAATTCAAATGCTAGAATTACACTTTACCTCAAAAACTAATGTAGTATTGGAACGTCATAACTTTTTCAGATGAAGATATTGCTGCGTATGTAGCTACTCTAAGGGGTTTAGCTCTAACATGTAGGTTTGAACAGTTGAACGACTCTTTAATAAGAGATAAAAATAGTATGTTGTACTAGTAGTAAAAGAATAGGTAAAGAGTCAGAATATTGAGTAGGAAATGTCGACTTGCACTAATATCGAGTGCAAAATATTGAGATACATAAATATCGACTGCAAGAATATCGTGGTCAAAAATATCGAGTTTCAGGTAAGAAATATCGTTTTCTAAAATATCGAAGTAATTAATATTGTTTGCAAAAATATAGTTGTAAAAAATATCGTTTTTTAGTTACTGTTATGTATTTTAGTATGTATTTTTTTGTCTAAGTATTACATTTGTTTTTTAATATATGTGTTACATTTTTAGAAGTTATTAATTTTATTTTAATTAAATTTTGCGTTTTAGTTCCGTAGCGGGTTGTAGGTTTATAGGGGAATAGGGTGGGAAGTAATTTAATTATAATAAATTGAATATAAATTTTTTATTTATTAGTATTTATTTATTTTTGATTTTATAGTGTTAATTGTGGGAATTAATTTATAATTAATTAATTAATAATTGGCTGTTAATTTGTATTGATTAATTAATTGGTAAATATGTTAATTGTGTCATTTTTTTTGGAGCGGGTTGTGGGTTTATAGGGAATAGGGTGGGAAGTAATTTAATTATAATTAATGTATTAATATTTTTTATTAATTAATATGTATTTATTTTATATTTTATATTGTTAATTGTGGGAATTAATTTATTATTATCTATTAATTGGTTGTTAATTATTATTAATTAATTGGTAATTATGTTAATTGTGTTATTTTTTTTAGGAGCGGGTTGCGGGTTGATAGGGGAGTAGGGTGGAAAGTAATTTAATTGTAATACATTTATTAATATTTTTAATATAATTAATTAATTTTATTTTATAGTGTTAATTGTGTGAATTTATGTATTAATTATTTATATTTTGCTTGTTAATTGTTTTTAATTAATTAATTGTGTCATGTTTTACGAAATTGGTGGTGGTATTTATAGAGTAATATGGTGGGAGATAATTTATTTATAATTAATTAATTATTTGTTAATTAATGCTAATTAATTAATTAAATTTTAAATATACCAATTGTGTAATAATTTTGAGTCTTGGGGTTTATAGTGGTAAATGGTGGGAAGTAATTTTTTGAAAATTAACTAATAATTTGTTGTTAATTGATATTAATTGATTAATGTAAAATTAGTTATGGAAATTGTGTAAATATTTTTAGGTGTGTGTTTTGGTGTTTTCTGGGGTAGAGGGTGGAAAGTAATTTAGTTTAAATTAATTAATCATTACTTGATCATTAATATTCATTTATTAATTGATAAATATTTTTGGTAATTGTTTAGTTTTTATTTGGTTTGGGGATTTAGGTTCAATAGCTGTAACGTTTGGGTTGTACATTAATTTTTATATTATTTAATGTGTTTTATAATTATTAATATTTGTTAAATTGATAATTGTGTTAATTATAGAGGTACACTTTTTGTTTAATTTAGATGTGTGTTGTAAATTGTGTGGTGTTATAGGGTAGGAAAATAAATATTACATTTATATCATTTTTAATTTTTTGATTAAGATAAATTTCTATTACAAAATATTTATTTGTTTGTAAATTGTTTGTTAAATTAATATTTTTATATCAATTTTAGATTTTTGCTACATTAAAATATTTGGATATGTTTTGTTAATTTTTATATTTTTATATATGTATTGTTTTGTTTTTTTTAATTATATTTTGTATTGTAGTTGATATTTTGTTTGTTTTTAAATTTGAATTTTGTTCTGTGGGAATAGTAATTTTTCCCCCTCCGCTATCCAACACGTTCCCTACTGTTGCATTCGCAGGAGTGGGAATAGTAACTTATACCCCTATGCTATCCAACACTTTCCCTACTGTTGCACTCATTGGAGTGGGAATAGTAAATTAATACCCTCCGCTATCCAACAGTTTCCCTACTGTTGCACTTGCTGGAGTAGGAATAGTAAATTTTACCCCTCCGCTATCCAACACTTTCCCTACTGTTGCACTCACTGGAGTGGGAATAGTAAATTATTTCCCTCCGCTATCCAACACTTTCCCTACTGTTGCTCTCACTGGAGTGGGAATAGTAATTTTTATCCCTATGCTATCCAACACTTTCTCTACTGTTGCACTTGCTGGAGTGGGATTAGTCATTTTTATCCCTCCTCTGTCCAACACTTTCCCTACTGTTGCACTCGTTGGAGTGGGAATAGTAAATTATTCCCCTCCGCTATCCAACACTTTCCCTACTGTTGCACTCGCTGGAGTGGGAATAGTAAATTATTCCCCTCCGCTATCCAACACTTTCCGTACTGCTGCACTCGCTGGAGTGGGAATAGTAATTTTTTACCCTCTGCTATCCAACACTTTCCCTACTGTTGCACTCATTAGAGTGGGAATAGTAAATTATTCCCCTCCGCTATCCAACACTTTCCCTACTGTTGCAATCGCTGGAGTGGGAATAGTAAATTATTCCCCTCCGCTATCCAACACTTTCCCTACTGTTGCACTAAATGTAGTTTAAAATGTAGGTTTAAAAAATATTACATAATTTAATATTTTAATTTATATTATAAAAAAAAAAAATTATGTTGCAGGTGTATGTATATATATATTTATCTTTATTTTTTAATATATTTCTAACATTTTATAATTAATTAAAATTATTATTTATTAATTATTTTTAAGTAAATATATATATTACATTTTATATATGTATGTTTAATGTATTTTAAAATTACATTTATTATTTATAATTGTTAAAATTTACAAATAAATCTAAATTTTTTTGAAGTAAAATGTATTATTTAATTTATTTTACAATATTTATAATACATATAAAAAAACGATATTTTGTACTTCGATATTTTCAACGGTATTTTTTTTCCGATATTTTTGTACTTACCATTATGAAGATAGGAGGTCGATATTTTTGACAACGATATTTATGTCACGATATTTCTGTAGGTCGATATTAGTGTTGTCGATATTCTGTCAGTGATCCAAAAGAATACTTTTGGGTCGCCAGGACACATTGCTTCAAGTTTGAGTTGTCTCGCTGGACGTGTACTATGTAGGAACTGTGGAAAGAGGGTGCAAAGGTCTGCAGGACTAGGATACCAGAGAGGAAAAAATACAAGAAGTAGATGATGTTTGTGAAAATGTACATGAAATTGTATTGATGATTGAAGAAATGGGGAATGATTTTAATGTTAAAGATATAAATGTGCTTTTAGAAACTTCAAATGTGAAGATGGAAAGTGTACATAACTTGGATAAACCACACTGTAAAGTTTCTTTTGAGGGAAAAGACATAAAGGTACTAGCGGATTCTGAAAGATTATACACACTTATATCCAATAGATCTTATGAGGAGAATTGACCTATGAGAAATGGTCCACTGTTGAATGACGCTGACATCCGTGCAGTAGGTTACGTAGGGAAAAGAATAGAAATAGTTGGTATGTGTTGGATGACTATAAGGTTTAAAGGGGAGGCTGTGAGAGGAAGAGTATATTTTACAAATTTCAGTTATAACCTTCTGGAGTGGTGCCACCAAAAAGATTTGAACATAATAATTGATCCAAATGCTAAAGAGCAAGTAATGATGATGGAGAAAACTAATGTTGAAGAGGTGAATGATTGTGCTAAAATGGAAAAAAAATATCCCAAGGTGTTTAATTCAGAATTGGGCTTGTTAAAAGGATTTTCACATAAAATAATTCTGAAAGATAATGCTAAGCCAGTAGTCCACAAGATAAGGAATGTACCTAACATGATATTGGAGCCTCTGTGTCAAGAATTAGAAAGCTTATTGAAACAAGACATCATCGAACTTATTGAAGCATCAGAGTGGTTACCCCCTATTGTGATAGCCCCAAAGGAGGGAGGGAAAATTTGTCTTTGCATAGACTTGAGAGATCTTAGGGCATCATTACGATTGCGGGCAGACAAAGTCAGCCCGCCACCGCAACGGCAAACGGGACCGCCCGCAAGAGGTGTGGCAGTCCCGCCATCTCTATTGGGATGCCACCGCCACGGTGGCGGTGGCATCCCGCATCATATACATTGCGGCGGGCGGTGCTGTGAGCAGCACCCGCCGCAATGTGAATGAAGCATGTTGCGCATTGGCATGCACAACGTGACAGGCACCTAACGGTGCCTGCCACCCTGTGCATGCCAATGTAGGGGGCTACCATAGGTACCCCCCAAGTGCAACCCCCGCCCCCCCTCCCCCGGGGGCCCGCAACAGGCCCCCATTGCAAAAGACCGTATGCCTTTCCATGGCGGCAACGCCGCCATGGAAAGGCACATCTCCGCATGCATCATAATATGGATGGCGGTGTCTTGCAGACACCGCCACCATGTTATGCCCCTTTTCCGTCCGGTCGACGAGTCAACCGGCGGAAAAGCCGCGGACCCCCCAGCCATCCTAATATGGCGGGGGTCACTC
Source organism: Calotriton arnoldi (assembly GCA_963921515.1). NCBI lineage: Eukaryota > Metazoa > Chordata > Amphibia > Caudata > Salamandridae > Calotriton > Calotriton arnoldi. The sequence continues at coordinate 1,475,422 of CAWUFW010001673.1, forward strand.
AGGCATGGATGGCGGGTGGATCACCCCCGCCGGTCCGGCGGTGGCTACCGCCTGCCCTGCGGGGGTGATCCGCCCGCCACCCTAATAGGCCCCTCTATAAGAACATTTGGGTCGATAGGCAAAATATGCAAATATATCGAAAATGTTATCTACTATGGAGGGTAGATGGATTTTTAGTGTGCTAGACATGTCAGCTGCCTATCACCAAATTAAATTACACAAAGATTTGAGGCATTTGACTTTTTTTGCTACACCATTAGCCTTTTGGCTTAGCATCAGCCTTTGTTGTATTTCAGTGGCTAATGGGAAATATTTTTGGAGATATGAAGCAGGTGTGGTGTTTTCAGGAGGATATTTTGGTTGTAGGTAAGGATGCATGTGACCATGATAAGTTATTTCAAGATGTGATGGAACAACTAGAGATACATGGTTTAACTATAAAAAGGAGCAAGTGCCAATTGAGGAAAGAACAAGTGGATTACTTGGGGCATGAAATAAGTATGAATGGAATCAAACCGAAGAAGAGTATTGTGAGAGATGTGGCCATGGCTCCTGAGCCATCAAATAAAAATGAATTAAGATCCTTTTTGGGGTTAGCAGAATATTGTGCCAAATACATGGAAAACGTTTCGGAGATTTGTGAAACCTCTATGGGAGGTAATGGAGAAGTAGTGTTTTTGTGTGATGATGAGTGTAAACAAGCTTTTGAGAAGAACAAAGAGGATATCAGTAAGGCACCTACATTGGGACGTTTTGATGTCACAGGTAGGGCTTATCTTATGACTGATGCTAGTGGTGTAGGAATAGGAGCAGTATTGATGCAGATCATAAACGGAGAGGAACGTGTTATTGGGTTTGCATCCAAATGGTTACAAGGTGCAGAACGTTTGTATTCAGTCATTGAAAGAGAAGCTTTGGTCTGTTGTTGGGGCATAAACCACTTTAGATTTTATGTGTGGGGTCTTCCATTTAAAGTTTGGGCAAATCATAAACCATTGACATATGTGTTCAAAGGAGGAAGAGGGTTGGAAGGAAGTGTGACTCCGCGCATATCTAGGTGGTTGTTGTTGGTTATGGAATATAACTTTGAGGTGGAATATGTAAAAGGCAGCAAGAATATAGTTGCTGATTGTTTGTCAAGAATGCCGGCAGGAGAGGGGTGTGAGGAAACATGTAATGACATTGTAGAGGAGGGAGATAAAGTTGAAATGCTTTATGCAGTGAAGTATGGGCTAGTGCAATGGGAATGGATCCTGTTTTAAAAAAGGTGGTGATGAAGATTGTTCAAGATTGGAACGATGGAGTGGATAAGGAAATGAGAGAGTTCTTTAAGGTAAAAGATTAACTAAGCGTGAGTGATGGAAGGATAAAAAGGAGACGACAGTTGGTGCCTCCAATTGGAGTTCGCAAACAAATTATGGATATAGCTCACAAGGGGCATCCTGGGCGAAACATATCTAAGCGTAGAGTCAGATAAGTGTGTTGGTGGCCTGGCATGGATGGCGATATAGAAGTTTTAGAGAAAGATTATCACATATGTGCTAATAGTTACAAGTCAAAAGTTGTGAGGCAACCTCCTCTAGTGTGTACTAAGTTTCCTTCGAGACCTTGGGAAAGGTTAGCAATAGACTTTATTGGGCCTGTAGAGAACTTGGGTGTTTGGGACAAATATATTCTTGTGCTAGTGGACTATCATTCTAAATGGTTTGTGGTGGAAACGATGGGTGAGATCAATACTGTCAATGTGATAAGGTTCTTGGAGAAAGTTTTCCTAGAAGAAGGCCTGCCTGGGTCCATTGTGTCTGATAATGGAGTAAAATTTGTATCCAGGGAAATGACGGAATATCTAAAAAGAATGGGGGTTACACATGAAAAAGTGGCTCTGTTTAGGCCACAGGCCAATGGCTTGGTAGAAAGAGTTAATCGCCTTGTGATGGAAAATGTTCAGCTATCTCTTGTGAATGGGTTATCATGGAGGCAGGAGTTGAGAAAGATGGTATGGACTCATAGAATTACTCCGCATTCTGCAAAGAAAGTGTCACGTTTGTGTCTTTGAAAGGAAGAGAGCCGGGGAAAAAAGAATGTCCAGTGTGGTTGAGCAGTAAAGATAAAGTTTGGGTTGATCGAGATAAGATGAGGAAGAAAGTAGAAGATGGTCTGAGGAAGATGGAACAGGCGTACAATCTGAGGAAGGGTGTGGAAAAGCTGTGGATCCAAGCAGGAGATTGGGTAGTAGTGCGTAAGAATGAATGGGTTCGTAAAGGTGAAAGTGGGTACAAGGGACCTTTCCAAGTTAAAGAGGTTAAGAGGAATGTAGTGACATTGGAAAATGGAACATGGAGTCTGGGGAGTATATGTAAGGTTTGTGAACCGTGAGTCCTAGACATTAATTTTAGGTGATGGAGACAAAATATATATATATGACTTACCGTTTTGCTGTAGTAATGTATTAGTGATTTTATTCCTCAGACATGTATATATATTTTATATTGTTCTTGTATTAATGTATTGTTGAGGGGGTATTGGTGTTTTTTTTCCCATGTAATGTGTATATAAGGGGGGAGGTGTGTGAAGATGTCATGAGACATGGGTTAGTTGCCTTGGTGATGTGGAATTCTCTTGTGTAGAGGATTCCAGGAAAAGCAGTTACTGTATGGTGCTGTGGGGAACTGGATGTCTTTCCCTGTGCTGGAGATGCTGATCTGAATAAAGCTACATTCAAAGGAACTTAGAAGAGGCCTTTACTTACACAAAGCCAACAGGTCTGGCTTGTTTTAGGCAGAAGTCCATTATTATTATCATTATTATTTTTACTAATTGCCATTTGTAGAGCGCACGGCTACACATCGGGTTTCCCGGTGCTGAGCAACAGCAAGGAGATCCTGACTACACCATACTTAGAAGAGTCATGTTTTTAAAAGTTTGCGAAAGTGCATTAAGGAAGTGCAGTTTTTTATATACTGAGGCAGAGCGTTCCACAGTTTTGGCCCTAGATGAGCAAAAGAACGTCCACCGGATCGAACCCGGTGGATTCTGGGCACCCAGTATCGGTCCTGACTGGCAGATCTCAATTCTCGGGAGGGGAAACCAGCTCCTGTACATGTTTCGGGCCAAGTCCTGCTTTAGCTTTAAACATGAAGCAGAGAGCTTTAAATTGTGATCTTTTTCCAATTGGTAACCAATGCAGTTCTCAGGAGAATGGGAGAGGCAGCGGTATAGCTCGGAAGTCGAGTAAGAAGCCTAGCAGCAGAATTCTGCACAACCTGATAAACGACGGATAGCCACCTTGTCAGCGCCCAGATAGAGAACATTCCCATAATCCAATCTTGAAAGAATGAGGGCTTGAATTAGCGTTCTCTGTGCCGAGTGAGGGATTACCCAAGATTAAGGATTTCTACTCACAATCAGAACCTCAGTTTTGTCACCATTCAATTTAAGCGAATTGCCATCCATCCAGGAGGATTTGTCTAAGACCAAGGTTAATTAACTCAGAGTGGTGCTTCTGAGGGGACAACAATGAGAGAATAATGTGGGTGTCGTCCACATACGAAAAGAGTGTCAGACCGCAGCTCTCCACCACATTAGTTAACGGCAGCACATAAAGATTGAACAACAGGGCACTCAGTGCAGAACCCAGAGGTACTCCAGGGGACATGGCACAGGACTCAGACCTGGAATCAGCAGAGAATACTTGGAATGATCTAGCTTTCAGAAAAGAAATCATCCACGCAAGGGTAGTACCCTCCAGGCCAGTTGTTCTAAGCCTGTCCGCCAGGATAGAGTGGGACACTGTGTCAAAGGCCGCACTCAGATCTAGCAGAATCAAGGCTGAAGTGTTGCCCTCATCCAGAAGACGTTTTAGGTGCTCTATGGCCCCTAATAGGGCAGTCTCTGTGCTTTAAACCCTTCTGAAACCGGATTGAGAAGGGTGAAAAACTTCAGCATAGGTAGTGAGACATGCATGTATGTGTTTTTCGAAAATATTAGCAAACAGGGGCAGCAGAGAAATGGGTCTGTAGTTTGCCCATTTAGTAAGTTTAAGATTGGGTTTTTTTAAAAGCGGGAGGACCATAGCATGTTTCCATGCCTGCGGAATATGGCCATCTTTGATCAAGCAATTCAGTAGATCTACTACCACTTGTAGCAGGTCCATATCCAAGAGCTTCAGCTTGGCTGGAGGAAGTGGCTGAAGAGGAGAGTCTGATTTGATAGAGCGTAGGTAGGATGGACAGAAAACCATTGCAATCCAGCAACGCCCAAGTCTCCATTTCTTGAACCATACTAGGCATGCCAGGGGAAGAAGATGGGTTCTGAGTGGAAGATAGTTGGAGAGTACTATCCATTTCCTCTCTATATATTAGCCAGATCTCAAATTAGCCTCTAATTGCACTTGAATGGTAGTCACCTTATTTACAAAAGAATCGTGCTAGTTCTGAGCATTGAGATTGAGACAAAAGAAAGGCAGGAGAGCATTTACTTGGGTCAGACAACTCTTTAACTACATCAAAAAGAGTCATAGAACAGTTCTGCGCCTTTGTGATTTTATCTGAGTAATAGAAAGCTTTTGCTACTCTACAAAGGGCATGATATGTCTTAATGGCAGTTTTATAATTAAGTTTAGCTTCCGGCTCATAAGTTTTCCTACAAAGTCTTTCAAGGCCTTTGCATTTTTTTTCTCTAGATGAAGCATATAATTAAACCAGGGAGCCGGAGGACGCAATCTACTTGTGGTTTTAACAGTCAAAGGAAGAGAAGACTCCAAGGCTTCCTTAATCCAAATATCAATTAAGGGGTGGTCAGCGTCAGTGTTCTGCATTAGATTAGGTTTGGAGTTACGAAGTAAGGTGTTAAGAGCTGGGGCGTCTAATTTGCACCAGTTTCTGAACTTGGCCTTAAATTTTGGAGGGCCTGTTGAAGATTGGTAAGGTTTCCTGATAAGAGAAAGAACGGCCAGATGGTCAGACCAAGTAAGTGGAAGCGGTGCTGTTATTAGAGAAGAGAAGATGGGATCAAGCAGATGCCCCGCCTCATGCGTGGGAGTAGAGTTGCAGAGAGTTAGATTGAGAGCATTCAGTTCTTCAATAAGAGTGGTGCCTAGCACAAAGGACGGGTCCTCTAGATGAATATTCAAATCACCCAGCAAGGTAAAATGAGCACATCTCAGAATAAAAGGGGAGAGATGAGCCATAATATAGGCACACCAGGTACCAGCATGTCCTGGAGGGTGGTAGATCAATACTTCTGAAACTGTAAAATTGTGTGACAGGGATAACGAGAAGAAAGAAGCTTCGCGGTCTTCAATGGAGAGATTTTCAATTTTGCATTTGAATCTGTGATACCACCACCTATCTTATGTTGTCTATCCCTTCTTGCCATCAGATAACTAGGGGGAAGGGCAGCAGTTATGTCTGGTGCCGAAGACTCATTTAACCAGGTCTCTTTGAGAAACAGAGCATCTGGGGACTTCTCTTCCAGGAAGTCGAACAGATCCTGTTGGTGTCGAGGTAGAGAGCGACAGTTAATGCTATAAAAATGAAAGGAATCCCTGCTGCTATCCTTGACCCTATCGTCAATGTGACTAGGACTAGAGTGAGCACATATTTCTGTGTCATAATAGTCCTGTGATAAAAGTATAAATGTGCGTTGAGGGCAGTGCATAGAGTCTGCCGTCGGATTCATGGCAGTTAGGCAGCATTCCAAACTGCCTGGGCGAAGTGACATTAATTGATGAGAGTTGTACCTTAATACATCCCGCTGAAAAGAGGCAGAGTTCCTGGGCCCTGGGCACAGTCGGGTGCAGACAGGCGTGCCCTATAAGCGCCAAAAGCGCATCAGTGGCGCGCCCGCTGCGCGCATCCGCGCCTTGGCCGTGTTAAGTAGTGCCGGGCGTGCAGTAACTGGACTGCTAACCTCTGCAGACTGACGGCACAACAAGATGGCTGTCAGTCGGTAGAAATGGGAACTTAACTCGTGCTCATGCCTCCCAAGCAACAATAGACAAGAATTTTTAAGAAACAAATTAAAAACAATTTAGATTAAAAAACGATGACCCAGCACATAAAAAAACACCCTGTGACATTAGTAGAACATTTGCTTGTGCGGTGTGGGTCCGCACCACGGCCGTATAAGTAGGGCCAGGCTTATAGTAACTGGACTGCTAACCTTCGCAGACTGATGGCACAACAAGATGGCCGTCAGTCGGTACAATCGGGCACTCAACTCGTGCTCCATTGTTGTTTTATTTCTGGATTTAGTAACAGAAAAATCCCAAAGGCACCCAAATACTAGTTAGGATTGCCGCTGTGTGAAGCACAGGATTCTGGTTCACCTGTTTTCAGCTATACCTTTTGGAAAGGATGCTTAGTTACACTACTTTTGCCATGCCCCCTGTAGAGATTCCTCACCAATGTCAGTCCACTTAAAGTACTGCTGCACATGCGTAATACTGCAAGGATTCCCTTTGATTGGACACTACCATAGCATTGTCTGTAGCGTCCCCAAAGGGCCATGATCAAAGTATTTGCATGTCTTCTCTACTCCACCACTAATGCTCATAGGGTTAGGGAGACACTTCCTCTAGATATTGATGGTGGGAAAGTACATTTGTGGTACACCACATACTCTATTGTTATGGTATGGTCTCTAGAACCTGGTGTGCTTTTGAAGAATGACCCTTGGGGTTACAATCTGATGCTGCAAATTTGGTGTAATGAAACAGTTAGATGTTAGGTTTTAGGCTTGTGGCAGTCTGGTGCCGTATTCCTATGGTGCCAAAGTCTGTCATCCTCATTTTGCTGTGCTGTAATCTTTGTCCTACAAATAAATTGAAATGCAACTACTAATGAAATAACCTGTTTTTGATTTCAGAGTCTTGGTCATATTTTTTGCATGCCACTTGCTGTATTATTTAATGTGGGATATTCCTAAGGATCGCACCTGGCCCGAACCTTCCTATGAATTTCCAGGATTTAATAGCTGACAAAAGCCGTATTACAGAAGGAGCACCCCACAATGCGGGTTTATGAACCTGTTTAGCATAATAAATGCTAATAAAGAAACATGTGAGCACATGCCTGTTTGGCCTTCAGTGGAACCCCAGGTAACTCTTGTATGCATGGTCAGTTTCTTGTCGCACATAGCCTTAGCTGCAGAGCACAGTGGCGTTACACTGCAGCACACAGAGGAAACAAATTACAGGAAACATTGCCCAATAGTAGCATTTCATTTATCATTTACAGACCCTGAGCACATGCAGGTGCCACTTTCTTTTGTTTTGTTTTTTAGAGTTTTATATAGCGCAAACTAGACCCGACGATATCGGGTATCAGAGCGCTTTACATGAGCACCAGTTTCGTTACACAAGGACACATTCATTTTTTTTCTTCGGCACGGGGAGATTAAGTGATTTGCCCAGAATCACAGGATGTTGAGCGTCGTTGCCGAGACTCGAACCCGGTTCCCCAGCTTCGATGTCAACCGCTCTAGCTGTAAGGCTACATCCTCTCCCTTTACTAGGGACTTATAAGTAAATTAAATATGCCAATTGGGTATAAGCCAATGTTATCATGTTGTAAGAAGAGAGCACAAGCACTTTAGAACTGATTAGAAGTGGTAACGTGTACACCAACAAAAACAAATTCAGCAAAAAGTGGAGGAGTGAAGGCAGAAAGTTTGGGGATGACCCTGCAGAAAGGGCCAAGTCCAGCACATACCAATGCCACCACCATCTCTTTTGACTGGTGAGTCCTGTGATAGATCATGTGTATCCTGTAGGATGGCTAGTTCCGGAGAGGAGACTATCTTCAGCTCGCCTGTTTTCCTAAGCTGCTTCCAAAGAGAGTCCCAGAAAGCTTTCCATATGGGCATGACAAAAAGATGTGTACCATGTCCTCTGTTGCCCTTTGCAATATCCAGCAAATGGAGCTAGGCAAAAGTTTGGCTTTGTAAAGTTTCTCTAGAGACCAGTGCCAGGCATGTATAATTTTAAAATAGCTTTACTGTAACCTGGTTTCTCGCAGACTCGTCATCGTTACCTAACAAGTCTGCCCAGTTTTCATCTGTGTATTGTTTTTAAAGTCTATGCTCCCATTTGTGTTGTAGGTACCTGGCAGCGGGTTTGGAATGAAGACCATCTATCAGGGTCTCGCACAAGTGTAGCCCTCCCACACCCCTATTTGTGAAGGTAAGAAGGAGGGTGGTACCTTGTATATTAAAAAGTTGTTTCCACAGTGACTTGGGTATACATGTATGAAGTTGTAGATATCTCCATTTCTGGTTAGGACCCAGACGGAACTATAGGGCTGCAAATGATTTCAATGAATTGTCTGTTAATAAATGTCATAATTTCTCAATGCTGCTCCTCTTCCAAGTGGGCCAATTGAGTGAGTGGTCGTCTATAGACAAATCTGTATAACGCCAAATATGAGTCTGTAGATTCCAGGGAACTTTCTAACCTAGGTATTCATGTTTTCAGACCATGTTGTAAAGGAAGGTATCAATGATTAGATTGACTGGGTCACCCTTGGGAAGACACTACATGTATAGCACCTGAGGGCCCCTTGCACCTTTTTGAACATGATTTTCCCAGAGTACAAAGTCAGAGTTCTCCAAGTCAGGGCTGAAATGATAGACTAATTGCAAAAGATGTTGGGTTACATAATACATTTCTATTTTTCAGACAGCATGAAGTGCTGGCGGTGCTAATCTTTGGTGATCTATTCATCTCAACAGGCGATAAGGGACGGTGATTGGGAGCATGCTAAGATGTAATTGTATCAAGGTGTAACCAACATTTTTACCTTCTGTGCTTTGCCCTAAAGAGAGGGCAGGAGCTTGTTCTATTTCAGAAAGCCCTTTTGCATTTGGTCTTTGAGGATGTCCAGTTTATCTTTCACCATCGCCAAGATGTTGCTGCTCAACAGAATTCCCATTTACTTCTGTTTTGAGGCCAGCCACAGATAGCATTCACCACCCAGCGATGCAAATGTAATGTATTTGGACATCGGAAAGGCTGTGCTCTTGCTCAAATTAGTTTTATAACCTGAGAAGCTGAAAAGGCAGCAATAATTGACATAAGTGCTGGAATGGACATCCTAGGTGACGATCAAGCAATCAGTATGTAATTTGCAAATAGCATCATTTTCAGGTGCCCTGCTGCTGTAGGTATACCCTATATAGGCTGAATCCAGCAGGCAATAGCCAAATGTTCTAGGGTGATTAAAAAGAGAAGGGTTGGGGTAAGAGGCAACCTTGACGGGTGCCTCCCTAAATATCAATTGGATCAGAAAGGATACCATTACAGTTGATTCTAGCTGTAGGTCATGATATAGCCATTTTGTCATATTGATGAACATAGAGCAGATTCTCATTGTGGCCATTGTCTGGAAAAGGTATCCTCAACTCGTCTATCTAAAGCCTTTTCGGCATTAATGGAGAGGGCAACTTTTTCATCTTTGTTGTTCATACACTGCCATAGAAGATCCATATAAGTGTTTGTACGAAGAGTGCCCAGGCACAAACCCCATCTAGTGTTTGTGAGTTAGTGGTGCTATGATTTTTTTCAGTCTATTGGCAATGACTTTGGAGAGGATCTATATGTCATTGTTGATTAGTGATATCGGTGTTTCGTTTCCGCATATGAGGGTCTTTCCACAGTTTGTGGATTAGGAAGATCAAAGCTCTGTTAAAATTGGGGGTGGACCTTTCTTCTCTATGGTCTCGCTGAAGACCTTTCCCAGATGAGGAACCAAGACTGTAGTTGTAATTTTATAAAAATCTAGGGGAAAGCGGTCTTCCTCTGGGTCCTTGCCAATTGACATTAATTTGATAACTTCTCCCATTTCATCAATAGGCTTCTCAAGTTCTTCACGGGGGCTTCTGAAAGTCGAGGAAAAGGAAGCCTGGCCATAAAAATATTGTCACGGAGTTTATCTGACTAGCATTTTAAGTGTTTAACGAATAGTAGAATGAGGCATATTCTCTTGTGATAAGTAAGGAGGGCATTCTGTCAATGGCGATTTGCTGAAATTACTTATTAGGCATCTCTTTGTTTTAGTTGTAATGCCAGAAGACATCCTGCCTTCTCCCAGTGCTCGTACTCTGTACCTTTGAGGCAATGGAAGGCCTTTTCCATCTGTGACATAAAAATTGCATTCAGTACAAAGACCAGTTGTTGAAGAGGGTCCCCACTTGATGTGTTCTGATGAAGACTTTCAAGTCTTAGGATGTCAGTTTCCAGCATGGTTTTCTTCTCTGCCAGTTATTTGTGCATGCTTTTAGAGTAGCTAATCATTACACCACATAGGCATGCCTTGCAAACAGCCCATGGAGTGTGAGTGGAGGATACAGAATGCTTGCTCAGTTCCAGATATTCCTTGAATTGAGCCTCCAATCATTTTTTCACCACATGCAGCTTACATAGCAGGGTGTTCATTCTCCACATCTTAGTCCATGGCTCCTTGAGCCTAAACTCAAAAATGCATTGAAATTGGGGCATGGTCAGTTATCTCCCCCTCCCCCCCCCCAGTTCAATTTGCAGCTGTAAATGGCTGGGAGTAGGCTGGTGTGTGCAAGAAAGTAGTCTATCCAGGATTCTGTACCATGGCGGAAACACAGGAAAGGAAGGTATAGTCCTGATTGATTGGGTGCAGAAGCCTCACAGGTTCAATAAGCTACTTTTACGGAACACATTCAAGTTGAGTTTCAGACAGACAATAAATCCACTCTCAAAGGCACCCTCGTCGACCGGCCCACAGGATCTCCCACCCATTTCAGTAACCTCCTCACTGACCTCATTGCACCACACACCATGGGCACCAAAGACTTCATACTTCTATGCAATGTAATCTTTCATCTCAGTGAACCCACAGACTACAACTCCACGGACTTGCATGAAAGTCTACCAAATGACTGACCTCAGCCAGCTCGTACAAGGCCATATCCACATCACGGGACACACCCTGGACCCCATCTTCTCCTCCATTGACAAGGTTAAAGTCAGCCACATCACTCCACTCACATGGACAGACAACTCCATTGTCCACTTCCACACAACAGGGCCACCAACCACCCCTACGGTGTCTAGCAACACCCCAAGCTGTTGCTGGAAGAAAGCTACAGAAATGGAATGGCTCAACGCCCTCCAACTAAAATAGCCAGACCCTACCAACAACAGAAACAAATTCAAGAACTGGACAATCACCTGCGCCAATACCTTGGTGCCTCCGAAAAACACAAAACCAACCCGGCTGGTTCAACGCTAACCTCAGAGAATCCAAGAGAGTTTGGAAACAACTCAGAAGGAATTAGAGAACCACCAGAGGAACTACCGCAAGAAATACCTACAAGGCCACACAGACACTATCACCATCAAGTAAAAGAGACCAAGATAAAGGCCCTGACCCAGAGAATCAAATCCAAGTCCAATAACTGCAAGGAACTTTTCGTCATAGTCGAGGATCTCATCAACCCAAACCATCGCCCTATACAAGAACTCTGCAAAAAACCTCTCTGATTTCTTCCACAGAAAAATCACCAAGATCTACACCAACTTTGAGCCTCAGCTAGCCCCTGTAGCCCTTCTCAGCCTGCTAATCTCATCAACCAAAGACTACCAACTAACAGCATGGAACCATCTATCCATCAATGACACTGCAGCAATAATGAAGATAAAACAACAATCCCCTGCACATGACAACAGTATATACAGTATATCAATAGCAGTGTAACAAAAATGCTTGATTCTTTGCTGGAACAATCACTTCAGTTTATTCTCGAAAGCCTTAGCCAACACGTGTTTCGTCGCACTCTACGGTTTTGCGCAGCGACTTCTTCAGGGTTATAATCTCTTCGTGCAGATCCTTAATTCTGGTTGTATTTCCGTCCCTAAAGGGATTCAAGAGGTTCAGTCATAGACCCACAGTAAAAACTGTAAGGTATCCTGTGTCCGAAAGTAGTCACTCCTATTCAGTGTAGTGTGTCTCATATGTAATATCAATTTGAGAGTCCCTTATATGTAAACTTATTGGTGTGCAAGTCTTTCAAATGTAAAGGTGGAGTGGTATAGTAAACCCACTCGATGAGGGTTGTATCAATCCCTAGTACCAGCAGCCAAAATCTTGCCGGTATCTGTGCAGGCCCTCTCCGAATAATAGAGCTTCCTCCGGTGTGTGCGCTGGAGACCTCAATGAGGTGTGAGAGACTTGTACACCAATAAGTCTACATATAAGGAACTCTCAAATTGATATTACATATGAGACACACATACACTGAATAGGAGTGACTGGACCTCTTGAATCCCTTTTGGGACGGAAATACAACCGGAATTAAGGATCTGCACGAAGAGATTATAGCACTGAAGAAGTCGCTGCGCAAAACCGTAGAGCGCGACAAAACACGTGTTGGCTAAGGCTTTCGAAAATAAACTGAAGTGATTGTTCCAGCAAAGAAACAAGCATTTTTGTTACTCTGCTATTGATATAATGTATATACTGTTAGCGTGTGCAGGGGATCGTTGTTTTGTTCTACCAGTGGTTATCCACGCGCTGGGGAGGAGGGTGGCTCTCCCTACCCTTATGCACCGCAATCCTTATTTATTATTAGTGTATACTCACATGCACACTTCCCAGGAGCGCCAATTCCCACTGAACCACCTACCGAGTAGTTTCAATAATGAAGATAGTCCACTCAGGGGCTCCCACAGGCCCCTGCCCCAACCATATCTACAACATGGGAAGAGCCACGATCAGCCCTGCACTCACTTCCATCATCAACACCTCCCTCAAGACAGCCACCTTCCCAGAAAGCTGGAAACACGTCGAAGTCACCGCCCTCCTCAAAGAACCCTAAGCCAACCCCGAAGTACTCAGCAACTACTGACCCATCTTGCTGCTCCCCTTTCCAGCCAAAGCCATTGAAAAGACCATCAACAGACAACTTTCTGACCACCTAGAATACCACAACCTCCTCGACGACTCGCTATCAGGATTCCAAAACAACCACAGCACCGAAACAGCCCTAATTGCTGCCACAGACAACATACGTACTATCCTCGACCATGGACAGATCACTGCCCTCATCCTCCTCGGCCTCACTTCTGCTTTCGACACCATCTCCCACACACCATCATCTCCAGACTACACACAGCGGGAATACAAGGACCAGCACTCAAATGGATAGCTTCATTCCTATCTGGAAGAACACAACGAGTCAGGCTCTCGTTGTTCACTTCAGAACCCAAGGTCTTGGACACACACCCACCATAACCAACCAAGCTAGGAACCTAGGCCTCATCCTGGACACCAACTCACCATGAAGTCCCAGATTAACGCTGTCACCTCCTCATACTTTCACATCCTCTGTATGTTACACAAAATCTTCAAGTGGCTCCCACTGGACATGAGATGTACCATCACATAGAATTTGATCACAAGCAGATTGGACTACAGCAATGCACTCTACACTGGCATTGCAACCCATCTCCTTCATAGAATTCAAACCATCCAAAACGCCACCGACAGACTCGTCCTCGAAGTCCTGTGCCCAAACTACACCACACCATTCCTCAGAGAACTCCACTGGCTCCCATTCCAGAAATGCTGCCAGTTCAAACTTCTCTCACAGGCATTCAAGTCACTACACAACACAGAATCTACATACCTCAATCACCAGCTTCACTTGCAACAACCCACTAGACAAGTTCATTGAGCATCACTCTCACACATCCCGCATCCACAGAAGCAATTGGGAGGTAGATAATTCACCTACCAAGCCGCCAAATCCTGAAACAACCTCCCCCTACACATCAGGGCCGCCGCCTCACTTCTTGAATTCCGCAAGAAGCTGAAGACATGATAATTCAATCAGTTTTCTTGGGGGACAATCGAGAATGCGTGCATTCCGGCCCAGCCTCACCACACACCTACAATCGCCTACTTAGCACCTGGAAATTCCCACGGGTGAGAAGTTGCACTCCACAAATTCACATTACATTACAGTGAGGGATCTTGGTTTTTAATGTGACAAACACATATCTCTAAATGGATCAATCCACCTCTCCTGTATTTTCGCTGGGTGCTGCTTGTGGAAGTGGATCATCACCCCATTTATCCTATAGGGTTTTGACCTTGTGCCAACTAGATCTTTCTCAGGTTAAAGCCTAATGGCTGATACCACTTACCCCACCCATTCTCTTTCGAGTTTGTCTGATTTGGATTGCGATATGTGGGTCTCTCGGATAACAGCGAAATATCTGTTTTTTTAGAGGCTAGGAAACTCAGGACCTTTTTTTGTCTAATGTAGTTCATTCGTACATTGACATTCATGGCCCAGATTGATAAGCTTCTGTCTCTGAACATCACACAGGCACTATATCAGAGAGACTGTGAACAATCCCTAAAGAAGTAGGGGAGAAGTCAGTCTTTGGGGTTAGTGTAAAAGGAAAAAAATGCCACTCCACAAATATATTAACAATGGAGTTAAGCAGAGTATTAAGTAAAATGGGAGTCAAATCTCCGCTTGAACTTTTTACAAGTGAGCTTTCCTTGTAAAATGCATTGTGGGTGCTCCTAAATGACAATGGAATGTGGTGAACTAAGAAATTGCCATTTATGAGCAGAAGGGACTAAGACCGGTGGCCCAGGTGCCTGTTAGAGTTTGACTCTGCCCCGCAAGGAGGGGAGGTCTTTTGAATTGCGGTCCCGGTACAATCGTCTGAGTTTGGAAGTGGCTATGATGTTGGACCCACTGTCAGGAGTGTAGGGCGTCTGTTAAACATTGGATGGGTGCTATGTGCTCTGGGTAATCGAAGAGGATACTTTCATGGGGGCTACATACAGAGTTCCAAGGAAGGTCTCGAGCTCATAGAATTCGCTTGGTTTGTCACTTCTTTTTACAAGCATCTTGGCTATGTCCAACAAACCAAATTGAGGCTTGTGTTTCAATTTGGAGCGAAAGGCTAAAAACTTCTTCCAAGAATGCTGGTGTAAAAAGTCCAGCGATATTCTAATGGTATAGTCTCTATAAGTAAATGGGCCATGTATTTTCACAGGAAGGATAATTAAGTGTGCTTCTTAATGATGAAAGAGGCACATAATGAACAATGTACTTACCTTCAGTAATACTCTTTCTGGTAGAGACTATATATAGCTGCAGATTCCTCACATTTTGAATATTCCCCAGGCGTCAGACTGGATCCAGAATATTTTTGAGCAGTACCTCAGCGTGCTAATAGGTGGCACTGTGCGGCTCCGCACTGATGCAGTTCTGCTATGGTAATGTGCAGAGGCTGATGTTAGTACAATTCAAGGCTGTCCTCGCTGTTAGATGCAGAACCCCAAGAGCGATACTGATCGAAAACAGTGTGTAGAGTCCTAGAGCAGGGATCTTATAAACAAGTTGAATCCAATCACAGAATGGGAAGGATGGGAGAGCCTGTGAGGAATCTGAGGCTAGAGTATCTATCAGACAGAGAGTTACCAAAGGAAGGTAACTTGTCTTCTGAAAGAGACTTCTAGCTCTAGTTTCCTCAACATCTGAATAGATACTGAGGCAGTACCTACTTGGAGGCGAGTCTGTAAGCGGACTCAAACCAGAAAGACCGGCGGGACCGAGCGGACAAAATGCCCCTCTCGTGAACTGGATAGAGCGAGCAATAGTGCTTCATGAAAGTATGGAGTGATGCCCACATAGCTGCCTGTCAGATATCTGGAACAGGGACCACACATGCTAATACAGTAGTAGCAGCTTTGGCCTTAGTGGAATGAGCATGCAGTCCTTCTGGAGGCTGCTTTTTGGCCAACGCATAGCAGTTCTTTATGCAGAGCACAGTACAGCACAGCGGGAGATCGTTCTCTTCTGTACTGTCTTGCCTTTTTTCACTCCAGCAAACCTCACAAAGAGCTAATAGTCCACCCGGTAATCTTGGGTAGGATCAATATAAAAACTGAGCACTCTCTTGGGATCCAAGCAATGGAGCCTTCTTAGAGGGGTAGCGCATATAATGCCGGCAAAGTGATGGTTTGACTGGTGCGGAATGGCGTCACAACCTTCAGCAGAAAGGAAGCCCAAGTCTGCAGAACCAGTTTGTCTGATTAGAAGGAGGTGTATGGTGGATTAAAACAAAAAGCCTGAAGCTCATTCACACATCATGCCAAGGTGATAGCAATGAGGAACACAGTCTCAATAGTAAGGAGCCATAGGGACACGGTGGCTGAAGTGTGGGGTACCTTGAACTTGACTAGACTTGGAATAGCGGAGAACACATTTTTGAGAGCATTAACTAATCTCCCTAATAAAACCTTGTTAATACAGCTAAGACGAGATATGTGCCTCAATTCAATATTACACAAGCCGCTACTCTATTGGAGAAGGTACTCTGGAGATCTGGAGGATTATTGTGAAGCCGTTGAAGAGGTGGTTTCATTTGATAGATGTGCCAAATCCAATTGGCTACTTTATGTCCAAAGGTTGCTAGTACAAATTGGCCTAGGGGAGGACTGGTCATCCTCAGCTTCCATGACCTATTTATCCAAGACCACACTTAAGGATGCATACTGGGTCTATGTCTATCATAGTGAATTCTAGAATGTGACTATGGGGTCACTCACTTACCTCTTTTTAGATTTTAAACCCAACTGCTAGTATGAGCCTTTCTTGAATTTTATTAACCCAGTAACTGCAAAGGCACGTTTTAAAAATTTTGTTATGTTACTTTACAAATAATGCGCTTACTAGCAAAATGGAACCATTCACACTCAATAAGTACTGTATGGCCAGTTTGCAACAGTCGTAGGAATCACTAATGCACTTTATCTTCTTCTGTCCGGGCTATATCCACCCTAGGAAAACATGGATCATCGCCTTGTGCAAACACCTACGCTGCCGCCAACTTGAGGTTGCCACACGGCTCCTCCATAAAGATTCCTCACAGACACAGTTGTTTGTGCGGTATCCAAATACCTGCACTGGAGTTGGTCTATTAGAAGCAATGCCTTTCTATTTTGTTTCCTCTTTATCCTGGGTCCCCAATCCCCTATGTGCCTGAAATAGGATGTCCCACATTTGTATTTTTTAACTGATATATTTTTCTATTCTAATTTTAAATAACATACCCCAGTTTTCCATTTTTTTAGGGGCTTGAAATATGATGTTCTCTACTTACATTTTTTAACTAAAAGTTTCCCGTTCACATTAATTTTAAACAAGTTGATAAAGTTTTAAGAGGATATTTCGATTATACTCTTTAAGGTATTTTTTGCATTGACTATGGATTTACCCTTCTTTTATTGACATGATATAGTACAATGTTTTTACCTTTCTGTGTTTTAATTAAATGTATTGTATTGGTCTATGTACAATTATGGGCGAATAGCCGAAATAAAGTATTTTGACTGACAATAGTAAGGAGTCGTAAACGACAGCAGTGAAGCAACTCAAATGGAGTTCACATCAGATAAGTCAGGATAATATTGAGGTCCCATTGAGGCATTACATAGGGAGAAGGGGGGAGAACGTGATGCAGCCCTTTCAAGAATCGCATCACAACCAGTGACTTAAACAGCAAAGGCTGATCTGGAAAGCATAAGAAGACCAAAAGGCGTGAACGATAACCCTTAATCGTGCCCAAAGCCAAACCTTGCTGGGCAAGAGAAATAACACCACACCAGATAACTTGGCTTAAAGGGGGTTTAACTGGCAGGTGCCAGACCATGTCACAAATTTGTCCCTATGACAGTCATATACAGTTTTTGTCAAGGGACGCCTGGCTGCCAAGATGACATCAACCACCTAAGGAAGAAGGTGGAAGATGTTCAACTATCGCCACTTAATCTCCACAGAAGAATGTGCCCAATCTGGAGCCACTAGGATGACTTGGACCCAGTCGGTTCTGATCTTCTTGAGAACACAGGGCAGGAGTGGTATCAACGGAAAAGCATACAGTAGTCCTTTGATCCACTTGAGGTGAAACGTGTTCCAGAACGAGAAACGCCTTGAAAACTGCAATGCGCAGAAGTGCTGACATTGTGCGTTCTTAGTGGTGGCTAACAGATAGAGCCAAGGCTTTCCCATTCACGGAAGAGACCTTGCACCACCTCTGGGTGTAAATGCTATTCATGATCTGCTAGGCTGTGTTCGTCCGCCCTGGAATTCAAGGATCCTGCCAGGTGGCTCACCAAAAGAAAAATTCCTTGGCAGTCCAGCCATTTCCAGAGGAGCAAAACCTCCTGGCACAAAGTCTGTAACCCCACCCACCATGTTTAATACAGTACAACATGGTGGTGGTGGTGGTGTCCGTGAGCACCTGTACCAGTCTCCCTTTGATGGATGGAAGGAAGGCTTTCAGTGCCAAGCAGATGGCCCTCTGCTCCAGAGGGTTGATGCGGAGCCGGGACTCTGCCAGAGACGTCTGATCTCCACCTCTCCCTGATGGCCACACCAACCTAGAAGTAATGCATCAGTCATCACTATAAGCTCTGGTTGGGGAGTGGAAATGGGTCTGCTGTTGACCCAGTTGTGGTCCAGCAACCTCCACTGCAGATCTTGTGCAGCCTCCTCTGGAATCTAAACATGGTCAGAGATGCCCTCTTAATGTTTGGGCCCACTGGGACTTAAGATCCCACTGTAGAGGCCGGATATGCTACCTGGCATGCCTAACCTACAGGATGCAGGAGGCCATCAGTCCCAGCAGCCCAAAAGTCAACCTCACTGAAATCCAGGATTGATGCTGAAAGATCAGGATCATAACCAGATTGTCCTGAACCCTCATTCCAGGGGAAAGGCACAAAACAGAACCATGTCAAGATTGGCTTAGGTGAAGGGGAGCTTCTGAAAAGGAGTCAGATATGTGTTCAGCATATTGATTGGGAACCCCAATGATGACAGGTGCTTCACTGTAACCTGAAGGTGGTTGATCACTGAGTGAGGCAAGTCTGCCTTTTAACAGTCAGTTGTCGATGTAGGGGAAGACTGGCACCCCTGACCTCCAAACGTGCGCTGCCTCCACCGACATCACTTTTGTGAACACCTGGGGGGCACTGGTGAGACCAAAGGTGAACTCCGCAAACTGACAATGCTCCTGTCCCACCATGAACCACAAGTAGCACCGATGGGCAGGAAGGACAAGTATATTAAATTAGGAATTTTGCAGTCAAACGCCACCAACCAGTCTCCTGGGTCGAGGGAAGACGAGACATGGGCTAGGGTGAGCATTTTGAATTCCTCCTTTTTTTTTTTGCAGTTTTATATAGCACGACTCGACTCAAAGTTATCAAAGTGCTTTACATGAGCACCAGTTGCATTACAGATGGACACATTAATATTTAGGCATGGGGAGATTAAGTGATTTGCCCAGAATCACAGGATGTTTGAGCCTCCCTCCCCAGACTCATACCTGGTTCCCCAGCTTCAAAATCGGCCAATCTAGCCATTAAGCCACATCCTCTCCTTCCAGAAGAAGGCGTTGAAAAGGTGCAGGTCTAAAATCACATGTGGGCCTCCGTCTTCTTTGGCACCAGAAAGTAGCGGGAATAACAATCATAACCTACTTCTGGAGTTAGCACCCTCTTGATAGCCATTTAGGCCAACAGGGCTTGAACTTCCTGCCGCAAAATGGCAAGATGGTCCTCCCTCGGTCACTAAGGGGATGGCAGAAGCTGTGGCAGGGAAGAGAGGAATGGAAAGGTGTATCCTTTGATGATCTGCAGAATCTAACTGTCCGAGGTGATAGCTAGCCAGCCAGGGTAGAATCGGTGGATTCTGCCTCCCACCGGGTGGCTGTGTTCTTGGAAGGATACACTAAAGAGTTATGGCAGGTGGGGATGCAAGGGGGGGCAGTGAACTTGGCGGCCCAGGTGGAAGACCTTTTGTTTCTTGAGGCCAAAGGCTCACAAGAGTGAGTCGGCAGGGATTCAGAGTTGGAGCATGGCTTCGTGGAATGTTTCGATCTGGCGCAGCATGGCTGAAAGCCCCAAAAACTCAGGTTGCGCAAGAAACAGCTGCAGAATAGACTCCGAATCCATCCGATTTCGGGGGCGAGATTGAGAAGGATTGCTCTGCCCCCCGCATCTGATCATGCGAATTGGAGTGGCGCCCCGCTTGGACTTATGTTTTTATGCTCACCTGAAGACTTGGAGTGTGATGAAAACTGACCTCTGGAGCAGCTCCGCCGATTCTGGGAATGAGAGTTAGACCAAGGATGAACCTTGGACATGGAGCACAACTTGTGCTTAGCAATGCAGTTGATGACCTTTAAGTTCACCGACGCACAGTCTTCACTAGCCTTGAAGTCTGGGCTTGACCCTCAAGCACCACAGGTATATCTGGTGGGGGTCTGTCACAGGCATTTGATTGTGACAGTCGTTATATGGCTTGAAACCTATTGTTTTGGGAGGTGACATCCCTTGCACACTGAGAATTTTTGGGGGAAAATGGAGGTAAATCTCAGAGAGAGGAGGAACTCTGGTAGTGCAGAAATAAAGAACAGTCAGTGTGCAGGGGTGGCACCTACACAGGCTTGGGAGTGGAATGGTGTCAGTATGGCGATCCATAACCCTGCCTATTGGCGCACTGAGGTACTGCTGAAAAATCTTCCGGATTCACTCTGACACCTGGGGAACATTCAAAAGGTGAGGGATCTGTGGATCAAAGTCTCTATCACAAAACAAGTCTTGTCTAGTCTTTTAAGGCATGTCGTGATGATCAGAGACAATGGACCCTTTGGGATTCCAGTGGTGGCCTAAACTCACTATTGAGGAGCTGTGGCAACCAAAAAGAGGATAAATATCTAATCCTGTCATCTTTCTCTTCAGTTTCAGGTTGCCATAAAAGTGGACGTTATCCCTCGTCCTCCTATTCTCCAACTCCGTGACCTTCTTTTGGAGGTTCCAAAGTTCTGACCCCAGTCAGGGGAAGTTGATACTGTGGCTTCCAGAGTTTCCATCTGTTTCTTGGGTGTATTGAGTTGTGAATGAAAAACGGTCATCTTGGTATGAAGGGATTTCAGTTCCTTTAAGGTTTCAACTGATGACTGCTATACTGCATTAATAGAGGACTTAATGTCCAGTAGGTCTTTCACTAGTGTGTTTAAAGTAATAGTTGCGATAGTGTTCTGGGTCATCTTATGGGGGTTTTCTTTTGCCACTTTTGATTGCCTTTGAGAAACGTAATTGTCTAGATATTTAGTTTTTAAAGGCATTTCTTTCTGATCAATTATCCAGAGTATGTGGAAAGGCAATATTGTGGCTATGTAAGTCATCAACAGACAGAGGCATGCAACTTAAACCTGTGTATTCATACTTCAGCTGTCATTTTTTACAAAATGGCCTTTTTCACTGCCTGCAGAGGGTGAGAGGCTCTGGACCCAGAGGGATGTGGGTGTTGTTGCCTGTAGTGGCTTGTGAGAGGCCTCCACTGGACCCCAGTTCTCAGGAAACTGGCAGTAAGTCTTGATAGATATATATATATCCACACCCAAGCCACCTAAATACATTGATTTGGTTGCAAAAGTGAGGGGTCTGGAAGAGGCAGCAGTCTTGAGTGATTCGCAGGTTGGGTGTAATAAGAGGTGGCTTACCATCCATAATGTGCCATGATAACTCCTCACCTTGCAGGCTGCAGGCCAGTATGGGCATTGATAGAAACAGGACAGTCAGGGCCTTCAAGGTAGCTAATGTGTCTCCTAAGTACTTACAGCTTACCAGATACAACAATGCTGCTTCAGTGCCATAGCATTGGGGCTCAGAGCTCCTTTTTTAGCATTTCAATGGAGCAACCCATGCGAGCTAAATGTAAGTGGCTATCGTCAACCCGTCCAAGCCCAACCTCACACACAGCAAGTCAAGTTCCTTGTATCGAGAGAGAGAGAGAGAGAGAGAGAGAGAGAGAGAGAGAGAGAGAGAGAGAGAGAGAGAGAGAGAGAGAGAGAGAGAGAGAGTGTGTGTGTGTGTGTGTGTGTGTGTGTGTGTGTGTGTGTGTGTGTGCACAATGTGGTAGCTGTATCGCATGAACAGGCAAAGGTATAGTCAACGTGTGATTGAAGAGGTAGCTGGTTTCTGAGCGCAGATGTGGACTGGTGCGGTCATGATATACTATGGATCTTTGGTGCACAGATGGAAAAGTCTTCCATCCTTGTTTTTCATTTTTGCAGTTTTGTCTCCAGTTTGACAGTGGCTGTGGTGAGAGCCACCAGAAATAATCAGCTTGTCAACCAGATAAATGGTAGTGCCAATCATAATGGCTTTGTAGATGATTAAGGTGTTTTCTAGAATGTGCAGAGCTGGCAAGGTAAGCCAGTGAATGTCCGCCAGGGTGGGGTTGATGTGGTCAAATTTCTGCAGGCCCTAGATGAGGCATGCTTAGGCATGTAGGATTCCTGGTGTCTGGTAGGCAGTGGAGCAGGGAGTTGACACCATCTAACCTGGTGTTCGGTTATGACTACAATGGGCCTAAAGGGCACTCCATTTTCTAATTGGAATCAAAATTCCACCAGAATAAGTGGAAAATGAAGAAAAGTAGTGATGTGAATACTGCTAGCCTGCACAACTTCTCATGTGAGAATGCACAATATGAGTTTATTCACCCAGTGCCTTAAAAGATAAGACAATATTAAATGCACCTTATGGGGATTATTTACCCCACAGAATTTCAAGTCATTCATTTTATGTCATGCATTGTAGTGGTGTTGGCTAAAAAGGTTTGGCAGGAGAGTTATACCCTGCCTGATCCGTACTGGTCATGTGTGAGTGATGCGATTCGGTTGTAGTAAGTGCTACAGGTCTCATTATTAAACACATGGTGATTAACCCCATCTACCCCCACACACATTGAGCCTGAACGTCTCGATGACTTGCCCCATATCAAAACTCTATAAATGAAATATAATTTAACATTGCTACCTTTCCCATGACATACTTTCATAACTCATTACTCGTGAAGGAGGTCAGAGGTGCAGCATTTATATTACATTTTTAGGCACTAGTAGGATACTATGGAAATGTAATATACAGGATTAAACTTAGTTACATCTAATTGAAGTTGGCCATGGCTGCTCAGGCCAAACCAATCAGTAACAAATTCAGCGATCCAGCCACACATGGACATTGAATAGCTGAACACGAAACCAGACCAACACCGGTAGATCAACCCGCGAGTCCATGAGTGAGAGAGAGAGAGAGAGAGAGAGAGAGAGAGAGAGAGAGAGAGAGAGAGAGAGAGAGAGAGAGAGAGAGAGAGAGAGAGAGAGAGAGAGAGTGTGTGGTAACTAAGGCTTCTACTGGAATGCAGTGATATTTTCAGAATGTGTTAGGGAAAACTGTACTGGAAGTGATGGAGCAAGAACTCAAAATGAGGCTTGCTCGTAAGCAATTCTCTCACAGTATTGATTAAACTTTGTAATGTCTTTACTAATAAATGCATACACGAACATAGTATCCAAGTGAAGCTTGCCTATGTGTTTTAAACTAATAAGTAATGCTTGTCTAATCCAAAATGGCCGCTAAAGTGCGGGAATTCCATTGCGCATGTGTCAACCATATCACGTGGTTTGACGTCTTTCTTTGCTTGGAGGGAAAACTTTGCTTCTGCGCAGTGTGTTTAAATGGCTGCTTAATGTTCTCACGTGCTAAAGCTTGCGCATATGCTGCAATTAAAACTGTGGTATTCTAATGCTACTAATGCGGGATAGATTTATAATTAAATGGGAATAGAGTAGAAATAGGGGGTATACAGTGAAGACATTTATTTGTGATTTTAATGTTTTCTTCTTTGACTTTTTATTAGTTCATAAAATGGGGCCTCGGTTAACGGAACGGCAGCTTGAAGCCAATGAGATGTGCGCATGCGCCCTGAAAATAAAGGCACAGCGATGAAGTCAACTTGGACGTCATCCAAGGCCGTGACCTGTTGGCCAATTCCACTACATCCGTGATGTTCTTGCAAATGCAACATTTTATATACAATTTGTATTAAACTTTGTCGTGAGACGGGTGGGAAATAAAGCAAATGTATTAATTGTGAGGGGCGGTATTTTAAAACAATGGGCTTAAAGAAATTGAACTAAATTGACATGGTGTGAGGATCAACCCCCTGTCCCCGTCCAATCAGAAGTAGTGGGCCCATAATTTTGAAACATTAATGGGAGGTACCTGGGTGTAGAAGGGTATAATAGATATAGAATTATCTAATTAGCTAACACAGGCATTAGGCGATGCACAGCACAAGACGTTGGCGTAAGGCTGTCAGCTTTGAGAACCACAGAACGAGCTGATCGATTGCAGACTGAACCGCTGTCCAGAGAGGTCCTGAGGTGGGGGGGATGGGGGGGGGGCGGCGGATGGAGGAGCAAAGTGTCAGAGAGGGGAACGACGCAGGCATCGTTGATAGAGAGGTCACCTATCCTGTCCTGTACCTGGTCCGGAGGACTTTGGTCTTCATCTTTCTTGGGACCTATCTTTCCAACTCCTTGGCCAAGGGGTTTGGTTCTCACATCTTTAGGTAAATATAAATGCAACCTTTAGCTGTGCTGCTGTCTCTATCTTCTTCTTTCTGAGGGACCGTCGTTGATAATTAGTATGCTTCATCCTTGATATACGATTAAGAATTATGTGGTTTTGTAATTTACTCTGCTAAAACTTTAGATAAACATTTTAAAACTTCCTGACTCAGTGATTATTTTAGAAATGTATGAATTGTATTGAATGTCACTCATTTTAAACTTCCCAATTATCAAAGGGTCCATTGGTAAGTCATTACTCTTCGATCAGAAAGTAATTGGTAGCAGGGATATTGATAAAGAGTACAACTGACCCACCAGCGGAAATTGCTAGCGTAGTATGAATGAATGGGCCCAGGTGAGTATTCGGTGTATGAATGCTTGTTGCTAGTAACTCGCTGGATCAGTTTTCTGGTTATCAGAGGATGGTTGCACTTTGTTAATTGGGTAATGAGAATTTATTTTTTATAAACTAACATCCGTTGTTTAAAAGTTTTGTTTTATGTTGTCTAGAATTCCCGGGGAAAATTGAATAGCGGATGGTAAGTGGAAGCCATACTGCAGTGAGGTTATCTGTCAGGCAGAAATAGTACTGAAAAGTTAAGCAGGGCTATCAGTACTTGTTAGGGACTCTATGCGTGTGAGTGATAGCAAAGGAATACGCTGGTAAAAATGTGATGTTATATCACCTAGAAAGGGTAACATTGAAGAAGTAGCAGGTATTTCTGAAGCTTACGTGAAGAGTAAACGGAAGGGTTTTACTCTTAGTGTATATTTAGTAAACGGAAAGGTTTTACTAAGTGTGAGAGAAACTATCTTTTCCAATTTAGAGAAACTGGCACGATAGCGAATGTTTTATGTTGTTATTGAATTTAAATAAGCGTAGAGAAAATAAAGTTTTGCGTACGATTTTGTAAAGGGAGGGTAAGCTGCCAGAGAGGAAGCTGACGTCACAAAACGCCGCGCTGGGATTGGTTGAAACAGCGGGCGTGGAACGACTCTTGTAAAGGAGGGGTCAGGAGTAATACTTACGTCACAGGTGTCACGCTGGGATTGGTTGAAACAGCGAGGGACAGAGAAGCGCAGATTGTAAAGGAGGGGTCATCACAGACGTCACTGAAAAGCCGCGCTAGGATTGGTTCAGAGACAAATGTTAGCTGGAATTTAATTGGTTGTCCGCATAGAAGTCGAAATCTTAGTGGATAGTGGAAATTATATGTGGAAACGTGATCCGACTTTAACAGGAACCCGTCCAGACAGGAGATTCCTAGGTTTTTCAGAATATAATTCGATACATAGATAATTACCCAAAATGTATGGAGAAAAATGTCATTTCTACAAAAGATTAAGAATTATTTTAAGAAAGATAAACCCATCAAAACTAGGGAAGGAATTATCATTCCACCAGCAAAAACGCCTTCTTCATTCATGATGATGGAGAGAGGTTATCATACTTGCGTATGGTTAGAAAATTGGATAGAATATACCAAAAATGACGGAATATTAGCATTCCCAGAGAATGGTACTTTCAATGGGAGAATTCTTCAAAATTTAAGAATGAGGATGAATGACTTAGAACCCAGACCGGGATTAACGCAATACGAAGCCCTAGAAGAGTGGGAAACAGAGGCATTTGAACGTGACCGACCAAGAAGCAATAGGGGTTATAGGGGATTCTTCCCTAGACACCAAAATGAGTCAAGAGACAGTCAGATGAAACAGTGGAGAAGAGTGATGCTTACTGAGGGTTTGTATCCAGTATTCATGACAGAAGAGTCGTTAGGGAGCAAATGCACAGAAAAGACAAAACACTTGACAGGGTTTGGAGATTCTGAAGATGAATTTATGGAAGAAATATTAAAGAACCCGCCACCATATCAGGAAGGGACAAGTGGGTGTACACCAAGTGCACCAATTTTAAGAACACCATTGGTACCGCAAGTATTGCATAATCCACTAGTTAATAGGGTACTTCAGGATAAGGAAAAAGAGGCTATAGACAGAAACAGAGCAGAATTGATACAGAAAATAACACAGCTGAATGTACATCTTGATTCCCTGACCATACCTGTAACAATTGGTCCAGTGGTTCCCTTATATGGTGACAAAGTAAATTACCCGAAACCTCTAGTCATGCCTACACCTGTAGAGATTCCCAAACCTGAAACTGTAATAATTGATGACCCTATCAGTGATTGTGAATCTATGATTTCCCTAATGGATTTACCTATTCGAGGATCTGTAAATGGCACTCCTAGAAGAATGACACCTGGTTGCTCCAAAGATGTAAATATAGTAGCATCATCCGGAACTAAAAGTGCCACAGTAGTAGCACCAGAAGACTTAGAAAGGTGGGCACAAGGATCAGACAGAGTTCACCCCCAAAGATCATGGACATCTACAAATTAAAAGTCGAGTTAGAAGAAATGATAGCAGGAAATGTAGGAGTAGATCGTCTAAATACCTACAATGAAGAACTATTGTTCGTATGCAGGAGTATAACTAGAAATGTAAAGATATTCCATGAGAAATTATCAGATTTGGCCTTGTAAATGGGAATTGAAATAGGGAAGTCAAAAGTACTACAGAAACCTTATAGAGCAGACTTTTCTGACAAGGATCTAGAAAACATGAATGCCTCTGGTAGAAAACTACAAGTGAAAGAATTAATGTCAGTATTACAGAAATGAGGAGATCTAGATAAATGGAAAGCTAGATGGACAAAGAAAAAGGAAGAGGCACGGTACAGTAGATCGACTTCTGAATATTTATTGAAGGAAACAGGGAAAGTAGATCAGATGTACCCGATGCGGGAAGTACCTGGAGGAGGTTACGTTCATGTCCCATGGAGTAGACAAGATATTTTGTCATTTACGAATGATTTTCCAAAGTTGAGAGAAAAGCCAATTGAATGGTACAAGCAGGTTGAGAGGTTTGTGAAAGTGTCAAAGGTATTGTTAAAGGACTTGGATGGTCTGTTTGACATAGTGGTACCTGCCGATTTGTGGACAGATTGTAAAATTACAGTTGACTGGCCGAGTGAAGAGTATCCTAGAGATGCAAAGACAGGTGCCCCATCAAGTGATGTAATGAAAAAGTATCATCAGGTAATAACTTACCTGAAAGGGAAAATACCACCAAAGGAAACAGATTGGGTGAAAATAGACAGGACTACCCAAGAAGCAAGTGAATCGGTACATGCCTATTATGAACGTCTATTACAGGTGTTCAAACAGTACAGTGGATTTGAGGACATTGGAGATAAAAATATGAGTCAGTTTGTCTACCGATTTGTTTATGGTTTAAAGTCAGAGATTTGTCAGATGATTAAGCAGCACATGTTGTGCTGGCAAGGAAGCCCATAGATGAGATTTTGAAATATGCAAAATATTGTGGAGACGACATTGAGGATAGGCACAAGAAACTGCAAGAGAAAGTGATGTGGGCTCAGGTGAAATGGCTGAGCGACAGGGAATTAATTTGGATAATCCAACTGATAATCAGGGAAAAGATTCTGGAATGAATGGTGATTCAGGAAATGGTGGTAAAATGAAAGGATGAATGAGTAGAGAAGAGGCTAAAAAGAAATTTCCTTGTCATGGATGCGGAAAGTTGGGTCATTGGAAGAACGAATGTAAAAAGATTCAAAATAATAATGGCCCAAATCATAATTTAAATCCACAGACGCAGAATGACTCACAGCAGGGTGTAAACCCACAGAGTCAGTTGCCACCTGCCCCTAAACAGGGTAATGTGAGCAGAGCAAAGCACGGTACAGACGTCGGATATCAAGGAGGAAGTGGTAAGAATGAATATGTAACTTCACAGTTTCTTTTACAGGATGAATTTGACCCATATAATCATCAATGACGGTGCCTAAGAGAGGGGGAGAAGGAGTGCATACTTGGCGCATCCTTACCGGTAGATCAGTCAGGTCCATATGTTGAAGGGAAAGTAAGAGGTAATGATATCACTTTTCTTTTGGACACTGGTGCTACCCGTTCTACTGTAAGAACAGCAGACATCCCAGACCTTCCTCTCTCTGGAGAAGCTATCCAAGTTGTAGGTGTGGCTAATAAAAAGATCAGAACACCCCTTACTGAGCCAATGGAAGTAAAAATAGGAAACTTCCAGGAAATGCATCAATTTGTAGTGTGTGATTCCAGTCCAGTAAACTTATTGGGTAGAGACTTACTGTGCAAAATGAATTGCACTATTTTCTGCACCCCGGATGGTGTTGCAATACAGACCCCGGACGAAGATCATGTTTATAAGTTCATGATAGCCAAGCAAGGTACAGAAATAGATGAGATGTTCTCTTTGATAACAAAAAACCAATTACCAGAAGAACTAAGAACTACAGTGAATTCCAAGGTATGGGATTTCACAGGGAAAGAAGTAGGACTTATGGCCAAAATAGACCCAGTAAAAATCACTGTAAAGGAAGGTGCAATTTCCCCAAATACTAGACAGTACAAAATGAGTGCAGAAGTAAAAGCAGGAGTTGTTGAGGAAATTAACAGAATGGTGAAAAAAGGCATATTAAAAGAAGTTATGAGTAGCCCTTGTAATTCACCAATCATGGGTTTGAAAAAGCCTAGTGGAAAGTATAGGATTGCTCAGGATTTACGAAAAATTAATAAAAGTGTGGTACCTTGTTGTCCTATAGTACCAAATCCTGCAGTAATCCTATACCAGATACCCTGGAGTGCAGAATGGTTTACCGTGATTGATCTATGCCAAGCATTCTTTTCAATACCATTGCACCCAGATAGCCAATATCTCTTTTCATTTAAATTTGAAAATCATGTCTATGTATGGAATCGTGTTCCTCAAGGATACACAGAAAGTCCCTCCATTTTTAATCAAATACTGAAAGGGTGTCTGGAGAAATTAGTGCTGCCCAGGAGTTCAGTCTTGGTGCAGTATATTGATGATTTACTGGTAGCATCCAACACTCACGATGATTGTATTGAAGATTCAATTGCATTACTCAACCATTTGGCTGAGGAAGGACACAAAGTGTCACCTGAAAAGCTGCAGTTTTGTACAACGGCAGTTAAATATTTGGGACACCAAATTGAAAGAGGAACAAGAAGAATAACATCTGATAGAATAAAAATAATCAAGAAAATGAAAATGCCAGAAACACAAAGAGAAGTGAGACTGTTTCTTGGAATAGTAGGATACTGTCGACAATGGATTATAGGGTTTTCACTACGAGCAAAGTCTTTAATTCAGCTAACCAAAAAGAAAGCCAAAGATCCAGTTGAATGGGATGATGAAAGTGCTGGTGCATTTGTAAAATTAAGAAATGCATTGTGTGAGGCACCTGCCTTGGGCATGCCTGACTATACAAGAGAATTCACACTATTTTGCTATGAAAGAGAAAATTGTGCACTTTCAGTGTTAACTCAAAGACATGGAATAGACAGGCGTCCTATAGCATATTTTTCTGCTACATTGGACCCAGTGGCGGCAGCATTGCCAGGCTGTTTGAAAGCAGTCGCTGCTACCTGTATGAGCATTGAACAAAGTGAGTCAATAGTAATGGGATATCCTGTAACCGTGTTTGTCCCACATGCAGTTGTGATCTTGTTGACAAGAACTAGAACTCAGCATCTCACACCTAGTCAGATGACAAGGTATGAACGAATTATTCTTGGAGCTAAAAATGTGACCATAGTTAGGTGCACTGTTGTGAGTCCTGCTACGTTATTGCCAGATCCAATTTTTGAAGAAGTTAAGGACGATCCAGAACATGATTGTCTAAAGGTCACAGAATTGTGTACAAAACCGAGACCTGACATACAGGAGACGCCCTTAAAAGATCCAGATAGGGAGCTGTTTGTGGACGGCTCATGCCTAAGGCATGAGGATGGTAAATTGAGCGCAGCCTATGCTGTGTGTGAACTAACTGGAATAGTCTAAGCATCCTATTTACCAGGAGTCAAGTCTGCACAAGTAGCTGAATTAATTGCTCTGCTCAAAGCTTCCAAAATTGGGAAAAATTTAAGAGTAACCATATTTACGGACAGTCAATATGGGTACGGGGTTGTGCATGACTTTGGCCAACTGTGGATGCAGAGGGATTTCATGACTTCTTCAGGATCCCCAATCAAAAATGGACAGTTTGTAAAAGAATTATTGGAAGCAATACAATCACCAAAAGAATTGGCGGTGGTGAAATGTGCCGCACACCAATCAGGAGATGACTGGGTGGTAGTCGGTAACAGATACGCCGATCTAGTAGCTCAACACTGTGCCAAAAACAGGTTGGCAGTAAATAAAAAGGTTGAAAGGATGGGAATCAGCTGCCAACTTATGCTATGTGCACCACCTGAAACATGGAATGATGTGAAAAGACTTCAAGACGATGCAGAGGAGAGTGAAAAATGTTTGGATAAAAATAGGATGTACCCGAAGAACAGATGATGTATGGGTATATACAGATGGCAGACCAGTCATGCCCGACTGTTTGATTTCACAAATGCCAGAATGTATCATGGAGACACACATGTAGGGAGAGATGCCATGATTAGACTTTTCAGACAAAGTTGGTACAATCCAAAGTTTAGGGCTGCAGCAGAGAGTCTTTGCCAAAGGTGTTTAACTTGCCAAATGAATAATCCAGGAAGGAGAACAGTAATTGGTTTGGGAAAAATTGGAAAGGCTGATGGTCCCTTTGTGAGATTGCAGCTAGATTTCATAGTTACCACCATGTAAAGGACTGACATATGTACTTGTCATAGTGTGTCTGTTTTCAAGGTGGGTGGAGGCTTACCCTACCAGAAGGAATGACAGCATTACAGTCGCAAAACTGTTGTTACGAGAACTCATTCCTAGGTTCGGTTTCCCAGTAACTTTGGAATCAGATAGAGGAAGTCACTTTAATAACGATGTAATCCGAATAATCTGTGAAGCATTCCAAATTGAACAGAAATTGCACTGTGCGTACCGCCCAGAGGCTTCTGGAGTGGTTGAACAAATGAATGGCACAATAAAATCAAGACTGTCAAAGATGTGTGCATCAACATCGTTAGATTGGCCAGATGCATTGCCTCTTGTTTTAATGGGACTCAGAAGCATTCCTGATAGAAATACAGGATTGAGTCCGCATGAAATAATCATGGGAAGAGCAATGAGACAAGCACATGTACCTACAAATAAACTGCTGAACATAACTGATGATATGGTTCTATATTATTGCAAGGGATTGGCTGACCTAGTGAGTTCTGTCTCTCACCAGGTTGGAGAAGACGCATTTTCCAGGCAGCCTGAACAAGAGCATGATCTGAACCCCGGAGACTGGGTGGTTGTGAAGCATCACACCAGAGAAACGTGTTTATCACCCAGGTGGGGCGAACCTTGTCAGGTTATACTAGTTACGAACACAGCAGTGAAATGTGCAGGATTGCCTAAATGGATTCATGTAAGCCACACCAAAAGGGTGCCAGATCCTGAAGGACAAGAACCTCAGACAGCATCAATAACTGAGGAAGCTGAAGGTTGGCCAGCTGAAGAATCCCAGGTGAGAGATTCGAGAGAAGCTGAAGAAGAACAACCGAGCCCAAGTCAGGACTGGATACCAGTGGTTGATATACCAGAAGTTTACAACAGAACAAGAAGCTGAGCAAAATTAGAAGAAATTAGGGAGGACCAGATAGGTGAAGAAAAAGCAGCTCAGGAAGAGGAAAATGAAACGATAAGAGAACCTGAGCAGGACCAGATAGGGAGAGGAAATTGGGCTCAAATCGACAATGAAACAACAAAATTTGAGCAGGGACAGATAGGTTTAGAAGAACGCGGTCAGGCTGCAGAAGTACAAAGTGCAATAAGCCCTGATCAGAACCAGTTAGAACTAGGAAAATACGTTCAGGGAGAAGAAAACCACGAAAACCTCAAGCATGAAGACGAAAATCCTGAACAGGGTCAGTTAGTAGAAACTCACATTGAAGCAACTGAAGAAAAATCAATAAGACCTGATCAAGAACAAACAGAAGAAGAAACAGAAAACGAAGAAAAACAAATTGTACAACAGCTTGAAACTAAAAGAACTTTTGGAGAAGAATTAAGAAGTGAAGAGACAGTGCAAACAAAGAAAGCCAGAAAAGGTGATCATTGGCCTAGTGTCATTAAAAGAGTAAAATACCATATAGAAACCAGGAGTGACGATCCGGAACAAGTAAATGAAGTAACAAGTCTAACTGGACAAACAAGTGGAACTGAAAAACGAAAAAGCAAAAGACTGAAACTTGTGAACAATAAGTTTAAAGGTCCTGATTGGACTTATATAATCCTTGAAGACTACGAGAGTTCAGAGTCAAGTGAAAGTGGTGACAAAAGAACAAGCGCAGAACTGACTTATGAAAAAGAAATAAAGCCACCTTGATAACGTTAAAGTCTTGAAAGAAAAAGATAAGAAGAGAAATCTTCCTTGTCAAAATGCCTGACGACAGTTTCTGGGAGACCGAAATGGAAATGTTGTAAAAGATGCTGTGCTATATGCATATGTAGTCTGGTAATGGTGCTTGTAGTGTGGTTAGTTGTGATTGTAGCAATTCCTTACCTTATGATAATGGATAAAAAGATTAACAACGAAACGAAAGGAAGGATAGATAACTTGAAAGGTGATAACGCAAGAATAGAAGTAGAAGATGAACCAGTGTTTCATCATGTGGTAACAGATAACGATACTAGTTTAAATGTGTTCACAAAATTGTTTCAATATGTAGATACCATGGAAGTTAGTGATTGTTATGTTTGTATGAAGTTACCCGAATCAGTAGCAGAAGGGTTAACATACCATCATTTGCCATTAACTTATGGCATATCATGTAGTGTATTAACTAGTTTATTTTATAGAACAGGGAGACTTCAGTATTATTATTCAGATATAGATGTGATATTTTCTGAGGTTCCGATTCGAAAGAATATGAACCCAGTGCTTAGTAGTCAAGATGCACAGTTTATGGGAGAATTTTTCCTAACAATGAAGTCGATAGATATAACACATGCACATAGAAGCAATTTAACATGTTCGTTACATGAAGAGGAAAAGATATTTTTGAATTTAGTAGAAGATAGAAGACAAAATTTCCAAAAGAAAGCATCTGAGCATAAGGCTCATCTGCCACCTTGGGCTGAGAAAGAGGGTATTTACACACCTGGCAAGGCTCAAGCTGCTATGGCTCTGGATTTTGTAAAGACAGGGAAAATTTGTTTACATAGGTTAAAGACTGATTATAACAATATTTTCATCGGTCCCAGTGAATGTGAACATAATTTCTTAATTCTTGGAGGTTGGGGACTAAAAGGAGGAACAGATTCAGTTTTTCCTGGAATTTACTATGTGTGTGGCAATAAGGCTTATTTTAGACTTCCTGCACGGTGGTATGGAAGTTATTTTGGAATAGTTTTTCCAAAAATATACCACGTACAAAGAAACACTGGGAGCAATGAAAATAATAGTGAATTAACACGTAGTAAAAGAGCTAGTTTTTTTGAAATTGTAGGTGACATATTTGGTGCATTGATACCTTCAGTGGGGATAATTCTGAACTCAAGGAAGATATGTAAATTATCTACAGTGGTGGATCGTTTATCAACGGATACTGCTGGAGGGTTTCTAATGATTAATGCGGAGATGGTTTACGATTAGATCAATGGTTATGCAAAATCGACTTGCTCTTGATATATTAGCAAAAGAGGGCGGAGTCTGTAAATTATTGAAAACGAAACATTGTTGCACGTATATTCCTGACAAAAGTGCAGAAATTGGAACGTATATAAAGAATATAACGAAACTTGAGAATGAACTAAAACCACTGGAAGTTGATAGTGTATGGGAAAGATTGACAAATAGTATTGCGTCAATTGGTACCTGGTTTGCTAATGTAGGAAAAGGACTTATAGGTCAAATATTAGTACCCTTAGTAGGGATAGCAATAATAGTACTGTCAATAATGATATGGTGCAAATGTTGTAAAAAGAATGAGAAGTATAGAGTGACAGGAAAAGGAAAAACGAAAGTTTGATGAAATTGAATTAGAAGATCTGAAAAGTGAATTATATAAGAAACTGAAAGGAGATGATAAGAATAGAAAATGTAAAGCTGAAATTGAGACAAATTTATGCTAAAAGTTGGCATCTGGTTGTGGGTAGTATTTGATGGCTCAGAAATGCCATCAGAGAGGGGATTGATGGAGCAAGAACTCAAAATGAGACTTGCTCGTAAGCAATTCTCACAGTATTAATTAATTAAACTTTGTAATGTCTTTACTAATAAATGCATACACGAACATAGTATCCAAGTGAAGCTTGCCTATGTGTTTTAAACTAATAAGTAATGTTTGTCTAATCCAAAATGGCCGCTAAAGCGCGGGAATTCCATTGCGCATGTGTCAACCATATCACGTGCTTTGACGTCTTTCTTTGCTTGGAGGGAAAACTTTGCTTCTGCGCAGTGTGTGTTAAAATGGCTGCTTAATGTTCTCACGTGCTAAAGATTGCGCATATACTGCAATTAAAACTGTGGTATTCTAATGCTACTGAGGGATAGATTTATAATTAAATGGGAATAGAGTAGAAATAGGGGGTATACAGTGAAGACATTTATTTGTGATTTTAATGTTTTCTTCTTTGACTTTTTATTAGTTCGTAAAATGGGGCCTGGGTTAACGGAACGGCAGCTTGAAGCCAATGAGATGTGCGCATGCGCCCTGAAAATCAAGGCACAGCGATGAAGTCAACTTGGACGTCATCCAGGGCCGTGACCTGTTGGCCAACTCCACTACATCCGCGATGTTCTTGCAAATGCAACATTTTATATACAATTTGTATTAAACTTTGTCGTGAGACGGGTGGGAAATAAAGCAAATGTATTAATTGTGAGGGGCGGTATTTTAAAACAATGGGCTTAAAGAAATTTAACTAAATTGACATAGTGTGAGGATCAACCCCCTGTCCCCATCCAATCAGGAGTAGTGGGCCCATAATTTTGAAACATTAATGGGAGGTACCTGGGTGTAGAAGGGTATAATAGATATAGAATTAGCTAATTAGCTAACACAGGCATTAGGCGATGCACAGCACAAGACGTTGGCGTAAGGCTGTCAGCTTTGAGAACCACGGAACGAGCTGATCGATTGCAGACTGAACCGCTGTCCAGAGAGGTCCTGAGGTGGGGCGGCGGATTCCATTAGAAGGAAGACACGGAAGAAATCGAGGAGGAGCGAAGTGTCAGAGAGGGGAACGACGCAGGCGTTGTTGATAGAGAGGTCACCTATCCTGTCCTGAACCTGGTCCGGAGGTCTTTGGTCTTCATCCTTCTTGGGACCTATCTTTCCAACTCCTTGGCCAAGGGGTTTGGTTCTCACCTCTTTAGGTAAATATAAATGCAACCTTTAGCTGTGCTGCTGTCTCTATCTTCTTCTTTCTGAGGGACCATCATTGATCGATAATTGATAATTAGTATGCTTCATCCTTGATATAAGATTAAGAATTATGTGGTTTTGTAATTTACTCTGCTAAAACTTTAAACATTTTAAAACGTCCTGACTCAGTGATTATTTTAGAAATGTATGAATTGTATTGAATGTCACTCATTTTAAACTTCCCAATTATCAAAGGGTCCATTGGTAAGTCATTACTCTTCAATCAGAAAGTAATTGGTAGCAGGGATATTGATAGAGTACAACTGACCCACCAGCGGAAATTGCTAGCGTAGTATGAATGAATGGGCCCAGGTGAGTATTCGGTGTATGAATGCTTGTTGCTAGTAACTCGCTGGATCAGAAGGGAATGTTGCGATTTGAAAAGGAGCCCAAAGCAGCAGCATGGTGGATGGCTGAGATGAATCTCATAACTTAATATATTTGTTGACGAAAGAAAACCTGTTTGTCCTTCACTTCAGATGAAACGCACATTTCAACAATGGCCATGATGGAAACTGTCAGCAAGGAATTTTCTTATCTCAAAAACGAGGTGAGGTGATGGCTTGGCCTGGTGTAGCCATTTCTCCCCACTTAAAGAAAAGTGGCGTGAGTGTATTTCTTGACTGAGCAGGTCCGAGTGGATGTTCGCTGTAGTGCGCTCATCGGAGCATCATCTAAGGTAGAAAAATAAACCGAATCTCCCATGGAAGTAATGCCAGTCGTCATCGCGCTGAGGAAACAAGCTGTATTTACTCTCAAAAGCCTGCTGCGTAGATAGTATATCTCGGCCATATTTTAATTTTTTTTGTCGATTGGGCTCTTCAACATTGAAACGCATTGAGGAAGCAAAGTAATTTCTCAGGAAACCTATTAATCGGACATGGATTACGGCGGTAGTAAGAGAATTGGGACACATCACTACATGATTTCTCCCTCAAGTCTTTTGTGGAAAGAAAAAACAAGAAGTAAGCTTAACTCATTCTCGATGATAGGCACACAGGTGAAGCTTTGTGCCTGCATTAATTATTTCACAGTGATGGGCACACCTTTCTAAATTTGTGCCTGCATTAACTTCCCCACACTGATGGACACACTTGTGAAGTCAGGAACTCCCCTCATCTTCCTTCTACATGACTGTGTGTGGTGCTGGCATTGTTATTTTCTTTAGAGGAGGGAACTCGGGCATATAGTCGTGTGTAGGCGTTTGTGGTTGTACTGAGTTGTAGGGGCATTTACGATGCAGAACGTTACTGCGTCCCCATTTTTCTTACCATTTTCTTAAAAGCCCAGTATAAAAGGAGTGAAATGGAAGAAAGTGTTTGAACGATATGCTTGAGTATGTGGATCATCTTTAAGCTCGGAGAGGAAGACAGCTTTGTTACATTGTTTGTGTCCCATAGGGCAAGAAGTTTTTGACCATTGTTATGTTCTCCTTGTTATGTATTGTTGTATGGTATCCCTGGCAGCTTGGGTTCCTTAGCAACTGCAGGCTTACACTACTGGAATGCGGATTCCAGGAGAGGAGCGGAAGAAGTTGCACGGAGGCTTCCTGCTGGGGGTCGTTTGTATCATTTTTTAAAAACCTACAATTCAAATATAACTGAGTCCTAGCATCTTAAAATTGACGACGAAAGTGGGATGCCCTTTTTGAAGAGGACCAGTGGACAGTGTCGGAAAAAGAACTTATTCCAAGGAAGAAGAATATGCCAGTTACGGTAACTCGGCAAACTGCGAGTGTGTGAACCATCGAGGACCCCTAGCCGTGAACAGCACAGCGCCGATTCTTCAAGTTGTTGGGACATTGAGGAAGGCTCAGTATCGGCAAATGGAATAAAAGACGTAAGGAAGCTTACATTTGAACTTGAGGTAACGTCTGCATTAGAGCGTGGCATCACCGCGAGTCGCATTCAAAAGATCACAACTTGATGCAGTCATCCGAAGAGAGGTGCTCCGGTGAGTTAGTCGGCAGGCATTGTTATGACCGAAGCATTCCTGTGCCGAAGCATTCCTGAGCTTCAGTCTTTCTGACGTCAGGTAGCCTTCTGGCGTTGCGTGACCTCTACGTACATCAGTAAGGGGTCACCTGGGTGATTTTACGCAGCTGTGCGTGCCACCATCTTGCATAAGTGGTGAATTGGCTGACGGAAGCCGAAAAACAAGGGGTGCAATGCGAGCGCACTAATCTAATTAGCGCTGCTGAGCGTGCTAGTTGGCACATCCTCACTGCCGGCAACTACGGAGAGACATCGGTGATAGGCTCACCTCCTGTCATCTTTTGCTGAAGGCTGCTGCAGAGAGACATCGGTGACGGGCACACCGCCTGTCATCAATGGGTAAATAATAACATTTTAAACTTCTGGACAGTTTATTTATTTTTTGGTCTGAAATTTCAAGATTGGGACACACGCTGTGTTTATATTTTGCTTGTCAGCTGTGGATTGACAGTAATTCCACCACATTGAGATTGCATATTGCTGGATCACAATTTACAGTGGCAACACAGTCTATTCCTCCACCTACTACGTTTCTACAAGAACCAGGTCCGACTTGGATGGACTGGGAAGACTGGAAGGAGTCATTTATGACATACCTTGAGGCCATTTGAGGGGATGTGTACATAGCAAAGAGAAAACTAGCTATCCTTAAATACGTTCTGGGGGTAGAAGGGTGCTGAATATGTTACCTAAACCTTCCTTGGAAGGAAGAAATGCAGACGCAGGGTCAGATGATGAGGAAGAAGACGTATATGAAAATGCAATAGCAGCATTAACAGAAAACTAAAAAAATAGAACATTGTGGTGGAAAGACAAATTCTTTTCTCGCGCCCAACTACAGGGAGTGAAAATTTAACAATACGCAGGAGCTTTGAGGAGGTTAGCTGTTATATGTAAATTCAAAGACCTCAGGGATGAAATTATTAGGGATCAGCTAATAACTTAAAGATACAAGAAAAGTTATTAGACTTAAACTTAGACTTAAAAGATCCTATGTTAGACAAATCTATAGAAGTAGCCAGGCGCATTGAAAACACTTCTCAATATGTGAAGAAGTTAGCGGGTGCAGGATCTAAGATTGATTCAGATATACACAAAGTTTGTAAAGTGAGTAATACTAGGAAAAATGTGTGCGTGGAAGAAGGAAACAAGAGCATCAACAAAAAACAAGAAGGGGGTTTTAAGAGGGTGTGTTTCAAGTGCGGAAGTAATAGGCATACAGCTGAAGCCACCCATTGCCCTGCTGCAAAGAGCAGATGTTTCAAATGTAAGAAACTAGGCCATTTTTCGAGGGTATGCAAAGTGGATGAATTTCCCCAGGTAAAACAAACTGTAAATGTGATAAAAAATCTGGCGGTGTCAAACTCAGACGATGAAATTGATGTGGAAGTGTTAGTTGTTAGCAATGTGAATGACAAATGTGAAGATGTAGACAATGTATATTGTCCCCCCAAATGTATTAAATGTATCGACAACAAAGCTGTACATATGTTGGCAGACTCATGTTCTCCATTTAATCAAATAGATGAACAAATTTGGGAGAGTTTAGGTGCAAGAGAGTTGAATATTTTTGACGTAAAACCAGGTTATTGCAGAAAACAATTGCCCATTCTAGGATATTTTACTGCCAATGTAGTATTTCAAAATAGAAAAGCTCTTGCCAAAATATACGTTGTGGAAAAGGGAAGATCTTTGTTACGTTGGAGGGA
This sequence comes from Calotriton arnoldi, assembly GCA_963921515.1. Taxonomy (NCBI): domain Eukaryota; kingdom Metazoa; phylum Chordata; class Amphibia; order Caudata; family Salamandridae; genus Calotriton; species Calotriton arnoldi. The sequence continues at coordinate 1,515,044 of CAWUFW010001673.1, forward strand.
ACAAAAAGCTTTAGTAATAGTTCTTAGCCCTGCTGTTAACGGAATCACAAGGTGAAAATGAATGGTCTCAATGTTTCCTAATCTCTTCAGGAAACAATTGGAGTGGCTTAAAAAATCCAAACATCGTATTATTCTTAAGGAAGATGTTACACTCAAAGTGCATAAAGTATGAAATATTCCCATGGCTTTAAGGGGACAATTAAAAGATGAATTACAAAGGCTGTGTAAGGAGGGTGTAATAGAACCAATAGAGGCTTCAGAATGGGGAATTCCCATTGTTATCTTGCGCAAACCCAAAGCATGTGTGTAGACTTGAGGGATTTGAATGAGTGCATTTGGGTAGATAGTCATCCCCTGCCCTTATAAATGAGATGCTGTCCAGTGTGGACGGAGGAAAATTCTTTACCACGTTAGAGCTATCCAGTGCTTATTATCAGGTGTCATTGCAACCAGAGTCTAGGCATTTTACATCCTTTATTGCACCTGAAGGAGCATTTCTATTTATTTACATGCCCTTTGGACTGGCTTCTGCCTCAGCCGTATTCCAAAGAGTAATGCAAGGTGTTCTGAAGATGATGTTTTGGTTTGGGGAAAAGACGAAGGTCAACATGACAAGATCCTAAAGGATGTACTAACCAGATTGGAAGAAGCTGGGTTCACGATTAGTCTGCAAAAATGCAAATTCTGTAAGTCAGAAGTAGATTAATTGGGGCATGCCCTGTCTCATGAAGAGATTAAATCTTGTGAATGATTTAGAAAAAGCCCCTGCCCCAAATGATAAAGACCAACTGAGGTCATTTCTTGGCTTAGCTGAATATTATGCCAAGTTTGTGCATCATTTTTCGGAACAAGCATATCCTTTGCGAGAATTAATGAAAAAAAGTGCAATATTTCAGTGGACAGAAGAATGTCAACAAGCTTTTGAAGCAGTGAAGATGGCCATAGTGGATGCAACTGCTTTAAGACCTTTCAATCCTAAAGATAAAACCATTGTAGTAACAGATACTAGTGGTTATGGGCTGGGAGCAGTGCTAATGCAAGAACATGAGGGAAAAGAAAGAGTAGTGGCTTTTGCATCACGCACGCTCAAGGGTGCAGAAAGCACATTCAACAATAACATTATCTGCTTCCTCCGGAGATGTATACACATGCAGTTTGCCTCTGGCCACAAGTCACAGTCTGGCAGGGAACAGCCTAGCGTATTGTATTCCCAGAGCTCTCATTTTATTTTTGGTTGAGACATATTTCCTCCTGGCATATGGAAGGAACTGGATAAAATCAGGATAGAAGGGGGGGGCAGACCCCCAGTGTTGGATGCTATTTCTTTTATGGGCTAGGTGAAGAATTTTGTGTCTGTAGTTTAGTAGTCTGACCATAAGTGGGCACAGAGACGCCCCAGGAACAGGTATAGGGGCAAGTGAGGGATTCTTCTTCCCACCCACAAATGCTTCTAAATATATTTATTAGGAACTTTTCAATGTAGTCTTCCATACTTTGCATATTGGTGGATTCTGGAATACACATGATTGGCACATTGCTCCTCCAGGAACAAGCCTCCAAGTCTTCGATTTTGTATTTCACTTACTACATTTCCACCCTGAAGTCATTTTGGAGCTTTGAATGCTGCACAGGGTTGTCTTTAAATTCAGAAATCCAATGTTCCGCTATGTCTAGTCTGTCCAGTCATTCCTTCATATCATTCAAGAGCTGTGAGAGTATGCATTTTTGTTTGAATCATCGCCAGACTGCCCTTCATCTTCAACAACAGGGCCTTTATATCCTTCTCATCCCAGAGCAACAATTCCAGGATTGCTGCGGCTCCCCCACATTCTCAATGTCACGATCAATTATCCAGAGTATGTGGAAAGGCAATATTGTGGCTATGTAAGTCATCAACAGACAAGAGGCATGCAACTTAAACCTGTGTATTCATACTTCAGCTGTCATAGTTTACAAAAGGGCCTTTTTCATTGCCTGCCGAGGGTGAGAGGCTCTGGACCCAGAGGGATGTGGGTGTTGTTGCCCGTAGTGGCTTGTGAGAGGCCTCCACTGTCTCCACAGTCTCGCAGACCCAGGGCCTCCCTCAACACACCATGGAAGCTGGCTGGTATTGCAATCACTGCAAGGACAGGAGGAGCAGATAAAGGGAAAGGGATCCCCTCACATTCAGGCTTTTGGAGCCACTGAACCAGAAAGGTCCCAGCTCATTCAGCAATGCCCTACCTTCCTCCAGAGAGGAATCACAAGTAATACAGTAGCAGGCTGCAGAAGGATGAACGCTTCAGGGTCTGATTTTCAGCTAAGCCACTCACTTCGTCCGTGTCATTTTACAAGCCCCTTCGCAGCCCCAAACATAGTCAATGCACTAGGTAAGTCCAGACAAATAAAGGTGCCTAATGATCCAGCTCTTGGTGGACCGCATTGGGTGAGATGGTTAGGACATCTCAGTGCAAGTTGTGGTTTGGCCGTAAATCCAGCCCCCCAGCTCAATGTTTGTTGGATAGCATAGTTATTTAAAACTTTTGGCAGCCAAATACTTCCTAGCTGGAAAGCTAGTCAGGGGGTCTGAACCCAAGGACCCCCAATCCTCAGGACTTCACACCCGGTGTGGGGCCACACATAAATAAATTCAGTCACAGAGCACAAGTTATAGGAGGACAATCCCTCCTACTCCAGCTCCCGCTGTTTAACACAGACAGCAGTCCAGTTAGTTAATAGCTCAGGGACAGGTCTGCAGTTGAGGCAATCATACAACGCCAGGCCATCGTTTTCAAATGCTCTACTGTATCACTCAGTGGAGTCTATTAGCTGGAAGGGCTAGCCCTGACTCCATTCCCCGCCGCCAGCAGGTCAACGGGCAGTGTAGCTGTATGATATAAGCCCAAGGCTCCTCAGCCTCATTGCTGTGCCATGTGCATGGTCCCACCATCACTGACACTCCCTCAGATCTCAGGATCAGCTGGTCATCATGGCTGCAGCTCCAAACCATGTGCAGACCCTCCTTTACAGATAACTGCACTGAGATCAGAGGTCTCTGCCATACCCAGGTGCCTACTTTTGCAACACCTCCCCAACTGCTGGTCTTCCTCTAGCACAGCGATCCACTTTACCTGCCTGCCAGAGAAATATACACTTCTCAGCCGGCTCCCGGTATTGAGCTGAGTACAGGTATGCTATGTTTAGGGATGGGTGGCTTTGTTTCCAGGATACATTTGAAGGATTTAGGTTCTGGAGTCAGGAGCCGAGTCAGTATGGGGCCCATCATGATTACTACCCTCTCTTTTACATCACCAACTTTCACTTGATTTCTGAAGGCAATTTCTGAGGAAGAATTTCACTTTATTTAAAAGGTGCTAAGACCTGGCCATTTTTAGGGTTGAGCCTGCAAGAGCATGCACTAGCGCATACATCTCGCTTGTGAGACACTGCTGTTAACAAAAGGGCTTGGAGACTGCACGCTGCTTACCATTTGTTGGCTTGCGTGTACTCTTTTTTTACAGCGCCATAATTCATCAAGGCAGGCGCAAAACATTTCAGTGCCTCTCTGTGGATCAGGGACTAAACAATATTTGATTCAATTTATTCAGTGGCCGTTCTCTGCTCCTGACATGTTGGGGTACTATTTTGTTATTTTAACTTTAAGTGCCTTGCCAACAGAATGCGTGCGATTGGCATCAACATGCCCAGCAGGACAAACAAAATTGCAAAGATTTATTTTCTACAGTTGACTTTCTTTTATTTTGCGAAGTCTTCTTTTCTCACTTTGCACTCAAGTTTTCTTTTGCTTTTTTCTCATGGGCGCCGTTCTTAAAAGGATTACCTTGTTCTAAATATTCAAAGCGACATTGTTTCTTTCTTGTGTGTAATTTCTCAAATTATGCTTTAACAAATCATTGTACTGCTTCTTAGCTAGCAGATTTTAATGCAGAGGACTATCCACCTAGAGAATTCTTTTCTGCACTGCCTTGCCTTTCTTTGCTCTTGAGAAGCCCACAAAGAGCTGTAGGCCCACCCGATGGTCTCTGGTATGGTCAATGTGGAAATTGAGGGCCCTCCTGGAATCCAAACAATGGAGACTCTTCTTTTGAGGTGAGGCGGGGCAAAGAAGGTTTGAAGGATGATAGCCTGTCTGACATTAAAGGATGTCACGATTTTCAGCAGAATTGCCGCTTGAGTCCTCAGCACCAGTTTATCTGGGAAAAAGATTGTATAGGGCGGTTGGACTGAAAGTGCCTGCAGCTCACTGACGTAACAAGCTGAGGTTATTGCCACCAAAAAATATTGTGTTCATGGTTAAAAAGTGTAGTGGGCAGCCATACATAGGCTCAAAGATGGTACACATCATAAAATGGAGAACCATTGTGGCATCACAAAGGGAAGAACGGCAAGGACGTGATGTAAACCTTTAAGAAATCTCACCACAACATGTAAAATGAACAAATGGCAGGTGATCCGGCAACCGTAAAAAAGCTGAAAGAGCCAACCGACAACTTTTAACAGTACCCAGTGCAAGTCCTTGCTGGGCTACAGATAAAACAAACAAAACATCCAACAGTTTGGCTTGAATGTGTCCATCTGATGGTTGCCACACAAAGCCACAAACTCTTAACAGCACCCGGTGTCCACTGACTTTTTGGAAGGGTGCTTAACTGCCAAGATAACATCAGCGGCCTCGGGAGAGAGATCAAATGAAGTCAACTGCTGTTTCAATCTCCGTGCACAGAGGTGCAGGTTGTGCAGGCCTGGGTGCAAGAACTTGCCCGGCTGTTGTGCCAGAGGATTCTCCTGAAGCAGCATATTGGTCGGAGTACAGATGCACATGCCCAGGTATTTGGATACCACAATCTACTCGCCCAATCCATAAGCACCAAGATGACTTTGGCCCAATAGTTCCTCTTCTTTTTTCAGAACTCGAACCAGGAGAAGACGGGGTGCAAAGGTATACAGGAGGCCTCAAGCTCCACTCTAGATGGAATGAATCTCCAAGAGAAAGGCTTCTTGGAAACTTCAGCGTGCAAAAGTAGTGACATTGCACATTCTTGACGGTGGCAAATAGATCAAGCCAGGGTTCTCTACATTGCTGGAAGACACCCTGCACCACCTCTAGATATACTTACCAATTGTGATCCAATAAGCATCAGAGGCGGAGTTCTTCCGCCCTGCCGTTTAGAGATCTTGCCAGTTCAGCCACTTCCAGATGCGTAGAGCTTCCTTGCATAGGAAAAGAGATTCTACCCCACACTGCTTGCTGCATTACAACATGGTGATGGTATTGTTTGAAAGAACCTATAACAGCCTCCCTTTGATGGCTAGCAGGAAGGCCCTCAATGCCAATTGGATCTCCCTCAGCTCTAACAAATTGCTGTGGAGTTGGGTTTCTGCTGCAGAGCCAGAGTCCTCTGATCTCCCCTTCTCCCACATGGCTTCCCCAACTGAGCAGCGATGCATCCGTCAACACAGTCAGCTCTGGGTAGAGTTAGGAGAGGTCTCTGCCACTGTCCTAATCCCTGTTGAGTAGCCACCACTGCAGATCTTTGGTGGTCTCCTCTGAAACCAAGAGGCATGTGAGAGGTTCCCCTGGTGCTCCGCCTATTGGGACTCGAGGTTTCACTGCAGAGTCCGCATGTGTACCTGGAACGGTCGACCAGCAGAATGCAGAAGGCTAGCACTCCCAGAAGCCTCAGAGTCTTCTTCATTGAAATGCAGGACAGAGGCTGAAACATCAGGACTATAGCCAGCATGTCCTGGGCTTTCCTCTCTGGGTGAAAGGCTCGAAATTGCACCATACCCAGGATTCTGCCGATCAATAGGAGCATCCGCGGAGTCAACTTCAGCATGTTGATAGTAAAACCTAATAAAGTTAGAAGGTTTCCCGTTGTCTGGAGGTGGTCTATGGCAGCCTGGGGCAAGCCGACCTTTTATGGCCAGTCAAAGGTAGGGGAAGACTGAACACCCGACCTCTCTAGTGGTTATGAAGTTGTGGTTGCTGGAGAGGCAGATGTCTGAGCTGTGCATTGCTCCTGATGACCTGGGTCGGTTGTTGGTATGCGCTGCCTCAACCGCTACCTCAAAAGGTCGAAAACTTTGCTGTGCTGGTGGTGGGGCCGGATGGTGACAGCATTGGAAACAAATAAATTATCCCCGAAATGGATGAAATTGTTGGGGAAACTTCCTAGCAGGCATAACGAGACCCAAGAAGTGAACTATGGTGGGATTCTCTTTGAATCACTCTATGGCCGGATAGCCTTTCTCACCAAAGAGGTAGAAGTCATCAAATGGCATAGCCATCAAGAATGCATGGACATTCCCAGAGAAGCGGGTATAACCTTATCCGAGCATGGTGCCTAAGCACCACACTCCAGTCATTTACTCAGCCCAAGCAATGATCCTTGACCAGGCAAGACCGGATAACATATTTAGCCTCATCGCATCCATCTGGACTAGTTTAGATTAAAGACACTGGCAAGTCTTCTGGGACCGCCGGTAAGATCTGACGGACCATGTGCCATAAAGCATTGGTGTAGTGGTCAAGGCGTCAGCTGGCATTCTGTGTGCGTAGGTTAAGGCTGTCAGAAGAAAACAAGCGATTGCCAAACATTTCAATCAGTTTTGATTCACGGTCAGATGAAGTCATAGGGAAGACCGAGTTAAACCTTTTGGTGGATGATCAAACTACCAAGCTCTCTAGTATAGGGTTCTGCATGAGAAATGCAGGGTATTATGGAGCTGGTCTGTTTCGAGGAGCAACCAACCTGTTAACTGGGGAACAAAACAAGGTTTTGCCCACGTTGCCGAAGGTGTGTCCATAAGGGCCCCATTAAAGGGCAGGAGAGGATTGGTAGGGGCCCTTACAGGCTGAAGGACCACTGTGAAAACAGTCTTAACCTCCATAATGGAGAGCTGCATGTCAAGGACCTCTGCGGCAGCTCATCTGAAAACTGCAAAAGATGCACTCTTTTCTGTGCAGGGCCAGCACGAGAGACCAGTCTGGTGAGGAATACAAACAACTAGCAACCTGTAATGCTTCATACCAATTGTTAGTCTATTGTGGGTCAAATTTGTCATCATCATAGTGCGGTTTGTCATCTGACTCTAAGGTGAATAGTTGATGCAAAGTGTATGCACAACCGTTTGGTCAGGGTTGTGTGTCAGAATCATAAGGATCTCAAATGGGAGGGGGGGCTCCGGTGGGTTCGGAGTGAGGTTGAGACGAGTTTGCCTCTGATTTGGAAAGCACTCCCCCTCCGGCGTCAAGGGCACTGGAATCAATGTCAAAGGGACCAGCTTGGGGACTGAAGTAAGCACCGAAGTTGAGGTGTAACGTAAAGCAGGGTTGAGGGGCACAGATGGTGACAAGTAAAAACTCACTGGAGGAAGTTGTATTGGGGCCACTGTGGATTCTTGGGGCATAAAGGCGCACCAGAGGGAACACGAAGCATGCCAAATATACACAGCACAGCCCCCAAAAAGGCCTCCGCTTGCTGTGACATCCGGAGTGCATCGAGACCAGACTCTGAATCGGATCCTCAGGAGTTCGAGAGCAAGACAGATGACACGATGTCTCACGCCTTCTCTGGAGACAAAGTAGTGCGAAGGGGATGACTCCTGCTTAGATTTCTTATGCTTCTTTTTGGACTTACCCAAAAACATCGATCAAAACAGATCTGCTGCAGGAACAGGACCTTCCTTTCAAACTTCAAGGTTGTCGTGTGGAGAGTTGCGGTGTATAGCAATATAGAGCTTCATCTTGCAATCCTGTTTGGCCTTTGGGTTCATCTGGGTCCAGTCATCACAGATCCTGGAGTAGAGTTCTGACCCCAAGCACCAGAGACATTCCTGGTGGGGATCTGTCACATACATGTTTGCGACGCTTAAGCCGGTCATTTTAAAAGTTTTGCTAAAGAAATTCTCTTAATAGACAAAAGGAGTAGAGCTCTGGATGAGGATGTGAAGCTGCAGAAAAAATTGACTGACTTTAGCGCACATGGGTGGAACTTTTATCAGACTCTGCTAGTCACTTCTAGAGAGGAATGACCTAGGCGCAGAGCTGCACAACTCCACCTAACAGCAGGCAGACAGAACTGCTTTTGAATTTGCAGTAGTAAACTGATGCCTGGGGAATCTTCACAAGTGGTTAGAAGTATTCATCAGAAACTATATATTTGTTTACATTTTCAAGGGTGCTTGAGCAAATACCAGAAGGTGGGTTGGGGGCTAGGACCAGCCTTAAGCACAAAATACATGGACACGATCACTGATAAGCAGCACATGTTGGATGATGCTTAAGCGGTCCCAGATAAAAAGCTGGGGATAGGGTTTTCTGGGATCTGGAAGAAAACATTTAGCCTCATGGTAGAAAGAATGCGAGAGCAGGGGAGGGGGGGTTAGTGCTGGCATCCTTGCTCACTCTACACTACACCGCCAGCAAGTTATATAGAAGAAGGCGTAGCAACACAGCTTCATTAGGAGGTCAAATAACAAATGTCTTCAAATAGAGTACATTAAATAGACAGTTTTATTGAAACAGGCCAAAGTTTACAAATGCAAAAATAAAATAAACTAGTTTTTAACAAGGCAAGTGCTGAGGCAGGGGACCTCTGATATCGGAGTGAACAGACATGTGCACCCCAACACTTCAGCCCAGTCATTCATCGTGATGTGGACAGTATGGCGTTGGACAACAGGTAAGCGAGGGGAACATGAAGTGCAACTGTCGATATAATTCACACTTCAAGATTAAAACACCATGTTGGAATATATTTAGTGGCCAACCCTGTCATGTACTCTTTTATACTGTTACCCAGGTAGCTACGTATCCTCACCAAGCAGATTTTGCCAGCCTTTACAGTGGATGTCAGTGCATGGTTTTCTTACAGAGAATGGCGTGCCCTAATGGTGACGTGTACGAGGTTCCCTAGGACAGACCCCTCAGCTAGTCAGGTGTGCAGTTGTTCCCAAAAAAGTTAATGAGATTACTTACAACTAGGGAACAATCCAGCCTTTGCTGTCCCAAAGCCATCTAAGGCTATATGTGTCTCCTTGTACAAGGACATATTGGGGCCAGAGAGATACAGTGGTAAAAAGGATTCTAAAGAGGGCAAAACAAAGATACAAGAAATTATTTTCTTGGTGAAAAGCTAGGCATTTGGCTTTCTCCTTACTTAGCTAGCTTGCTCAGTTGTAGGGCACTTGTCCAGATCATGCTATTTTTCTAATTTTGAACACAATCACCCTAAGTCTTCAGACTTCAAAATTCTAATCGTAGCCCCCGCCACCTTCCAACATCTGATAAAAGCTAATGTGCCTGCAGTTTTATAAGAGGTTAAAGGGCATTTTAATGGCTGGAAAACATTTTGCACCACCCCAGTAACCGTGGCAGTGGTGGTGATCATTACTCACCTACAAAATGGTCAACACAATACACAGGCCAATAAATGGGCGCCATCCACTAAAATGGATTACTAAAGACAAACAGAAAGTGGGTGCCAAAACTCTGACACTGAGCTGTAATACACCACTGGAGGCAGATCTTTCATGTTCCTGGGAGCCCAAACTTGGAACCATCTTCCTGTGGCCCTCAAAGTCACTGTGGAATTGTCCAGGTTCAGGAAGCAATTAAAAACATGGCTATTCTGCAATTAAGTGTGTCATGGGTGATAGTGGAGAGTTACCTGTTAGCGCCGGGACACTCTGTTGAGTAGCCATGCACTTTATAAATGCCGGTTCATTCATTCACTGCACACCAATGCTGCAGAGCATTGCTGATGACTAGCTGCCCACCCAAATCAGACAAACTCTGCTAGTAGGTCTCCATTAACTCTGTACATTATTGCTTATTAATGCCACCGCAGAACTTCACTTCCAGGAAGATTTCACTTTAAACGCCCCAGTCTCCGCCTACACCATCATAACATTTCCTGAGGGAGGAGAAATACACCTTTGAGAATACTGGTTAACACAGTCACTATGTCCACTGCGTTGTTGGCTCCTCCCTTAGAAGTGACAAGCACCCCGCACCCCGGAGAGGGAGGAGACATATTTACTCATGTCAGGTATAGGAACGGTTGGATGAGAATGAATGCACGATGGGCTCTTTCAAAGACCTTAGCACACTTAAAAATAGGTTGGTGTGAAGGCTGAGTAAGAGAGAGGAGGCTTAAGGAGGTCTGTCATGAGTGAGAATTCCACTTTAAAACCATACATTCGCCAAGCTTAGATTCTAAAGCCTAAACCACGTGGCTAGTTTGTGCACTGTTTGTTTGATTTACATCAGTCTTTCTCTTTAACATCTCAAGATATACTAAAGGGATGTGTATACGTGTGCGAGCACACTGCTACCAGGTGATACTAGGAGAGAACCACGTTGGCACTGGAGGGCACGAGGGAGAAGAAAAGAGGGGAGATGGAGGTAAAAGACATATGATAAGAGATAAGTAAAATAGAAAGGCAAAGTGGAAGTAGGGAAACTGCAGTAAAGTGAAGGAAAAGTAAAATGGAAGAGCCGTGAATAAAAAGGGCAGAAGAGAAAGACTGGAGAAAAGGAGAAAATGGAAGTGAGAAAAGGAATTGGGATAAAAGTAGAGGAAGAAGGGTAGCTTAAAAGAGGAAAAGGAAAAATACAAGAAAACGACAGGCTAGAGACAAAGGGCATTAAAAAAAGTTGAAAGTGGGCAAATTGAGTGGAAAACAGAGGATAGATTTAGGAGACGAAAAAATAGGGAAAGAGAATGAAGGGAGGGGGATAGAAGAAATTAAATAAAGAAGAAAAGGGGAGTACAAAAGTGGAAGTGAAAAAATGAATGGGCGACGAGAAAGGTAAAAGCAAAAGGACAGGAAGGTGAAGGTTGTGGGAAGAAAAGGCAGGAGGTGGGGAAGTATGCTTCCCAGCTGCATGTTCTGAATGTGCGGCTTGCAAGACAGTCAGGAACCAGAAAATGCAGGTCATGCGCTCACGGACTTTGAAACAAATTACAGCTGAAACAAAAACAAATACAGAGTGGCCAGCCCTGGAGCTTTACCACCTAAATCTGAAGAATACATGTTGACTTCAAATGCCCAATCCATAGACAGGCAACACACCTCCGGTAATCCACATCTACTTACGTGACAAAGTTAAACACAGTCCTCACATCACCTGGCCTTTTGAGACAAACATTACAATTGCTTGTGAATGGTGTGCATATGTGCGTTTGGTGAAGAAGCAACATTTACAGGGCAAAAATAACACATTTTCTAAAGGAGTAACTGTCCTAAACCAAGACCAGTGACTTAAGACATGCAGTTATACAAGAAGATACAGTTATTTACACCACTTCATCTTCTACAAAAATAAAAATCTTCTGAAATACACATATATATTATGGCGGAGTTTCAAGGAAACTGTTAATGGATAATGTTTTGTGACTGAACTGTTCACGGCTTTCCTGAGGACATAGTTCCTTAGACCCAAAGAAACCATCCTATGCTCACTCCACAGCCAATTGCTTTTCCAGGAAGGGAGAATGTTCACCGTGAACTGGCAAATTACCACCTGACATCCTCTTCCATCAGTGCAGTTACATTTCATTGCCAACATCCCTTAGCTTCTTCAAACGTAACTCCCTGTGACAGGGCAGACAGATTAACAATAGCCCCGTAAAATGGCTGGGAAAAAGTTCAACATTGGCAGTTTGGATGTTCATCACAGATGGCGTAGTTCTTACTGGTAATTGAAAAAAAACGACAAAAGGAAAGACTATGCTGAAAAGAGAGAATCCCCGTTTGCCTGAAATAAGTCTGTGAGCTGAAAGAATGCCTCTCTCTCTACTGAAAGTCATTTTCAATTCTCTTCACTGATGTGCCCACATAGGCTTCCAATATAGTGGCAGGCCCATTTTGCATCCCATCCCATGTGAGCTGATCCCTGGACGAGAGCCCAGACTTATGTTTTCAATGCACCTACTTTCCTGTGCAAAACTGGATCATGGGGAGTGCCCCGTCCTCTTTTGCACCAAGCTTGCTATATAGACCATAATGGGCTAGAGCCTAGACATTTGATCTTTCCAAATAATTGCCCCCTCTGAAACGTTTTTAAAAAAAAGGCTGCTTTTAATAGTAACAATGGCACAAACCTCTGGCCTCTCTTCATTGGCTATCAGTGACAGAATCACCTTTATCACATTGTGCACTGTACATAGATCCATCTCTGGATGGGAGTTTGCACTTATCAGCGGGTTGATCCCTATGTGCCCTCTTGACCATTTAGATCTTCCTCTTCATTTTTGAAAGTTCAGATGTAACAAAGCTCGCCTTGGAACAGGAGCTTCTCTGTGTTGGCGCCTATGCTAGGGAATGAACTCCCTTCAGATCTTCATGCTATTCCACCCTGACTAAATTTCGTAAAGCCTTGAAGATTTGTCTCTTCAAGGCTGTAATATTATCATTTGAGGAATCTTTCACACTTTCCTTCAGCCCAAAGCGATTCAAAACTTTCACAGGTGATTTGCCAATACTACAAAACCAAAAATGGGCAGAGAACTAGCAGCACAGGAGATGTACGTAGAATTGTTCTTAATGCCTGCTCTCAAGCACTCCACAGAGGTTTACAGTGTTAAGATTAGAGAAAAAATGACACAGATCATCCTACAGTGGCCTGATACACTACCACAGTCTTATTGCCTCAGAGATCCACACATCAGCAGTACAAAAACACTCAACAAACCACCTAGACCATGAACATCCCAAAGCATTATTGAACACTTCAACCTAGCTTAGGTGCTCCAAGCTGGTAGAAACCATCATTCAAAAGCATTTGCTGGCATGGAGTAGAACTTGGTGAGGTCAATGTGTAGAAACATACCTGATGGCACAGAAATGAGCCCCAGAGTGTAAGAGACTGTCCGCTCTTGATAATACAAATATCCTGAAAATCCGAGAGTAACAAGAGATGATGGCCACAACTGGCTGTACAAAGGCACCTCTCGCACCAGAGATAGCTACCTGTAATATACAGGGGCTGCCACGTTTTTCAGAGGGTATCTGGCATCACAATTTCTAACCAGTTTTGACACGCAAGGTTTATTCAAATTGAATGGACACTTGCTTTTCTAGACTTTACGCACACAAGTACATTGTGTTAAATTCTCAGAGAACAAGCAGAGTAGCTTTTCCATAATATCTCTAGTTTGTTCTTTCTAAACACTAAAATATTGGCCAGAAGAGCATTAAAAAATAGAAATCATTGAGGTGGGTGGTTGAAATCCAAATTAGGGACAAGACCTTGAGGTTATCTGTAGTCCTATGGGTCTGAGGATAAACAAGTGGACAGCACTTTCTGAAGTATATGGCATATGGACACCAACCTACCCAACTGCGAGTACCATTTTACAGCATACAGGTGGAGAACTAGGAAATTAAATTACCAAGCACTTAAACCGTGGCACTGTATTGCAATATTATTGTTTGAACAGCTATGGATTAGTCACTCCAGATCCATGGGTTCAAGACCGAAATGATGAAACTGCCTTCCTGTTATGCTACATGTTCAAATTCTCTCTTTTCACTGCCCCACAAGTTCTTCAGTCCTCTTGGAGCTGCAAGGCGTTTCATAATAATTTAACATATTGTAACAGACTGGTCCTTTTGTCTGCCACTGGCTCATGCTCAGCTTTTTCAACAGCTGCCGGTCCCAGCACGTACTAGCCTCTGTGCTGCAAGTGTTTACCAATGGTAGCATCAACCAGCTATAAAGTTCGGATGGCTACTGGATAAAGCAGAGACATGTGTTCAGCTCCTTTGATGGGCAGCTTGCGGCTGGCGTAGTGATGGATGATCTCAGGCACGCTGTCAAAAGGCAGGCTGTTCTGGCCCAGGATGTATTTGCTTTCTTTGGTTCTGGAGAGTTTCATGTGCATGAAGCCTTGATTACTCCTGTTCAGAGAGAAAGAAACAAGTCAGCTTACTCTTAAATCAACACATTTGTGATACACTAACCTATGGCCTGAAGATGAAACATTTAATCCCATCTGACCAATAAATACACTAGCACATTTTTTTTGTAGAAAATCATCATCCAAGTCACCGCAGCCTTGTTAGTGCTTGGACCTAGGCTTATGAGGAGATCTGTTTTTGATGTGGTCACCTAAGCAATGAACACCGCTCCTCAGATACAACCGGCCTACCTTTGACCATAATCTGACCACAAATATGAATAGCACATTTATTAACTTAGAAACAAGCTCTCTCTCACAAAGAATTATTTTTTCTTTCCATCAACAATTTTCACATTCTCTTTCCTATGACACTTTATTTGGAGCCCTCCCCTTATTTCCATCATGAAACTTACCACCACTTTGTCTTCAACGTGTGGCACCACATCAGTGGCACCATATCAGGCATAGCCTTCCATCAGGGTCTCTTTAACCATCCACGCACTCGTTCTCTTTGTACACATGTAGGACATCAGGATATTAGTTGTGCAGGATGTGAGGTTTGCTCAAGTAATAGGTCCACAATTCCCCTTACATTGTAGTGCTTGACTCTCTCAAGGTAGTTAAGCACAGCAGTCCAAGGCCTACTCAGAGGAGGTGGCGTGGACTAGTAATCACCATTCTCTAGCATTCAATAATAACACTCAATAAAGGATTGCCCACTCAGTTATTTTTCTTGAAAAAAGGAAAAGTACATTTATCACACACACACACACACACACACACCAACTACTATATAATAATTCACAAATATATATGTAAGGCAGATAGAAATGCTTTCATGACACTGTGAAACAACATAACCAACAAAATCACATTACCCCCTACCACCTACACTAGATATGACATCACAAAATAGGTGGGTATCACTTCAAATAAAATAGGCCTATTGGCTTTGTCAAGGGGTCAGCAAATCAATATATAAGGCAAGCCTATTGGCTTTATTGAGGGGTCAAAACATCAGAATATAAGGAAAGCCTATTGGCTTTGTCAAGGGTTACCACATTAACAAGACAACAACAAGAAGGAGACATTTATTTGCATGAAGCCCCGCGGGGCATTATGGAGTGCAGAAGCAGTGACTATTTTATGAGCGTCTCTCCTGCTGTTCGGGAGAGCCACTTTCCTTTCCTTTTGTGTAGAGTTTTTCTTTTTATAGTGAGGGGGTGCCCTGTGCCACTCGGCACCCCCTTGACTTGGCTCCCACATAGGGCGGGGCGGGTAGCCCACTCCTGTGCTGCCCTGCCAGCCATCCACAAGACCAGCAGTGTCCTTGACAGCTCTGGCAGTCTTCTTCCTGTCCGCACTGTGACGGCAGGGTGTGCTCAGCTGCAGTGGGTGCCCTGCTCCCCCCAGTCACAGGGTGCATGGCAAGGTCACCGCCATTGGTGGGGGGGCGACGGGGATCACCATTTCTATGTGCCTCAGGCCCTAGGTTACTCCATAGTGACCTAGTGCTCCGCGATAGGACACTCCGTTGAGTAGCTGTGCATGTAACAAGTAACTTTCATCATCATCAGGGTTGGGGTCTCAGACCTCCTTTCTTGCATCGTCCCCATGCAGATAGGGCCCCCTGGAGACAACTGGACAATGGGCTAGGGGGTCCCACTCATGCCCCCTTGCCTCAAATTAGCAAATCATAAGCCTGTGCTGACCCCGGGGCCTTGCCAACACCTGAGGTTAATCAACTGAACCGGCGGCGGAGACACAATCGGTTTTCCAAAACAGTCAAAGGTCACCTAACCTCAAAAGGTCATAAATCGGGCCCTATTGGGCCGAATTGGATGATCTTGAGCTCATTCATCTCCTGGTGGTAAGTTCTAGAAGCCAAACATCCTTGGCCAATCCTAGGATGCCACATCACCCCTCCATCCCTATCCCAACCCTCCTGCACAGCATGCTGGGACAACTCGTGATGGTGTGTTGAAGTCATTCATGTCTACACTTGGAGCCTCAGCTCTGCCCCTAGCTGGCATCAATTTGGGGTCTTTCCCCACCAAACCTAAACGTTGGAGCCCCCTCCTATGCTGGCTGCAGTTGTCTGGGCGTCCTCCTTTGTTCAGTGGGCACTGGCTGTCTTCACCCTGGTACAGTGTGTCAGCTAATTAACAGATGCAGATTTTTTTCTCCACCCCTTCCTCCTCAGGTGCTCAAGGTAACACTGTTATTTACTCTTTTTGTTATGACAGGCCATTGTTCCTTCTGCTGTGGAGCAGAGTGATTAACCGGGACCAGTAGGGTGACTAAAGGCTTGATCTCCTATCCTGAGCTGAATCAGAGAAATATGAGAATTATGGAGGACCTATAAGTGTTCATGTATGATCATGGGACTTGCGTAGTCGAACTGGGCGCACATTTTTCACCCTAGTTTCATAACTCACAGGATTATGTAGGCCTAAGGGAATCGAAAATGCACTCCAAGGCAGAATTCTCCCCAAATATATATAATACAATGTCACTGCAGACAAAACAATAAACCATACTGACTATCTATGAGCGCCCCCTAATATTATAAGGCCTATCCCAGGTCAACACCGAACCTTGCAGGTTACTTGGCTGCGCACAATGCTAGTCTCACACGTGCAACCCGCACACGTGTTCACGTGTAACCAGCCAAGTGCCCCCAACCCTAGCAGTGCCGCAGTGACCTTATCTAAAAGGTGGACACTGGCGGTAAACACGCTCAGTCCAGTTACCGTGTGATTACCATTGGCGAAGCACAAGTAGTGAAAGTCATCCACAGCAAAAATCCCAAAAAAGGGTGATCGAAAAGCAAAATATCTGGACGCACTAAATAGACAGAGCCCAACTGCAACACCACTCCCTCAGTGTCCCTTGCTTGCTGCCCTTACAACTAATGAGAAAGAGCTACATACTACTGGTCTAGGGTCTGTCACTCCCACATCCACTTGAACTTTTATTAATTTCCCTAAAAGAAAATAAAGCACCTCAGTTGTATTTGCTTTGGGGAAACGCTTTTGCAAAAATCTTGGCCGTTTCTACAGTGCAAGGTCCACAGCATCTTTCTCCTCTGGCAACAATACATCTGTTGTGCTTTCCATACGGGAGGAATTCTACACCACAGCACTTCCTGCAATTGTGACAATCAGAACAGGTGTGCTGATGCTGCCTTGCTCCTTGTAGTTCTACACAGCTCTTCTACTACATCCCCCAATACTGCAGAATTAAGACTTCTTAATTGCTCATCTAGCCTATAGCCATGCTTCCTCTACCTTTTTGCAAGCCATGCTTGCTAACCTTAAACACATGAGGGATAGTGAATTGGGTCTACTCCTGAAAACCCTCACTTCTTTTGCGCCTCTGGTTATTGACCTCTGCGGTGGAGCGAAAGACCCAAATGGAATCCCACTTGTACCATTTAATTGACACACGGCAAGAGGACCAGGCTCCAGTTCTTGTATACAAATTCCTGGGTTCAGAAGTCCGGGTTATCCTGACTGAACACTTTTATACTGGTTTGTATGGAATGCATTTTTCTTCAGTCTCCCACAAATTAAATCCCCTTTGGAACTGCCTTGTTGGGAAGAGATAATTGCCGCTCGCCCCAGCTTGCAGATCAAAGGCCCTTAGAACAATAAGAACCCAATAGTAACTCCCCTTCCTGCAGGAGAAAGGGGAAGAATTGTAAATTTCAAGAGCTGAGCTGTTGTAATAATCCCTGTTTGTTAGAGCATGGGATGCTGCCAGTATGAATAATTGGGAGAAGGCACACTTCTATCTCCAGAGTCCAACACTTTGAATTTTGAAAGTGAAAGGCTTGGGAGGGCAGAGATAGGCCCGGAGAGCTGATCAGCTCTAACATTGTAAGACTCACCATCTCAAATCTTTTCCAACAGGCTGTGAAAGGTGTGAAGACAGTCAGTGGGCTTGTTCCTTTAGTATCAGTTAGATGTGCAGGGATTATGTGGCATCTCTAGATTGGACGGGTAAGCCACCACTTGCAGATCTTTCCATGTCCATTTTTAAACCCCCATGCAAAGGCAGAGTGAGCTGTGAATCTGCCTTAGAAGACGTAAAAAGGACCAGCACAACTGTCAGTCCCCTGTCAAAAGCCTTGGAATGCATCCCCTACAGAATTATATTCTTGGACTTGCTCTCTTTGGAGAAGCTGTCCAGGACTGTTGGCATCTTCCCCTTGATTCTCTTTCAGACCTTGTAAGGCAGAGGTCACCAAGGGCTATTATTGTGACTGGACCTGCTGTGAGGTCCCGGAGGAGTGGACACCATGGACTTGGGCTGCTTTGCACAGTGACCCACCAAGAGACTGAAATGTTGGGTCGCTGGGGAGAGTAGCCATGGAGTGTGATATGCTGTTTAAAACAGGCATGCATTGCTGAAGTGCCTTAGGTCAGCAGAGCACCAGGACTGAGCAGAATGATGGGCCCAGCCCAGAGTGATCATGATGTTGCTGTTAGGAAGAAGCAGTGAGTGAAGGGCAGAAGAAATCCTTCAATGTGTGAAGCCGAGGAGTAGGGGCAATACTTACCCAGGCAGTGGCAATACCCCTTTGTTCTGGACTAGTAAGCCACTGCTGCTTGGTGCTACTGTTCTTGGTGGCTGGAGGAGTCTCCTGGAACAAAGCAATCCAAAATCCAATGAAAATTATCCAGCGGGGACCGATCAAGATATCTGCATTTAGATCTGCCTCTCTGGAACAGCTTCACTACATTGGGGGAGGTTAGGTTAGTGTCATGGGGCGTTAGAAACACACTGCAGAGAAATTGTGTATGCAACCACATGGAACAAAATCTTAAAATCTTCAGCTCGATCAAAAAACGGGTTGAAACAGATGTACTGTGAAGCTGCAACCATGAAATCATCCACACTATTATTTGTTCCCCTTAGTTATCGCACTTTAAACCGGCTGATTCCAGCATTATCACGCATGACCTCATCAGAATTTCTTTCCCCTTGCAGATGACCATCGCCAGGGAACTCCTTTTGATAATTGCAGTACTTTGGCCATGATTTAGAGAGCCTCCCTACTCTGAAATGCTCCAGCCCTGGTCCCTGCACGTGCCACCCTCCCTCTGATCCAAGTGTTGACATCAAAGTAAAATGCAGTCCCTACTCAAGTAGAAGGAAGGAGTATGGGAAAGTACTAGGACCACATGGCTCAAGGACAGCAGCAGTGAGGCTCACACAAGAAAGAGTCCGGTGTGGTGTGAAGAGTTCTGTTGGCTCCCGGGAATACTCACAGAAAATGAAAGCACCGAGTTTGCAAAGTTTTTTGGGGAAAGTAAATTAAAGCATTTTCCAGCAAGGTTGCTAGGCAACCTGTAAACAAGAATAAAGATTTCAATTCAAAGACAAGATACATCTGGCCAAAGGCTCTGTTCATCGCTTAGGAAACACCATATGCGAATGTTTTCCCCTTTTAGGCATGCCAATATAGATGTATGATATATATATTATTGAGAGAAGTCATGTTAATGTGTCACTCCACTGTATCTGGTTAAAATTTGGTTTAGATCTCTAGTGAGCCTCACATTAATGTAAAAGTATGTAGGCCTGGTTTTAATGATTATAGCAAAGTGATTTTTACGTTTGTAGAAATAGGTTTCTAAGTGTGAGTAGCTTGACAAAGTTAGTAGTCCTATCTTTCATAAGAGCATGCCTACATTTTAGGCAGTAGGTCTTTAGAAGGATATTGTGGTTTACCCATGTTAAAGTTTGCAAAACGTTTATGGGAAACTCACAGACTGCTGAAACGGACGAGGTTTGCGGGGTTATTGACCCTAATGAAAAATGTATAAGGTAGCAGATTTCCACCCTGATATTTCTTAACGAGGCCCCATATGAGGGAGTTCAGATTGCTTCACCCAAAATAATTTTGTAAACATTTGTGATTTTTTTGTTTAAGATTTATTTTATATAACTGTTTTTCTTTAAACTTCAAAGCACCGGCTGTACACTGGTTTATTATTATTAATGTGTATTGCTGAGTTCCAAGTCCACAAAGCCTCGTTATCCTGAGAGTCGGACTCCAGAAATAGTACTTGGTTCACACTTAAAGGGTCAGCAGTAGGAGCGCCCCAGGAAACCAAAGGTGAACGTCTCCTAATAATACAACTGGAGGTCAGGAACGTCTGATTGACGTTTGATCCCCCCCACACAACTGGATTTCTCATATTTGTGCTCTGCTCGTGTTCTTCCTAGTGGTTCTCTTTTAGCTAGTCCATTTGGATCACTTAAGCCTCTTGCCAGCAGGGACACACAGCAGTTGTATTGCACTAATTCTCAACCCCAGTGGCTCAGAGTAGCAGAAGGTTGATCGCAATTCAAACATGAAGACAAGACAGCAAAAAACAGGGAAAATATTAAATGTAGGTAAACACATGGGAACAACCCTGTGTCCATGGTCCATTGTCATCTTCTGAGTACATACCCTTTATTAGAGAGACAACCCCCCGCCACACCCTCCCCCCCCCCACACACACACACATACCACACCCACCAGATGCTTGTACACCCACAAATTCAACCCAAATGCACACAAGCTCAATAACTGTAGACCACACAGGAGCTTTACATAAATGATGAAGTTCAGGGAAAAAAGCCTGAAACCCAAATAGACATGTAACACACAACAAAATGTTAATAACTGCAAATGAACCCCACACATTCAGCAGCTAGGAAAGCAAAAATGAAGCAAATTTTTTGTAATTCTTAAGTGTGATAGAATTAATGATTTTAATGGGATCAAAACAATCAAGTTACTTTACTTGGTGATGCAAAAATGATCAATAGTCACTGAAGCCCAATTTTCGCACATTATCATTTGCGTGCAACATAGTTTTATTAGTAAAAGTGAATGTCTGTGCAAATTTTGTGGACATTTTAATGGAAAATGTGCAGTCTGTAAATTATAGTGCACTACCACACCATGCTCTAATTACTTTAAAAATCTCTGCCTCATGTCCATTAAAGCTAGGTGGGTGACGAAGGTTTGCCATTCTAAAATGTGGGTTGTGGTTCTAAAATAGTTTGGGATGCACTGATCGAAGTCACACAGCTATGATAGGGTGACCAACTGTCCGTAATTTTACCGGACTGTCCGTGAGTTTACGGTCATGTCCGTTGTCCGTGAAGAAAGTTTCCATGGACAGCATTTGTCCGTAATTTTGGCCTTGGTGGCTAAGGACAAATGTTCAGCAGTTCAGATGCCTCAGCTCAGGCAGAAGGGAGGGGGTCTCCCGGGCAGTGATTCAGCGGGAGGGGCAGCCAAGGTGCTGGGCTGCTTCAAAGAAATGTAAATGTGGGGACTGGTTTATCTGGGCATGTAAAGGCAGCTTGAATGAGAACTAAATAGGTGTTAATTGACCTAAAGCTGCCTAAGGTGAAAGATTTATTTTTCCATGGTATTGTTAAGGTTTTCCAAGCTAAGCTGTGAAGTGTGTGCTTTGCAACCACAACTGAGGTCACAAACCACTGTTACATTACTTTTACATTGTGACTAACAGAGGATGCGAATGGCTCTTTCATGCCGTCTCATGTTTACAAGTCGCAAAACCCCTTTCACAATTCAGAAACTTTCCTCACTCTTAAAACAGGTTCTGTGCATTGTAAAAAGATGATTTGCTATCGGAAGTGTGATTCAAAGTCTTTGCAACTAAAAAAAAGCCTTTATGACATGCGGCCCCTGGTGGATTGACCAGTCAGCATTCTTCTTGCATTAAAGAGGATTTTTTTCCTCTTGCACTTGTCACTGTGGAAATGCAGGCTCTGGACAGTGGTAGTATATTAGCTGCAGTAAATATACATATATCAATGTCACCTTGCACCTAACATCAAAATAAATCACAGATGGAATGTGATATTGTGTGTGCCGGTGCCTCATGAATCAGGATGCTTTATGTTATGTTATGTTAGGTGGATTGATAAAGCGCATGGCTACCCCAACATCGGGGCGTCCCAGCGCTAGCAGACTAGGGAGGTCAAAACAGGATGAACTAAGTGGAAGAGAAAAGCCAGGTTTTAATCAATTTCCTGAATGCCCAATGATCTTGTGTGCTCCGCACTCCAAGAGGGGCGGCATTTCAAAGGGCGGGGGCCAATGCCTTAAAGGAGCGTCCACCCGCTCTCTGCCTGCGCACTCTTGGAGTGCTAGCGAGGTGCAAATTGGCAGAGCGCAGAGCCCGCCCTGGAACGTATAAAGAACAGAGCCCTTGCAGGATTTGAGGGGCTTGGCATGTAGGATCTTGTGCGTGGTGCAAAGAGTCTTGAACTGGACTCTGTTCAATCGGCAGCCAGTGGAGACGGCGAAGATGGGAAGCATGACTGCTTCGGTAGGGCAAAAAGGGTACGTGCTGCCGCATTCTGTGCCCGTTGGGAGTCTTTTGATGACAGCTTTATTAACTCCAAGTAGGGGCCCACTACAATAGTCCAGACGGGACAGCACAATTGATTGGACAATCGTTTGGCGGATAGATGGATCAAAGAATCCCAGGATGGGTTTCAAACCGCGTAGGAGGCCGAAACAAGTCCCCGCCACTTTTTTCGCGTAGTTCTCGAATGATAGGACATTGTCCATCAGGACCCCTAGATTCTTAACTGCCATTTTTGGTTGTGGAGGAGTGCCTAGAGCCTTCGGCCACCATTGGTTGTCCCATTGATGGATGTCCCGACCTACCAGGAGCACCTCAGACTTGGTGGAGTTCAATTGTAGGCAGTTGTCTGCCATCCAGTCTGAGATGGCCAGAAGGTCCTCTTGGAATTTCACTTGATCCTGTTTAACGTTGTTGGAAAAGTTAAACACCAGCTGGGTATCATCAGCGTATGATACCATCTTGATGTTCCGTGCTTTCGCCAAGAGGGCCAATGGGCGGACATATACGTTAAACAACGTGGGGCTTAGAGCAGAGCCCTGCGGGACACCACAGCTGAGGGGACAAACGCTGTAGCGATAGGGAGGGGCCTGGATCTGAAAGGTGCGCTCGGTCAAGAAAGATGAAAACCAGGCTAGAGCCTTGCCTTTAATCCCAATCTCCCCCAGCCGTTGAAGAAGGATCTTGTGGGAGACAGTATCAAGGCTGCGCTGAGGTCAAGTAAAACCAATGCAGAGGTGTTACCTTCATCCATCACAGCCCGTAATTGCTCTGTAACTGCCAGTTAGGTCAGGGCTTTAAGTGGGCCGGGTCCTGCAGGTGCTCAGCACGGGGTGCAGTTCTAAAAAGCAGGTGCTGGGACGGGTCCCTATCGGGCTCTCCAATTTTGGCCTAATCCTCAGGGTTGGAAAGAATATCTTAACTCTGCAGCAATGCCACCCTTCACTGCCTTTGATGTAACTTCAAAGAGACTAGTTACAGTTCTTTCACAGTCTCATAATTTTAGAACTGAAGCATTTTCAATGTTATTTACAACGAAGCCAAAGTTGTTGCTTATTTGTCTTATACAACTAACAACCATTGACAAAGCCAATAGTCCTGGCTTGTTCTAGGTGGAATGTTACTTATTGTTTTATTTATCTGGATGCACTGACAGAAGCAGCAAATTTACCAGTCTGGCGGCAAAATATGCTAAGCACAGATTTCTTAGCTTACGTGTTTTTGAGCCATGCCCTTAGTTACATCGGCCAAGCCCCTTTGACAGACCCCCCAGTTTTTTCATCCCACTTAAAGCCCTGTACTAGGTACTGTATGTATGGCTCTTCTGTAGCTCTTCATCATTTTACTACAGCAGTCACCAGAAACATATCATGCACCATTTAAGGTAATTTGTGTCCTGCAAGCTAGTGTCAGTGGAGACGTAAGCCTTAGGAATTTGCATGATATCACCTCAGTACATCTGCTGACACATAAAACAATCTACAAGGGAGGGGGCATGACACTTTAGGCTATACTGCTCCACCTCTGATCCTTAGCTTCTTGGTATAACTATATTGCTCTCCTACCTTTACCCTACTTTCGCTCACTCTTCTTGCTTACGCTCCGATTTACTAGTGTACATCTTGCTGGCATCTTTTTGGACTGGATTTTTTAAACTGTGGACATTTCAATAACTCAAGGTTAGCATTGATCATGCAATTCCCTTGTCATGCTTTCATGTCATACACCTTCTGAACATCTATGTAGACATGGTACAACGATTACCGTTTCTATGCTAATGTCATCCTTCTAAATGCTTACTCCTGTTATGACAACACTTTATACAGCGCACCACAAATTGTTTCTCTGCACTCCTGCTATTGTGAAATCTAATGTGTAATCATTTTATCATGTGCTTCCCCTACCCTTCCAAATTCCTTTTACAGATCCCTCAAACCAGTTTGAGTGGAGTCTGCACAACTGCAAAAAAGAAAATAAACTGCTAGGCTAGACATTTTACGAAGAGAATGTGCGTGTTTCATTTTTTCCAGAGTCTGCTTTCACTTTCTCATGCACAATGTATGGATTTAAGACAAAGCATACTTTCAGTGCTCTGGAAATAGGAACGCACGGGTAAAGAGATGTGGTACTATCCTTGTGCTCTCTTCTGCTGTATACGTGAACAACAGCAGTTCAGTGACTTGGTGCAATTTTCATATTTCAGACTGGGGGGTGCAATGTCATCATCATTAACAGCAAATGTACTTGCCCATGGACGTTGGCACAGTTTATTAGGTCTCACATTAGCCAAGACCTTTTGATTTTGCTAAAATTATATGTATAATATATTCATCTGGCACAAAGCTGGCCACTCGGACTGCACTCTAGTCCAGCAGTGCAGGACCCATTTAGCTACATCCTATGCGTGCTGCTTTATATCTCACAGTGGCACTCAGATATGAGATGCTAGTAATAAAGTCCATCCGAGCAGATCTTCCCAACCACTTCTCTCACCAAACATCCCTGTTCAGGACCATGAACTGTAAACCAAATATTGGACTGGACAACCCAGTAGAGTAACCATATAAATAGATTATGATCATATGAAAGACCACAAAAAGACCTGCAGAGTTGCTCAAAACAGTGTGCATACCGAAAAAACATGACGTGCATGATTGTCTCAAACTAACAAACTTTTGACTTGTACTTATGTTGGTTGTCTATTTACTTATATACTATTGCGCAACCTCCTCTGATGTGTCTGTAAAACGTACTTTTTGTTGCAAATTTTTGTCCTGAATTTTGACCTTCTGTCCTGAATTTTGACCCTTTGTCCTGAATTTTTACACTCACCCTCCTGAATTTGCACCCGTGCCATTTGGTCACTAAGCTATGCACGAGAAGGCGCTCCGGCAACAGTATGGCTAGCATTCGGATGTAATGCACTGTACCAGGCGCAGGCGACGAGCCCAGCATTATGAGAAGTGCTGCTTCACTCTGGCGGGCACCCGAGAGCAGTTATTAAACAGTAAGCGCTCCCTCGTCCTTCCCTCCCCACATCGATAAATGCACTAAATGAAAATGCCGTCCCTCTGTCATTTTTCATAAAGCTGAGGCAAGTTCAGTGGAGGAGGCTGGCTCCGGCTCCCAGAGCATCTGTTTGAGGGATGGCTCTCGGGGGAGATGCGTCCAGCGAGGAGGCCTACTGCAGACAACAGGACGAGGGGCCAGGCACCCGAGCAGACCGCGCTCATTAAAGCCTGCTTCCCAACACTGAGAGCAGGGAGGGACATCTGGCCAGACTCTAAATACGAGCAGTGGCGAAAGAAAGTCAGTCACGTATGTGTGTTTAGTGTTATGTGCGCGCCTCGAAAGTGTATGGAGTGCTTTATAAATGCAATCGAAAAGCTACAAACTTCTCTGTACTGCCTGAGGCGCTCACCGCATTCGAGGAGCAGGCGAAGCACGTGCAAGACTATATGTTCAGGCTTAGTCAGTGGAGTACGAGTGGAAAGAAAGCAAAGAAGGCTGCTGAAGGCCCGACCGACAACTGCACAAAAAGCAGCAGCTGAATCTTCATCAACCAAAGATGCAACTACTTTGTTCTATTAAATGGTATCGCGCCAGGTTTAGTTATCCTCCTCAACTTTATGTGCTACACTAATGTTATCCTCCTCTCCTACAGTGTGCATGTATTTGTTCTATCGCCCTCATCACGTTTGCTGCATTTCTACGCTATGTATTATCATCCTCGCTATGCCTTCTCCCGCTTTCCTTCCCTCCACAGGCCTGCATTCCCTGCTCAAACCTTTTCCTAAAGTATTACATTTCTTAGCTGCACATCACCACCTTTTCGATTTCATTTTGCAACACTACCTTAGCAATAACAATTCACTTTCATTATTTCTACAGTGTCATCATTCCCTTGTCCTCCTGTCCCTCAGCTCAATCTAGGCAGCCTGCCCTCTACCTTACTTGCATACCTGAACAGCCGACTCAAATTCCACGCACCCCAAAGGACCCTACGATCAGCCCAGCTCTCCTACGCCGTGGTCCCCCGCACCAGAAAGACCAGATCGGGAGGCCGCTCCTTCCTCACGGCCAAAGCATGGAACGCCCTTCCGCTCCACCTCAGACAGACAACATCGCTCCCCATCTTCGCAAGAAACCTCAAAACTTGGCTCTTCGACAGACCCCCTCCTTGATGGATGGAACCTGCACCCCCCCCCCCCCTAGCGCCTTGAGACCCTTACGGGTGAGTAGTTGCGCTTTAACAAACCCCTGATTGATTGATTGACTTGCTACTAAACTTGCTACAGCTTCCGCCAGAACATCCTGCCTCTCTCTACCTTCCGTTTCTCTGTACTACCCTTATCGTCTCTTCTTCTGCCTGTCTTCCCTCCAAAGCACTGCCCTACTGTAGGAGGCTGGCTTAATATATGGTGCACACTTATTCAAGTGAAGCACCTTGCACCAATCCAGGCAACCCTTATGGTGATTCTGGTGGTCTTAGACAACCAAAGACAGCTCTCAAAGTGGTAGTTGTGGAGAACAGCCTTCAAGCTTATCCAGGAAGAGTGTAAAGCAGCTTGTTTTACCAGATCTAATCATATATTGTAGGTTAAATGAAAAAGAACCTCACAGTGCATATATAAAAATGTGACTATTTATTACACAGCACTCACTAGCACATTGGTATATTTCCTACCCGGAGATATCAACACAAATACACAACACTACTTCAATTGCAAATAAGGTAAGTAGCACAAATACAGTGGTCTCCAGGGGGAGACCAAACCATATACTTAAAAAGTGGAATGCAAACTGCGACCGAAGACGTGACTTAGATCAGGAGGCTCAGAGAAGCTGGGGATACAAGGAACCACCCAAGGTAAGTACCCAGGAACCCCACGGAGGCTGTGTGCAGACTGGAAATACAGCTGCGTACTCAATAGAAGTCAATGGGAAAGTCGCTGTTGCAGTTTTGGAGAAGGACCCTTCCCAGTGGACCCTGAAGAAACCCCATGGAAGACAGAAGGTTGGAGAGTAACCCCACCCGTGGATACCCCAGGAACTAGTATACCTACACCAGGGAAGCCAGGTGCATGGGTGCAAATTGACGGAAACCGCCGCAGACCACAATGGAGGACTTAAAAAAAGATGCCGCTGGCGAAGACTGTGCAAGAGTCCGGCGAAATCCAAGGGTGGATTCTTGAAGTGAACCTGCAAGCAGAGGGGACGGAGTCTATGCCACTCGGGGGTGACCAAGAGGCATGTAAGAGAAATGCCCACCAATATTGGAAGGTTCAGGAGTGACGGTGACCTTGTCGCTGCAGCTGTGAGAACCAGGCGACACGGAGGAAGACCAGGAGCAGTGCATGAGCTGTCCCATATTGGAAGTCGAGAACCAGGGGGTCGGTGTCCGGCGGGAGCACCAACAAGCCTTGGCAGCTGCAACACGCATAGAAAGCGAAGGAGCCAGCAAGGTCCAAGGGACTCATCACAAGTATGTGCGTCAGAGCAGGCCCCGAGCAAGCAGGGAAGCCCACTGGAGCAGTAGAAGACCCTTAAGAGGACCCACAAGCCGAAGGCACAGGAATCACAAGAGGACCTTGAGCAGCTCACCAAAGATGAAGGCCCACAGTGCAGAGGATGCAGTGAGGACGCTGTTCTTGGCAGGAAGAGATGCTGGAGGGTTGAGCTTCTTGTAGCCTGAAGGCCTCTGGAGTGCAGAGCACACACGATTCCAACATGTTTGATTACAAACATGCCCAGGTTCCGCACAGCCACTATATAGTTAGCCATCGCGTAATGACAGATGGCCACTATATGTATCAAAATGGCTGACTGCACTTAAAGCCTGGAGAATCTACTCCGGGTTTTGTAGGGGTGTCCTGTTCATGCAGGGACACCCACACACCTATAACCTAGCACCCTGCCTTAAGGATTTAAAGGTCTGGCTTAGGTGTGACTTATAGATTTTAAGTGTAGTGACCTCAGATATAAGAAAACGTATATCTGTCGTAAGTGGTGCTAGCACCAACTCACACAGGCTGCAATGGCAGGCCTGTAGTCACAGTTTGAATTGTCTTTCATGGGTGGCACAATACATGCTCGAGTCCTGGTGTACCTATGCCCTGGGTACCTTAGTACCATTTACTAGGGACTTATAAGGGCACACCAGTAGTCAATTGTGGAGGTACAGAAGTACTTACCATAGTCAATTTAGGGAGGAAGCACGGTGACTGGAGTACTGATTAGAAGGATCCCAGTCAGACTAGTCACAAAAACATACTGACACCACAAAAAAGTGGGGATAACCATGAAAGCAGATCCTACTTTCCTACAGTAACTTCCTGATGTTGGATTCTTGCACTACTGACTCCCCCTTTGAGAGCCACTTCCCTAGAAGTGTCCTCATCTGCTCCTTTCTCTCCACAAAAGCATCATCCTTCTTGCCCCTTTTCATCGTTTCTCCCTCTGACTCGTCCTCTTCTTACCCACCTGTCTTCCCTTCATAGTATGATTTTTGTTGCCTCCTACTAAAGCCGCTTCCCTGTGTAGCATCTTCTTTGTCGTTTTCTCCTCTTCTCTTAATGGGTTCCCTTTTCAGGCTGCCACTCTATAAGCAGGAGCACAAAGACATCAATGGGCAAGGTCTGATCCCGCGATCACACTGCACACATGATAGATTTTTAGGCTATTTTAGTCACTTTGAAGACTTGGCAGCTCACAGTCCATTAGAGAAGAGCCTTGGCTGGAACAATTTTAAATGGATAAGATCTTTTATGATTTTCCCAGCCAGCCAACTGCAAACCAATATGAGACCCGCTTCAGTTGACTAATGAAAACTAATGTCTGCTTCACAAGCCACTGAGGGCAAGGCGGATGAATTAATCCTTGCCAGGAAGACAAACCCTAACGCTTCTAAAGGTTTTACAGGTTCAGGAGTTGAATTCGATATACAGTTTCAAAAGAACTTTTTTTAATTTAGAAAGAGCAAGTGGGGATCAGGGTACTGACCCCAGTAAGGGAGTACAATAGTGACATAAGGTGGTAGCTGCTTTTTAACGGAAAGCAAAAATCGATCTTCATACTGCTCTAGTTCAGAAAGTGAAATCAAAGAAAGTGATGACTGCTCACACTGGCCATTAGTCCACATAATAACTCCATTATAACACATTGATATGTGTCCTAGGGTAGCATCCAGAGCTGTACATCAGTGTGCTGGAGGCAAAGCATGTTAGCACGTGACACACAGCATCTGTCTTCCGGAGAATGCATGTGCCATTACACATCGCTTGAGACCGACATCAGAATGATCGGAAACAGAGAAGCGCATGCGCCACAGGGTCATCGAGCTGGTACTCTGTGGGTAAGGATCAAGATTAACATCAGGGCACGTTCAATACTGATCAGGGCATAGCATGACCTAATCTGAACAGGTCTGTAAGGTTTACATACACACCTACAATAGCTTCTAATCAGCCGATAAAATCACATTTCACTTTACTGTTCTACTCCAACAAATATACTAATTTAGAAATCTATTTCTTTACATCTGAGCCATACACCAGTCCAGATATCTCAATTATAATCATATAATATTTATTTGTTTTAACTTGTAGAGGCATTACTGTTCTTAAAAAAAAACAAGGTCACAAATGACGTTTATTATTGAATTGAGGGGTAGGTAGGCATAGCACTTTATCAATACATTAACCCCTACTTGCGTTTACTTTTTTTTTTTTTGGGGTCAAAATCTTTTTATTGCAGTTTAAAAAGGCGACAACTTGTGAAACTCATAGGAGCAATACAAAAAATCAAGAGCGACAAGTAGATAAAGGTAAAAAACAGCTTTCCCACAAGTACTCGGCAAGGTCTGACCCACATACAGATACCAATGACCTCTTAGACGATCTGCTCAGCGAACCATCAACATAATACTGGATGGGTCTGTGCCACATTTACTCGAGTTCACATTGTAACATAAAACCTAAGTAACTGGACAAAACAAAACAATCCAGTGACTTGTGGCTCATGCGCACTGAGAATAAGAGGAGGTTGATGGGCGGGCAGGAGCGGACACATAAGGGGAAGGGGGCAGCGGAGCATGCACCCCGGCCGCCCCAGGCCAGGGCAGGCCTGGGGCGGACGGCAATGGCATTCAAAAAATGCCATTGTTTGGAATTTGTCAACTAGGTGTGGCTTTTTTGAGAGAGTAATATTTATGTCAAGCAAGAAAAAAGTAACATTAGTTTCATGGTTTGCTTTAAGTTTTGGTGGTGGCAGATTAGACCCAGACAGTTGTTAAATAGAATAATCAAATAGCGCATCAAAAGTTTTCTTATTTGATGTTAATAAATATAAAAAAATACTCTTCAAGAAACCCAGTATAAAGGTTGGAAGGTAATAAATTACAATGCAATTGGGTTGGTGTTGAACAATATAACTGCTACTCTATGAAATGTCTCAGAAGAAGGTGCAAGAGTAGTTCAGACAACAAGAAGGTCGGATCCAAAAAAACACTATTTGGTTTTATAGCCATACCTTCTTTGTATTGTTCTTGCACAATGCAGTGATTGCGGGAACTTTACTCTAGCTTCAGGTAAGTGATAGAAGTGTTGGATCCGAAAGTGCAAATATGAGGCATTTCTTTACTAAATAGGTTACGACGCAGTTGTAAACCCAGCTGACATAACATTTTTCGAAATATATGCAACAATGCAGCACAAAAGACTTCTTTCTAGTACATAAAAATAACACAAGTCACATTCTCACCTACATCAGAAGCAGCAATTTTTGATCATTTGATGTCAACTTCAATATGGATTTTAATAAGGAAGTTATCACTGTTCAACCTGTGTTACTGAAAAATATAGACCAGGTGAACTACTTCAGATGTATGAAAATTATCTTGAGCTACAACTGTTATACAATGACAACGTTTGGAAGAACTACAATAGTGAACATCCCACGCATAACTGGCAGTAGGGACCACCCCAAATCATCTGTCGGGGCTATCCGCAATGATTTTAATGAAATTAATATGAAATGCTTACATGTGTTGGCAGAAGTATTTCATGAGTCTGCAAAGGAAAGGCAATTTGCCAACCACAAAGGATTCAATTATTACTTTAATTCTTAAAAAAGGTTGAAATCTGCAAAGTTGTACTAGCTATTGCCGGATATCCCTCTTTGATGCAAATTTAAAGCTCCCGAAGAACGCATTGGCAGTGTGAATAAATCAAGTTGTGGTTACGTTTATATGAGGAAAGCAACATTGCTTTAACCCAATATTTTAAATACACTTGCTACATGCGTCTTCAAGACATCCTATTGGCAAATTCCATTTTATTTCGTGTAGAATATGGCATGAAAGAGGGTCTTGGCTTGAACACATCTCACCAGTAAGTGTACCTATGAGAGGGATGGATACCATGGCAGTCAACAGCAGAGAACAACTTCTCATGTCCCTTTATGAACACTACCAATAAGTAATAATTCCTCTGGATTATATGCATATTCTGACATAGCAGACCACTACTAAATTAAAGATTAAAGGAGACTGCTGGAATCAAAAGCATTGCACTGAAATGGAATAAATCACTCTATAAAAAATAAATGGAATCAATCATAACAGGGTCCCTTTCAATCCACAAGTAGGAAAGTTTCATGTGGTGGGCCCATGTCTCATTCTAAGCTTCACTGCTCTTCAGTATAGACATTTACCTAATGACAGAGTCAACTGAGCACCACAATCTAAACTTACAGATTATTGCAGACAGTACTCCCAGTCACCTAAATCGCATCCATCATTGGCATGGCACAGGCTGCGCTGGCGTTTCCGCATACAATTCGGTGATCAAATAGCAGCGCAATTCCATAAGCATGGACTCCAGCCTAAAGAGAACCTTCAATTGCAACCAAGTACATAGGAAACCTTGGGTGGTTTTGGGGCGGGGAGAGGGGGGTGGAGGGGGGAGAAGTGCAATGCCTATTTTGTACCCCTGTCACACCTGCCAAATAAACACTGATCTTCCGAATTTTTCATATTAAGCATAGAGTGGAGCTTACCACATTGCTAGTCACTGATCGACTGGACTCTAGCAATGTGGCATAAACATTGCATAGTAAAAAAGCGAACTCACCAGCAAAAACATACACGATATCAACCAACAAAGCTATCCCTCAGCTGGAAAAATAAAAGGGACTACACCAACCCTACATTTAATACACAACAATGGCACCAATTGAATCCAGTATCCCACATAAAGCAGTGTGCATAAAGAGTTGTGGATCAAGAATCCAAGGTACATAGAGAAGTGGGTCAAACACTACATGCCGACGAGAGACAACATCCATGCAAGGCCAATACCAGCTACCTGCCTAAATTAAAGTGACAAAAAATGACAAAGGGAGATCCGAGGCAGGATGAGATTTAAAACTAATCATTGCTCTCCACCCACCACTCCTGCCATTAGGGTGCAAATGATCTAATCCTGAGGAAGCTACTGAAAAGTAAGCCATTCAGAACATCATATGATTAAGAGCTCCGAACCCTTAATTAGTAAGGACTAAAGCTGAATTCAGCTGTACAACTAAAGATAACTTCACCCCAATGTGGCTATCTCCCACAATTCAAACACAAACAACTCTTCATCCAGAAAACTGGTGCATCCACTTTTCGAACTTAATAAACTGACACAAAAATCGATAACCCCTGCCTCCCAACTAACTGTTTACCCATTTTGAACCCACCACAGTACATAAATTGCATGCGTGGTGCTTCAAAGGGGCCCGGGATATAAAACATCAAAACAGCAATAAATGGTTACTTCGAGGGATTCACCGAGTAGCTTCAAATTACTTGGTAAGTGTACTCCTTCAAATTCACTTGAGGCAATCTTTATGAAAATAAACTTAAGAAACCTGGTAATGAAACCTCTAACTTTAGCAATTCTACTGATGCGCTTTTCGTCAACACAGTGGTTTCACTGATTGAACACATTTTAGAGTACTTAATCGAGCCGTGCTGACATACTCAATGTGACCACTTATGTATCTAGAGTATGGGTGCATCTGGTGCAATGTATGATTTTTAAATGTTTAACCGAATTTACAATGAAGTATTCTTCAGATGCATTTTTCTCACTTCACTACAAAATTGCTTATGGTTTTTCTGGACACTCAATGGCAGGCGCACCACGCCCATTGGGCTCAAAGGGCTTCATTAACTGTGGAGTACTGCATGGCTCTTCTTGTCACCAATAACTTTTAACATCTACATTCGCCCCTTATGGCAGCTAATAAGATCTTATGAGCTTAAGGCATTATCATACGTGAGGAAATGCAAATTATCAGGCTCAATTGGCTTGCCGCCATCTCAGCCCTATGATTGAGGGACGGTGGCCATACAACCAAGTGAATTTCAACTTAGGTCTTGAACTTAATGCAAATATAACAGAACACCTGGTTTTCGATGTTAAGATAACATCTAATAGCTGGCAGAGCTGGAAAGCCCTCTATCTCTTGATCAAAAGAAAGTCAAAGTACTATGAGTTACAATCAACTTCAGCTCCCTCTCTGAGCACACATTAATGCGGTAATCTCGGAATATTTTCTGATAGTTTGAACACTCAGGCTAATCGCACCCTTTATATCAGTGAATAAACACTCCATGGCAATGCTATCTCTGAATTTAT
The DNA here is from genome assembly GCA_963921515.1 of Calotriton arnoldi. Taxonomy (NCBI): domain Eukaryota; kingdom Metazoa; phylum Chordata; class Amphibia; order Caudata; family Salamandridae; genus Calotriton; species Calotriton arnoldi. The sequence goes on from CAWUFW010001673.1 coordinate 1,549,043, forward strand.
CAAAATTAGACTACTGCAATAGTCATTTCATGGGCCTTCAAGGATACCGCCTTGGTAAACGTCCAGGCATTCAAAACCTATCTTCCTGCCTGATTTGTAAGCGCCACAAATTTGATCACATTACTGCAGCTTGCTGCTCCCTACATTGGCTCTCAATTGAGCAAAGGCTAGATTAAGACCCTCTGTATTGCACACAGGATCTTGCACAGCCTTGAAACATCCGAACTGAAAAACATCTTTGCCCCCCCAATTTGATGGCAGCTCCTATTGTCACTTATCTCAAGAAAATTAGTACCGTTCAATATCAGGGCTCTAAAAAACAACCCAGCATTCAGATTTGCCTTAAAATTGCATCTATTCGGCTAACATCTGACTTTGTTGCCTGATCTTCTTTCTTTTTTTGGTCTTCATAGTGCTAGTAAATCTTTGGGAACGAGTTGCACTTTATAAATGTAATACATATTGTTATGAATATTATATCTTTTCCATTCTGGGTATTCCCCTGCTTGGGTTACATGCCAGTCAATCAATCAAAAATGTAATACCTATGTAAAATGCTGAATGAGTGCAAAGAATAGGTGTTGCAAAGTCGTTCTGTGCCCTGGGCACCCCCCAACTTTTTGCTGACTGGTACTGGTGGTAACGGACTCTGATTGACCCTGGGCTCCGCCTAACCAGGCCCAGGGCCAGTGCTATGCTGAAAACTAGAATACAGTGAAAACACCTACATACACTAGGTTACACTAAGGGTTGGGTACCCCTGTGATTGGCATGACCTACCCCATAGGGCCCTAGTACATAATAGGGCAGGGGGATTTAAACTACTTATCAGTCCCTAGTGTATAATAGGGCATGGCAGTTTAGAGGCCAGCAGCCCTTTTTGCACTTGCATGTGTGCACTGCTGAAGCATGAGGTCAGTTTAAAAAGTGGCTCTGGGCTACATGACTGCTTTTAAAAAGTAAATTGTGCCCAAACTCGACTTTTGTGTTTGGGGCACTTAAAAATGGTTAACCTACAATGTTTGGGCATATTAGGTACCTCCAGAATCTCCCCTAGGTGTCCTAGGGGTGGGGGGTCAGGTATCTATAAGGTGGACCCTTATAAAATGATTTTTATATGCCCGGGGTAAAGTGAAATTGCACATTTAACTCCCCACATTGTGATAAAGTGCTGCCCAAAATCGACTTTGGTGGTAGGAGCACTGTGGAGGGAGGATCTGCAATATTTTTACATATTCATAACACCTAAAGTCTCCCCTAGGTGTTCCTGGGGTGGGGGTCCTGTAGATATATGTAGCGTACTTATAAAATATGATTTTATAAGCCCTGGTGCTGGAAAAATGGCCCAAGTCACTTTTCCCATTGCAAATCCCATGCCATATGTTCACATTGGAAAAGGTTATTAGTTAATAACTGGAGAAAGAAAAGCCATAAAACTAGGATTAAAGGACTCAGTAGAATGGTAATGATACATCCAACAACATGGTATTGTTGAATTTATTGTAAAATGTACAGACAAGAAGTTATAAGACTGTCTGTAAACCAAAATTCAACCCTGTACTGCTCTGCCCTGATTGGTCAGAGATAAGTGGGTGAGCCTGGCTGCTTTGAAGAGGTGATAAATGACCCCTGGGGTTAGGAAGTCTCTCGGGGAGGAGAGGTTGCAGGGCATAGGAATGCCAGAGCAGGGGGAGGAGTTGTAAACCATGGACTTCAAGCGAAGGGGAGGACCCCTGTTCACCTCCAGCCAGATGCTAGGATTAAGGAAGGAATGAGCAGATGCAAGGGGGAGAGACTATGGAGATTAGCCATCCTAGGGGTGTGTTTAGCCAGCTCTTCTCTCCCTGCTGAAAATTCTGACATATTGAATTTTCGAAGAATAGTAGTTTCTGGGTTAGCATTTTGCCACACTCTGCGGGAAGTGGTCAGACCTTTGGGTGGAACCCTGCAGCTCATTGGACAGGAGTGTCCTCCTGCTTGACCCCAGAGAACACTGAATAAGTATCTGAGAGGGGCGGTGCCTCTTAGATCTGCTGCTTGAAACTTAAGAGAATCAGAAGGGTCTGCGCTGCGGAGTTTGATGTGCATTTCCAAAGGCCAGGACTCTGAGATTGCGCCTTTTTGCACCATTTGAAGCTACAGCCCTGTGGATCAAACCTGCTTCAAAAGGACTAAAGAGTGGACTCCCTGCAAGCTACATGTTAACAGAGCTCACCTGGACATCACCACAAAGAATCCCCAGCCTGGAGTACTACCAGTGGATTTGTAAGGGTTTTGTCCAAGTGGATGGTGGGAATTGAAGTCTCACACTTTCAAGGACCCTCTTGGAAATTCCAGAACCTTGGATTGTGTGTTGGATACTTTGGGACCCGCAAGAAGAACTTCAGGAACGAGTTCTAACTGGACCCAGCCTGCTGGAGGTAGCTGCACAAGAGTGGTGAGAGATCCTCCAGAACAATTGCTAAAGGTGAATGTGCCCTGTCAGAGGCAACAAAATGACCAAAAGGAGCACTGTTGGTTTCTAAGCACTAGAAAGTGACTAATCTTTAAAAAATCATATCTCTGGTTCCCTACAGTGGATAGTTTTCGTTTTGGTGTCATTTAAAAGATAAAAGTATTTCCTATTTTTATAAATTGGTGTTGGAGTTTTATTTTGTGTTGTGTCTCAATTATTTACTGAATTGGTGTTTCTAAATGCTTTACATACCTGTCTTTGAAGTTAAGCCTGCCTGCTCGCAGCCACGTTACCAAGGGTTGAGCATAGAAATAATTTTCTAAGACCTATTCTGAGCCCTATACTGTGTTAGTGGCCTTATTGCCAGTGGCAGACCTACATTTGCCCCTACCAATAATCCACTTTCTAACATTTGGTGCTCAGCGGTGTGGATGAGGGCTTGCGTTTAAAGAGTACACCTTTCAGTAAAGTGAATTAAGATTTTAAAAATCCTCTAAATTGCCTTAGAACAAAACTTTTGAGTTTTATTTTTGGAATTTGGACCAAAACTGTTTTTAATCCATTGTTTTGATTTTTCCAAATTGTTCTAAGTCTGTGTGCCTAGTTGTGACCCAAAACTAGGGAACCATGGAGCTGGACCTGGCTAAACTGTCCCAGTTCAGGATGGCTGTTCTTAGGGTACAGTGTGGGCTGAGGGGGCTGCCAGCTTCTAACAGGATTAGGAAGGCAGGGTTGCTTAAGTCCCAAAAGGCCTGGGCTGGGATAGCTGAGGAGATACAGGGGGGAATAGGTAGTGTTTCCCCCACCCTCACCCAGGAGGGTTGGGGGGAGGGGGGGACGAGGATGTTGCCTCTTCCATTTTTTCTGTTGTTAGCCCTGCAGTTCCAGATGGTGGGTGGAGGGCAGGGTCCCCTACTCAGGAACCACTACTGTCCCTTGCAGAGAGACAGCTTAAGGCTCAATTACCTTTGATAGCTTTGGAGCAGGAGAAATTGGAATTAGCTAAGAAGAAATGGGAGATGTGAGAAGTTGGCCTGGCATATGCTGTCCACTAATTATAGTGGGCACCTTGCACCAGTCCAAATCGACTCTTATGGTAGGTAGGTTAAAGACAACCTTATTGAAAGCTATCCTAGTGGTAGCTATGGAGAGCAGCCTTCAGGCTAAGTCTTGAAGGAATGTAAAGCAGCTTGTTTTACCAGTCTATAATCTCTTGAGTGACCAAATGAAAGAGCACCACACCAGGTATATATTCAAAATATATGTATTTATTACTAAACACACCCCTCTAGTCTCTTTATGAGGCTAGAGTTCGAAGTACATAGGTTATAAGATCTTAAATCACAGTAATAGCACAAATACACGTTTGGGCCCTAGGGGCGTACCAAACCATATACCAATAAAATGGTATGCGAACCACGACTGAACTAGACACTAGGCCTAGAGCCTCTAGAAGTGCTTGGACCACAAGGAACCACCCAAGGTAGTGACACAGGGGACCCACGGGAGACGCGTGCAGTGTAAATACACAACCGCGATACGCCGTTAACTTCTATGGAGAAAGTCGGGATCGGGAAAATAGAGGAAAGGGACACTTAGAAGAGGACTAGGACAAAACCCTTTGAGATCTAGGACTTTGAAGAGTCTCTACCCACGGGAGCACCGGAGTACTCGTGTTACCTCACCCAGGGAAGCCGGGTGCATAGGTGCCTTTCGGGGTCGGGTTTCGTCGTCGATTCGAATGGCGATCTGCTGCAAAGTGCTGCTGGCGGCCAAGGGAAAAGTGTCCGGGTGGATCCAAGAGTGGATCGGAGTTCTGGTGAACCTGAAAGCAGAGGGGACAGAGTCTGGGTCACTAGCCAGTGACCAGGAAGGCGATGGACAGATGCCCACCGATGTCGAGTGCTTCAGGTGCGTTGACGGTCGTCTTGACTCTTCAGCCACGAGGTCCGGGAGGCGTTGTCGGCGACCAGGAGCAGGATTCGGGCTGGTGCTCGATGTCTGTCGAGTGCTGAGGTGTCGGCGACCGGATTGGACCCAACAAGCCTTGGCAACGGCAAGTCTCGAGTAAGATGTAGATCGTCGATGATGCAGACCAGCAAGGTCTGGGGAACTCACCCAGCGAGGGTAAGTGAGGGCAGGCCTGGAGCAACCAGGATGCCAAGTAAAGAAAAGATTGGCCTTCGTTAAGGGCTACTAGCCAACGGACTAGCGACCGCGAAGGAGCCTCGTGACGCCGCACGTGGAGCTGGCTTACAGGACACTCGTGGAGTGGGGGCCAGTGATCTTCGGTGCAGGTGGTGCTGGAGGCTAGGGCTACTCGGAACCCAAAGCACGACTTCTTGGGAGACCCAGAAGATGGTGCACTTGCAAGTGTGCTCGGTGTCCAGGGGTCACGGTCTCAAGTCACCCACGATAGCCACGGGCCTTAGCTTTGCTGGGGACTCAGGGTAGCCTCGGGGAAGTCTGAGAATCCACCTCTGGTGATGCGATGACTTCGGCGTCCGACGGGAGCTTCAGTGATGCGAACCGGACAGATGCTTCTTTGGTGCCTGCCAAGCAGGGGAGTCACTCCTTGACCCCAAGGGAGATTCTTCAGTCCTCTAATCTTGTCGTAGAGCGTCGAAGGTCCAGGATTCAGTGTCAGAGTTTCGTCCAGGTATAATCTGCTTTGCAATGGCAAGGTTCCCCCTCTTATACTAAAAAGAGGGGATGGACTAGCTCTATGACCCCACCTATGGGAGGGTCAAGGGAGGGGTGGCTACACCCACTTCCCTTTGTCCAGTTTCGCGCCAGAGCAGGGGCAGGTAGCCCCTGAGCTGGTTTGAACTGGCATATGCACAGAGGAGCCTTTTGCTCCCCCAGTGCAGGACTTCAAAGCACTCTAAAAGTGCACCCACCCAGCCCCAATACACATTATCCTGTCTGGGGAGGTGGTCACACCTCCCTGCAACAGGAAACCTATTGTCCAGGCCTCCCCTGCCGGAGTTTCGTCCAGCAGCAGGAGGCCAGACTTGTGTCTGTGGCAGCAGCATCCATTTTGTGATGCCAGGGCTTCAGAAAGAAGTTACCGGGCAAGCCAGAGTTAACATGTCTTTCCCTCTAGAAGGGTGGAATGCTACCCCCGCCGCCAGGATTGGCGGGGGGTAGTATTCCAAGATGTTTGACACCAAACACGACATGTTTAGGTGCAGCCATTCCAAAGTTAGCATTTTACCGCGAGGATATAATGCGCTTAAGAGTATATGGTCAGGCTGCACTACAAACAGCATCAGAGATGGTCTCCGAACGCTGCAGAGGGGCCCTGCTCATGCAGGGGCACCCTCTCACATAGGAACCATGCACTCTGCCTTTAGGATTGATAAGGCCTGCCTTAGGAGTGACTTATAGGTTTATATGTGTGTATGTATTTAGTGATATAGGTAACCTATATCACAGTAAGGGGTGCATGCACCACCCTACCCAGGCTGCAGTAGCAGACCTGTGGTGTCAGTTTGGATGGCCTTCCAGGGGTGGCATAATACATGCTGCAGCCCCTGGTAGGCCTCTGAGGTACCTATGCCCTTGGTACATAGTATACCATATACTAGGGACTTATAAGGGCACTCCAGATTCCAATCAGAGATGTGCCTAAGGCACATGGAAACCTTTTACAGAGAAAGCAGATAGACTGGGGCCCTGAATAGCAGGATCCCAGTCCAACTAAGTCATCAACCAGCAAAACACCATAAAAAAAGTGGGGGCAACCATATAGTCAGATTCCACCTTCCTACAGGAGAGGGAGGAGGAGAAAAGAAATGGTGACAGTGAAAATGATGAAGATTTTGAGACGTCCAGGGGTGGTGGTCTTGATCACAAACTTCCCAAGGGTATAGTACCCAAGTACACTGAGGGGGATGACATTGACAAGTGGCTAGCAGCTTTTGAGAGGGCTCTTAGAATGAGTAGGGTCCACTCTAAGTATTGGGGTGCATTCCTATGGGAGTTGATTCCAGTAGCTGAGAGGGATAGGCTCCTGACCCTGAAGGGAGAGGATGCAGAATCATACCAGCAGATGAAGGCATGCTTAGTTAAGAGATTTGATCTGACTCCAGAGCAGTACAGGGTGAAGTTTAGAGGCACCCAGAAATCGAGTTCAAAGTCTTGGGTAGACTTTGTGGACGTTTCAGTGAAGGCACTGGAAGGCTGGATTGTTGGTAACACTGTTGACACATATGAGGGATTGCATAATTTGTTTTTGAAAGAACATATTTTGACTCATTGTGCAGAAGAGAAGTTACGCCAGCATCTAGTGGACTCTAAGCTGACAGTCCCCAGAGAGCTGGGGGAAGCAGCTAATGAGTGGGTGAGAACCTGGGTTTCCATTCAGCACCAGGGGGGTGACCAGAAGAAAGGAGGACAGGTCCCTCCCCAGTTCAAAGCCCAAGGGAAAGAAGGTCAAAACCAGAAGGAGTACTCCAAAGACCCACAAAAACCTGCACAAGGAGGGGGGGGGGGCCCGAGCCAACCCAAATTCAAAGGGAGGGGGTATCAGGGAAAGAATGGTAGGTTCTTTGATCCCTCAAAGGTGGATAAGTACTTTGAATATAACCAGTCAGGGCACAAACGGGGAGATGCTGTGTGCGCCAAGAAGCTCCCCCCTAAGGGGACATCCACAGGGATTGCCAGTGTAAGTGTAGGGATGGAGAGGGGTAGTCAGGTGGTGAGAGCAACCTTACTGTCCCTGGGTGGGGTGAATATTGCAACCCTTGCTGCCTTACCGCCAAACATGGACAAGTACAGGCAGAGGCCTAAAGTGAATGGGACTGATGTTGAGGCTATCAGAGACACAGGGGCTAGTGTAACTATGGTCCTGGATGAGCTGGTGCCTCCAGAGAGGTTGTTACCTGGTGAGTTTCACCAGGTGACTTATGCAGACAGCACTACCAAACTCCATCCTATGGCTGTGGTGGATTTGGAATGGGGCGGTGTGACAGGCCCTATGAAGGTAGCTGTGTCAAAGATGCTCCCAGTCCACTGTTTACTGGGCAATGATCTTGAAGCCTCTGAGTGGTCAGAGGTGGAGAGAGGACTCCATATGAAAATATTTGAGCTCCCTGAGTGGATATGTGCTGTGATAAGGTCACAGACTAGCCAGAAGGGAGGGGCTGGACACTTGGACCCTGGAACAAAGGGCCAAGCATCCAAGGACAAGGGTACTGGGCCTGGTGAGCCAGCCCAGGGAACTCCAGAGGTGCAGGAAGAATCTAACTCTGATGGGGAGGATCTGGCCTCAGAGGGAGGGACTCCATCCCTGCCAGAGCTGTCAGATTTGGCAGAGCTGACAGGAACAAGTGGACCCTCCAGAGAGGAGTTCAGTAAGGGACACCACCCTTGACAGCTTGAGGCAGATTGCTTCTAAGCAAGAGGAGGGGGATGACAGTGGGTTTCACAAACTCTCCTGGGAAGATGGACTGCTTTATACTAAGGCCAGAAACCTCAAGGAGGGGGCCACCGGGAGGTTGGTGGTGCCACAGAAGTACAGAGAGTTCATCCTGACTTTGGGTCACGATATCCTCTTGGCAGGACATTTGGTACAGACAAAGACATGGAACCGGTTGGTGAACCATTTCTACTGGCCCCATATGTCTGAAAAGGTAAAGGAGTTTTGCAGCTCCTGTCTCACCTGTCAGGCCAGTGGCAAGGAAGGGGGCAAGACAAAGGCTCCCCTAGTACCACTGACAGTGGTTGGAGTTCTTTTTGAAAGGGTGGGGATGGACATTGTTGGTCCCCTGGACCCACCTACTGCATCAGGGAATAGGTATATCTTAGTGGTAGTGGACCATGCCACTAGGTACCCTGAAGCAATCCCTCTTAGAACCATTGATGCTCGTGCAGTGGCTAGAGCACTGCTTGGTGTGTTCACCAGAGTGGGTTTTCCGAAAGAGGTGGTATCAGATAGGGGCACGAGCTTCCTGTCCAGCTATCTGACTGCTGTGTGGGATGAGTGTGGTGTCAACTACAAATTCACCACCCCCTTTCACCCACAAGCAAATGGTCTTATTGAGAGATTCAACAAAACAATGAAGGGCATGATAAATGGGTGGTCAGAGAAACTCAGGAGGAGATGGGATGTTCTCCTCCCATGCTTACGGTTTGCCTACAGGGAGGTGCCACAGAAAGGGGTTGGTTTCAGTACCTTTGAGTTGCTGCTTGGACACCCTGTGAGGGGGCCATTGAGACTGCCAAGAGAGTCTTTAGAGAAGCCTCTTAAAGAAGCAAAGGACAATGTGCTTGACTATGTGCTAGGCCTGAGATCTAGAATGGCAGAGACCATGTACAAGGCAAACAGGAAACTGGAGGCCAGCCAGGAGCTCATGAAGCACTGGTATGATCAGGAGGCTACTATGCCCGAGTATACTCCAGGACAATCGGTGTGGGTGTTGGAGCCTGCGGCTCCCAGGGCCCTCCATGACAAGTGGAGTGGGCCCTATCCAATCTTAGAAAAGAAGGGTGAGGTTACCTATTTGGTTGACCTTGGCACCCCCCAGGAATCCTCATAGGGTCCTGCATGTGAATAGATTGAAACCCCACCATAACAGGGCAGACATAACCATGTTACTGGTCACTGATGAGGGAGTGGAGGAGGAAACTGAGCCGGTGCCCGACCTCTCCACTAACGTGCAAGTTAAGTCAGTGGAGGGAGTAGTGCTCTCTCCCTAATTGACAGACAGAGACTGTAAGCTAGTGCTGGAGCAGTTTGCTGGCCTGTTCTCTTTGACCCCAGGCATCACTGAGTGGTGTGTGCACCACGTTGACACTGGTGACAGCCAACCTGTCAAATATAAACTGTACAGGTTGTCTGACCATGTCAGAGCCAGCATTAAAGCTGAGGTTGCTAAGATGCTGGAATTGGGGCTAATTGAACCATCTGAGAGTCCATGGGACAGTCCAATGGTGCTGGTACCTAAACCTAATCCTCAGGGGGACCCAAGGAGTTAAGGTTCTGTGTGGACTACAGAGGATTGAATGCAGTCACAAAGACTGACGCTCACCCAATACCTACAGCTGATGAGCTCATTGACAGGTTAGGGGCTGCTAAGCACTTGAGTACTTTTGATTTGACTTCAGGTTCTGGCAGATTGCCTTCACTGATGGAGCAAAGGAGAGGTCAGTATTCTCCACACCAGAGGGACATTATTAGTTCAAGGTAATGCCCTTTGGCTTAAAGAGTGCACCTGCCACCTTCCAAAGGTTGGTGAACAGGGTCTTTGTCTGGGTTGGAAGAGTTCAGTGCAGCTTACCTGGATGATATAGCTGTATATAGTTCTACCTGGGGGAACACTTACGCCACCTAAGGGAAGTGCTACAGGCCATGCAGCAGGCAGGCCCGACTATTAAGGCAATTAAGTGCCAAATAGGGCAGAGTTCTGTGGTGTACCTGGGCCACCTGGTAGGTGGGGGCTATGTACAGCCTCTCCAAGCTAAAATCCAAACTATTTTGGATTGGACAGCTCCTGTTACCCAGACTCAGGTTAGGGCATTCCTTGGACTGACATGGTATTATAGAAGGTTTGTTCAAAATTATGGGACCATAGTGGGGCCCCTAACAGAACTCACTTCTAAGAAGAGGCCCAAAAAGGTGTATTGGACCACAGAGTGTCAGAAGGCTTTTGACACTCTGAAAGTTGCTATGTGTTCAGCACCAGTGTTGCTGCCCCCTGACTCCACAGAAGAATTGGTGGTTCAGACATATGCTACAGGACAAGGGATTGGGGCCGTGTTGTCACAGCTAAATGGAGAACCTTGATCAGCCAGTTGCCTTTATTAGCAGGAGGCTTCTTCCCAGAGAGCAGAGGTGGAGTGCCATTGAGAGAGAGGCTTTTGCTGTGGTTTGGTCCCTGAAACAGTTGAGGCCATATTTGTTTGGGACTCACTTTCGTGTTCAAACTGACCACAGGCCTCTCAGATGGCTCATGCAGATGAGAGGGGAGAATCCCAAGCTGTTAAGGTGGTCCATTTCCCTACAGGGAATGCACTTTACAGTGGAACACAGACCTGGGGTTGCCCATGCAAATGCGGATGGACTTTCCAGGTTTTTCCACTTAGCCGATGAGGACTACCAGGGTGTAGGTTAGTAACCCACCACCTTTTATTTGGGGGAGGGGGGGCGACTGTGTTGCAAAGTCATCCTGTGCCCTGGGCACCCCCCAAATTTTTGCTGACTGGTACTAGTGGTAACTGACTGACTGACTGACTGACCCTGGGCTTTGCCTAACCAGGCCCAGGGCCAGTGCTATGCTGAAAACAACTAGAATACAGTGAAAACACCTACATACACTAGGGTACACTAAGGGTTGGGGTACACCTGTGATTGGCATGACCTACCCCATTGGGCCCGAGTACATAATAGGGCAGGGGGATTGAAACTACCCATCAGTCCCTAGTATATAATAGGGCATGGCAGTTTAGAGGCCAGCAGCCCTTTCTGCACTTGCATGTGTGCACTGCTGAAGCATGAGGTCAGTTTAAAAAGTGGCTCTGGGCTACAGGACTGCTTTTAAAAAGTAAATTGTGCCCAAACTCATGTGTTTGGGGCACTTAAAAATGGTTAACCTACAATGTTTGGGCATATTAGGTACCCCCAGGGTCTCCCCTAGGTGTCCTAGGGGTGGGGGCTCAAGTATCTATAAGGTGGACCCTTATAAAATGAGTTTATATGCCCTGGGTAAAGTGAAATTGCACATTTCACTCCCCACATTGTGATAAAGTGCTGCCCAAAATCGACTTTGGTGGTAGCAGCACTGTAGAGGGAGGATCCGCAATATTTTTACATATTCAGAACCCCTAAAGTCTCCCCTAGGTGTTCCTGAGGTGGGGGTCCTGTAGATATATGTAGTGTACTTATAAAATATGATTTTATAAGCCCTGGTGCTGGAAAAATGGCCCACGTCACTTTTCCCATTGCAATCATGCCATATGTTCACATTGGAAAAGGTTATTAGTTAATAACTGGAGAAAGAAAAGCCATAAAACTAGGATTAAAGGACTCAGTAGAATGGTAATGATAAATCCAACAATATGGTATTGTTGAATTTATTGTAAAATGTACAGACAAGAAGTTATAAGAATGTATTTATCTGTAAGCCAAAATTCAACTCTGTACTGCTCTGCCCTGATTGGTCAGAGATAAGTGGGTGAGCTTGGCTGCTTTGAAGAGGTGATAAATGACCCCTGGGGTTAGGAAGCATCTCGTGGAGGAGAGGTTGCTGGGCATAGGAATGCCAGAGCAGGGGAAGGAGTTGTAAAGCATGGACTTCACCTCCAGCCAGATGCTAGGATTAAGGAAGGAATGAGCAGAAGCAAGGGGGAGAGACTATGGAGATTAGCCATCCTAGGGGTGTGTTTAGCCAGCTCTTCTCTCCCTGCTGAAAATTCTGACATATTGAATTTTGGAAGAATAGTGCTTTCTGGGTTAGCATTTTGCCACACTCTGCAGGAAGTGGTCAGGTCTTTGGGTGGAACCCTGCAACTCATTGGACAGGAGTGCCCTCCTGCTTGACCTCAGAGAACACTGAATAAGTATCTGAGAGGGGCGGTGCCTCTCAGATATGCTGCTTGAAACTTAAGAGAATCAGAAGGGTCTGCGCTGCGGAGTTTGATGTGCATTTCCAAAGGCCAGGACTCTGAGATTGCGCCTTTTTGCACCATTTGAAACTACAGCCCTGTGGATCAAACCTGCTTCGAAAGGACTAAAGAGTGGACTCCCTGCAAGCTACAGGTTAACAGAGCTCACCTGGACCATCACCACAAAGAATCCCCAGCCTGGAGTACTACCAGTGGATTTGTAAGGGTTTTGTCCAAGTGGATGGTGGGAATTGAAGTCTCACACTTTCAAGGACCCTCTTGGAAATTCCAGAACCTTGGATTGTGTGTTGGATACTTTGGGACCCGCAAGAAGAACTTCAGGAAGGAGTTCTAATTGAACCCAGCCTGCTGGAGGGGGCTGCACAAGACTGGTGAGAGATCCTCCAGAACAATTGCTAAAGGTGAATGTGTCCCTGTGAGAGGCAAGGAAATTACCAAAAGGGGCACTGTTGGTTTCTAAGCACTAGCAAGTGACTAATCTTTAAAAATTCATATCTCTGGTTCCCTACAGTGGATTTTTTTAGTTTTGTCGTCATTTAAAAGATAAAAATATTTCCTATTTTTATAAATTGGTGTTGGATTTTTATTTTGTGTTTTAATTATTTACTGAATTGGTGTTTTTAAATGCTTTACATACCTGTTTTTGAAGTTAAGCCTGCCTGCTCGCAGCCACGTTACCAAGGGTTGAGCATAGGAATAATTTTCTAAGACCTATTCTGAGCCCTATACTGTGTTAGTGGCCTTGCTGCCAGTGGCAGACCTACATTTGCCCCTACCAATAATCCACTTTCCAACAATAGGACAAACATTTAGTTTATATTATGTTCTTCAATGTGATAATCAAATGTATATGAATATATTTGCAGGATCTAATTTGAATGCTGACTGCTTAATTTTACATTAGCTTCTTATTCTTCTATGAGTTTTTAGAAGGTCGACAATTATGTGTTTACTTTATCGTTATTTCAAAAGAATGCAATCCCGCAGCATAAAAATAATTGAAAGGGCATCAGGCCACTTTCCGTTAATTGTTTTTGCAAAGAATTTCTAACAGTGAGATTAGGTTATAAAAGTCAGGCAGAGAGTGAAAGGTAGAGGGGAATCTTCACGCCAGGCGACGCTGGAACAGGCTGCATAGAGTCATATCTCTGGTCCCAATTCAAGGCTACTGGGACGGAAGGCATTTAGCCTTCGCTCACTGACTTATCAGTGCATCTGGCTGTGTAAGACAAGAATAGCAGATCTTGCGACTGCAATGAACATATGATTTATTGTTCAAATAGGTATGCAGGTATGTACCATCTCTGAAACTCGAAACAGATTTCAATTTTCTTCTGTGCTAGAATTAGGTTAGACCTTAGAAGTAGCAGAATAGGATTCCTATAGACGTATCACTGCTACCATAGTACAGTAATTCCTCTCAGTTACACTTTTTGGGAACATTACTCCTGTCAGTTTATTAGTCTTCATTGTGGTTACAATGTATACTTACCTTGTGCACTAGACTAGGTTTCTGATTTTAAATAAATATTCAAATGGATCCTTCGTCTTTCAGTGTTCTTAAGTGTGTAGTTCCCTAATGAAAGAGTGTTTTATAGGGTTCCAGTAACTATCCCGGTAAAGTCTCATGGGATTAATTGATACCTGAAACATATCATTGAAATATTTCTCAGTGGATTTTGCAATGGTTGCAGTACAACTTTTTTTTTTTTTTTAATTAATTCAGATTAGCACTCTAAGACCTTGGTATCAGGGGTCTAGAAAACAAACGGCTATGTTTCTAAAAAGAAATTCTAGAAAACCTATCAATATAAAATAAATTTTGGTATGCAAAACGTGAAGCTTTGTGGTTGTACGATAGACATTTCAGTTTTTTGTCTTCATGAGTGGGGGAGGCATGGTGGGAGAACACACAACAAAGGTCATCTTCAGCCATCAATGGATACCCATCTTCAAACATCCCCATGGGTAATGATCTTCTGACAGAGGTGAAATTACAGATGGGAAGCTGTTTATAACTGCAATGTTTTCTACTGATGGGTTCGGAGTCGCATGAAAAATACACAACAAAAGAAAAGCAAAAACAGTCTATCACCCAGAAGGTGGCTCTATGGGTTCCAAACCCGTCTACTATTTTGAACAGGCTTTTCATATGTGGAATTTTAAACAAAGAATTAAACTTGCACTGAAAGAGGCAGGTTGTAGCTAAAGGACTGAGCACTGTTATGTCACAACAATGGAAAAGAAGCAGTGTTTCCTATTGATGCGACGTAACCGCAGAGAACAGCAGAAATCTAAAAAGCGTGTTCACGATAAGGACGGATATATAATATATTTTCTTTCTGTTCCACCTACTGTTCATTTACTATATGCATCATCTGATCGTTACAACACACATTTTAAATGTTATGCCTGGGTGTGTGTTCGTGAATATCATGTCGAAATGATACTCTTCTGCAGAGCCTCAGAGGGCAGTTTGGGCCAAGTGTTGGCTAACAGCGAAGCTTTTCAGTGCCAGCTGGCACTCCGCAATATCCTCGGTATTACATTTTTACAGAGAGTGCTCATGATGTAATGCAATATCTTCAGAGACTTGTCGATGGCACTGCATCAGATGAAAAGAAACCGCAGGGTACATAATCGGAACACACTGTAGACTTCTGACTTTAAGGAAAGGAGACAAAAGACAGTAATAGCTCTTCCTGACTCGGAAAGCTCTGCCTACATGCTTAAAAAGACCCACACAATTGAAAAGCATTGTTAAATTTTAAAAAACATTAAGTAAATGGTAATTGTGGAAAAAATCAGTTCATGGTCAATTCTGTGTTTCTGACTTTTAAAATACCTAAAAGCTCTGCAGCACCAATTACCAGGATTAATTCAATACTAATCCAACGAAGGATGACGCCCTGAAAGGGCGGCCATTTCTCCTGCACTGGACTTTAAACCTCCGGTCTGGCACATGCCCGAGGGGCTAGGGTTCCTAGACTCCAGAACTCAAGGCAAGAGACTACAGATCTACTGCATGAAAAAAATCTCTTGAATAGGCCATGTCAATGCATGTTACCTGGGTCTGCCGAAGAATACTGTTCAGAAGCTTCAGAAAATGCAGAGTTGAGCAGTTCGAGTGGTTCGTAGTCTTCGTAAATTTGATAACATTTCTTACTTATGAAGATGTTTCCACTAGCTCCCAGTGTAGCTGCGGATAAAATTTAAGACACTGTCTCCCATAAAGTCTACTATGGAGCTAGGATGACCTTCTTTTAGACTCTTTTCCTCAGACATAAGGCTTCAAGATCTTTGATATCTGAAAATAATTTACTCTTCTTGACGCCTCACTTTGGGGGTGGGGGGTCCTCATTCTGCAGCGTTCTCAATACGCTCACTGATGGACCACGAACGAATTGAGGAACACTGCATCCGTGCTGAACCTTTTGATTAAGCACTGTTTATTAAAGAGATTTAGACCACCAAGGAACAATCATGATTTATTTATTTATAAAGTTTTATATAGCGCAAACATGACCCTAGAGGGTATCAGAGCGCTTTACATAACATCGTTCAAATACATTAGAAGGTAGAGGGTAATATACATACATTCAATTTACAGGTAGACTATGGTAGGTAAGATAACATAGGTTGAAAAACAGTAACGTAAGAATTAAAGTCTTAGGATGTGAATTTGTTCATTAGAAGCATTTTCACTTCTTTTTTGAAGGAGGAGGAGGAAGGGATCCGGCGAACATCTGGTGGTAATGAGTTCCAAATCTTCGGTGCGATACAGCATGTTCTCTTTTTGTGGAATGATTGTGGTTTCAGTAGTAGTGAGCTAGCGCTTCGCGAATGTCTGCAACCTCCAGAGAGCTCTAGCTTTTGTGCTAAGTAACTGGGGGTTTTGGTGTGAAGTGGCTTTATGGGTCATGCAGGCGATCTCTAGGTGTATTCTTGCCTCGTATGGTAGCCAGTTCAATGTTTTTGAAGTCGGAGAAATGTGGTTGTTTCTTTTTGTTCCAGAGACCAGCCTGGCCGCAGCGTTAAGTGAGGCCCTCAGGGGGCCAGCTTGTATTTGGGAAGTCCGCATAGAGTGGTGCTTCCGTAATCCAATCTTGGCAACACTAGGGCTTGTACCGCCATTTTTAAGTCGATCTGTGGGAGGAAGGGTTTAAGTTTCCTTAGGATATTCATCTGATGATTAGCTCCTTTGGTGGCGTTACTGATATGCGCCTGCATGATTGAACTTGCACTCTGTGTAAATAGCAAATACCACCCTCCCACCCCCCCCCCTCCGAGTGTGTGGATATGTTGTGGCTCACTTGTTACACTGCTACAACACTTTCACTATTGAGCACTGCGTCATCACTTTCACTAATATTTGCATACATCAAAGACAATACAATTTAACTACAACATAAGAGGCCTACGTATGTTTATTGATGTTTTAAACTTGAATTATAGCAGGTCTGTAATACTGCTTCATACTGAGCGGATACAGGAAATCACCAATCCAGAGTGTTTTCTGCCTTCCTTTGGGTATTCTTTGGACACAGCTCCTTCTTCCTTAGGTGCTTCTACATCCAGGTGTAGGACATGCTTCCACAGAGTTGCCCTTAATCCTGCTGGCTTAGAAATCGCTGCTCTTGGCACTGCTGCTTAGCATTTCTCTGCCTCCTGTTTCACTTTCTTTCTGGCATGCTTTTCCATTATCTTATTCATTTTTAGGTCGAGCCTAGAGTAGCGCGCAAGCGCTGCTCTGCGAGACTTTAAGTAAGGGGCATGAAAAAGCTGACCACACGCTCGTGCACAATGGCCTTTTCCGTGCGGTTACCCGCACGTTTCAGGCACGATGCACGAGAGTGTGGTCAGCTCAGCAGGCTGCCGCGCTCGCCCCCGCTCCTCTCTTGTCTTTATCAGCTTCCCAGATGCAGTGCTGACGAAGTGGCGGCAGGCCGCTCGTGCCAAGCGCGGCTGCTGCTACGTGGAAGTGGCTCAGATGCATCGACACGGGGCTGGCTGTGGAACCAGTATGGCGGCCACTGTTTACGCAAACTTTATAGAGATGGGTGTATTACAGGAGGTGCCGTTTTGGCAAGGGCGAGTGAGTTAACAGGTCTTCCATAGGAAAGATTTGATAAGGGAAGTAGACAGAGTGCATAATTTATGGTAGTTCGTTTAGATAATAAATACTGTGAGCTGGTATGCTTATTGGCGCTTAGAAACTTTTGAAAAGTTAATGGAATTCTAGTGACAATCGAAGGCTGAAACCAATGGGGCCTGTAGTTTGCCACAGTCCAGTTAGATTACTGGGCAGTGAAATTTACCTGTGCAATGTGTCCGTGCTCCGCCCTCCAGGCTACCAATCCGCTCAAACCTCGTACACTGCCATCAATGGGAGCCCCTCACACTTTGCCCCAGTGCCAACATGCTCACCCTACCCATTTGCGCGAGCTCCCCACACGCCACCCTGTTGTACAAACTCGTCACAACACACCGGTGTGGCCTCATCTGCTTGTTCACCACTTCTGCTAGTACCAATGTGAGTTCCTCACTCTGCCCGCCAGTTCCATCTTTCCACAGTACGAAGCAGAGCCAGCTGCTCCAGGTGGCCATCAGTGGGTCGGGGGGCAGTAGGGAGTGCAAGGCTGACATGGCGTCGAAGCCAGAGAGACAGGTTTAGGGAAACGTCTCGGCCCTCAGTGCGAGACTGGCGCAGGCTGAGCAGGCGACGGGGTGTTCATTTTTAGGAGGGTCTTTCACTGAGTTTGATGAAAGTCTGTGAGGGGCAATATGGAGAGTGAATATGCTACTGTGGTCTATTGTAGGGGCTTCAAATGCCTGTGGGGGTTGCTACCAGAACATCAAGATTTTAATATCGACCTGCCAACATATCATGATCAAAGTATTGCTACCGCAGTTTCGTGGAGGTAAATATGTAGGAGTATACCTGGATTTAGCATCCTTAACTACACATGTATATCCTGATATACAACTCATGTGGGTGCTTCAGGAGAACGCAAGGTAGGCAGAAGTAGACAGCAGTAGTTAAGAAGAGACAGACAGGACGAGAGAGAGTGGGATAGCAAGAGGCCTGGAAGGAGAAGCATGGAGAGCTTTGACAGTATTTATAAAAATGATATGTCCTGTAGGAAAGCATTAACACATTGTATTAGAGAAGGGGCAGTGAGAGAGAGAAAGAGAAGGCGAGAAAGGTAGAAAAAGAGCCTGCCTGAGAGAACAGGTGAGAAGAAACTAGGGTGGGAGAAATCTAACGGAAACAAGAAGAGACTGTCCCAGAACGAGAAGCGAGAATGGGGCCACTGGATGACAGTGAAAGGGAGGCATGGGTGAGAGCAGCAATGGGCAGACATTTGGTGGTCGGTTTATGTTATCCGACAGAGAACAGTCACAACAACCCCTTGTATTCTGTCATTTGCTGGTCCACGGATTTATTTAAGTTTTATTTTTGCAGCTTTATACAGGGCGAGATCGGCCCAAGGTCATTGGAGCGCTGTTTTTCTACACAAGATCAGATTATTTTTTAGGCACAGGGGATAGATCCGTTCAGCCCCTAAGAGCAAGGATGTCCCATGAAATAAGGGAAAGGGGGAAAAAGTAGGGAAAGAACGAGGATCATCAGTAAAGAAGCCTCTAGGTGAGCTCTGACATCCAGAGAGACAGAGGAGGGGACAGACATCGGTTAGAAAAGGAGAGATGCAGCGATAACGATGGGAGAAGTTCTGAGCTGAAAGCAGGGGAGATATACAGACAGGGGGCGAGGGAAGCAACCATAGCTGGATAGAGACAAACACAAGGGATAAGAGAAGGGAGGCCTAGAGGCGAGGAAGAAGGCGGTGAGGTTTAAGAGGAGAGGAGTGAGATAGGTAGTCATTTGGGGGATCTAGGGCGGGTTTAAAGAGAAAGGAAACAACAGGAAAGACAGAGGGTGAGCAAGAGAAACAGAGAACTATCTCATGAGAACTGAAACTTGAAACAATGTGAAGAGTGGGAAAGTGAGGAAATGAATGATAATGAGGGGAGATAGGATGTCAGGTGGAGAGACCAGGGCAGAGGAGTCAAATAAATAAGCTGAGAAGTGTTGAGGCAAAAAGGACAAAACTTGGTTCCTCTAAAGGGTTTAAGAAAGGAGAGCTGATTCGTACACGGGTCATTTGAAGGGGTGAGGAGAACTGAGCCACACAGATGCCCTGAGAGTGGGTGAGAATTGACTCACACACAGGCCCTCAAGAGAGTGAAGAGCACTGACTCACACAGAGGCCCTCAGAGTGAGTGAAGAGCTCCGACTCACACACAGGCCCTCTGAGGGGGTGAGGAGTGCTGAGCCACACAGAGGCCCTGAGCGTGAGTGAGAAATGACTCCCACACAGGCCCTCAGAGAGAGTGAAGAGCACTGACTCACACACAGGCCCTGAGAGTGAGTGAAGAGCACCGACTCACACACAGGCCCTCTGAGGGGGTGAAGAGCACCGACTCACACACAGGCCCTCTGAGGGGGTGAAGAGCACCGACTCACACACAGGCCCTCTGAGGGGGTGAAGAGCACCGACTCACACACAGGCCCTCTGAGGGGGTGAAGAGCACCGACTCACACACAGGCCCTCTGAGGGGGTGAGGAGTGCTGAGCCACACAGAGGCCCTGAGAGTGAGTGAGAAATGACTCACACACAGGCCCTCAGAATGAGTGAAGAGCACTGACTCACACAGGCCCTCAGAATGGGTGAGGAGGGCTGATCAATAAACAGGCCCTCAGAGAGTGGTAGGGAGGGCTACCTCATAAACGGGCCCCCTTGAGTGGGTGAGGAGCGCTGACTGACACAGGCAGGCCCTGAGCGTGGGTGAGGAGTAATGACTCAATACAGGTCCACAGAGGGGGAAGGGCTAACCCACACGCGGGGCCTCAGAGAGGGTCGAGGAAGGCTGATTTGTAGTTTGCACACAGTCTCAGAGGCCAGGTGAGACAGAGGATTTACCTACTCAAGGTCCTGGAGGGGCTATAGGGGGGTGGGGGTTGGCGAGAAGAGACCTACACAAAGCCCTCAGATGCCAGATGGGGAGGAAGCACAAGGGCTTGGGTAAGACACTGCACTATACCGTTAATCATTAACCCAGCACTTCTGCTCTAAACAAACATGGGAGAAAGGAGGGGGCCAAGGAGGGAGGGGCAGGAGACAAACCCTGCTCTCACTTCAGATACACCTGGAGCAGGAAAACTCCCTTCCAGCCAGGGCTTCAAGTGGGATGAAAAAGGTGTGTGTGTGGGGGGGGTCTCTAAAAGTGGCGTGGCTTAAAAACAAACTACATTTCTTTGATTTCCATAGTGGGCCACCAGACCGGTATTTTGGTTCTTCTCTGAGGTTTAACACAACTAACACACGCCTGGAATATTGGCTTTGCCAGTGGTGGTTGGCTTTCAAGATAAATGATTAACAACGATTTTGTTCTAAATAATATTGAAAATATTTTTGTCTCCACTTCTGGTCCATCTGTATATCTTACACCTCATCTCTTTCCTCATGAGCACTCTCCTGAATGCACTTCCTGGTATTTCCATCACTTCACCACCCTCAACCGCACAACACACGCACTGACCTGTAAGAACTGCATTGTCTTTTACTTTCACCTTGTCAAAATATTGACAACTGAGTCTCTCCCTCACACACATTTGCATGGAATCACAACTGCAACTGACATACATGATCATTGCTCTGCACTCTGCAGAGAGGCCAAGGATTAGATGACCAAGTATTCTGAACACCTGCTTGACCCCTAATAGGCACTGAGAGAAACTCCCACTGCCTCCAACCTCAACTCCAGATCTCACAATCGTGGCCCATTATACACACCTGGAGGTGATTCAGTATAAAGTCTGCACTGCACAAGAGAAATGTGCTACACGAAAAAAATACAGAAAGCCAACATTCTGGAAATATCTAACACGCTTAGGGAAGGCAAGATTATGGTAAACATATAATATAAGCCGGACTAAAGCGCTGACATGGATTTCCATAAAAATGTATTATATTCAATTGTTCAGAAATCAAGCAGTGTTTTTACCAGCATAGTTAAGGACATGAACATAGGGCTCAACAGGGACCCGTTTTAATGTCCATTTTTATTACTGCCGGGTCTATGACCCGGAGAGACCAGCCCACTTAAAGCCCTGCTTCTATCCAATATCTGTCTTCAATACAAGAGAGGTTTTGCTGCTGGTTTTCCTCCCTAAAGTTTACAACTTTGAGAGATCACCGGAGCCTACATCTATAGCAGACAGCCAAAGTCTACTCCTACAGGCAGACTTCATAAACCTGCATATCCAGCTATCCAGACTCTCACTGCATGCTCCGCACCACAGTCAGACCCCCACAGCCTGCATCACAGTCAGACCCCCACATCAAGACACACAGAATCTGCAATTCTAGCCAGAACCCATCAGCTTGCACCCACAGACAGCCTCCTAAACCCTGCATATCCCTGTGCCAAGACTACTAGGATAATCAGCGCCCTAGGGAGACCCCGACAGCCTGCACCCGAAGACAGAGCAACATAGCCTGAACTGATATACTGTCTCCTCTGGCCTGCCTTACTTCCCCGTCTGCACTCACAGCCTCACTCCCAAGGTTTGCGTCCTATGTCAATTGCCATAACTTGCAATGTATGTGGGTTCCCAGTCTGCACCCCACTAGTAAGACTCCTATGACCTGTAACCCTAGCCACACAGCAGCAACTTGTGCTCCCTACACAACTTACCACGGTGCTCATCACTAACAAATTTTAAAGTACACACTCTTGCCAAAGAGAATATTGTCTCTCCACTAACCAGACTCCTGCTATCTACCCCTAACCGCCCTCCTTGGCCTGCAGCCATTGCCACCTTATTTGACTTGCACCACTAGCCATATCCTTTGATCTTCATCCCACTCTATAACCCCACAGCTGTCATCCCAGGTCAGACATTCACAGCTTGCACCCCATCCTACGCCGCTAGTCAATCCCCTTGCCCTCCTTGGCGATCTCTAACAGACTACTTCGATAGCCAATCTCCTTGGCCTGCAGCCTTGGCCATATTGCCTGCTGAAAGCCAGACACCCACACTCTGCACTCCATGTCAGACTCCCACGTCCTGTAAGCGCCGCTGTCCTCCCATGGACTGTGCACCTAGCCAGACTCATGGCCACAAACTCTGCCAGCGCGGCCACAAGCCCATCTTTTGGTTGATGTTGTTGCACCAAGGATATTGTGCTGGATAACTAAATACTTACAAGGTCCCAAAAGCGAGACCTATTGGCTATGCCAATGCTTGTTCTCCTTACTCTCTCCTTCCCCCTTCTATTCAAACCTGGATTCTCCCTTTGTTATCTTTTATGCACACCAGCCTGATGCATCATCTCCCTTCTCTCACTGCCCTCCATAGACGGGAGACCACTCTAAGGGTCCAATCAAAATGAGTCAGTCACAAACTTTATTCAGCTACTGCCATAAAAGTTTATATCAGCAATTAAAGAAGTACAGAATAAAAACCAAAGTGAAACTTTTAGGAAATGCAGATTACAAAACTAGTATGGCAAAAAAAAGAGAAGGACGATTAAAACAAGCAGGGAATAAAAAATCATACAATTTCATACAATGGGCATACAAAAAGATTATAATCACATCTCTATTTTTACTCCTATAAGGCATACTTGTTCCTGATTCTTATAGCCCAACGAATAAAACTTTCAACTGCACAGCAAATTGAATAAGTTTCTAAATGTTGTAAAAATTGTAGTCCTAACTTACAGGTCCTAAAATTTTCAGCACGCAAAATGGGCGCAAGAATTGTGACCTAGGTAGGCTATCCAGCTTACAAATGAGCATAAAATGTGCAGTAGATTGAAGCGACTTATTGTCGCATGGGCAAAGTGGCAGAGAGAAAAACCAGGATCCTCGCTGGGGGAAGGCTACAATAAAGTGCACAGTGCCTAGTCTAAATTGGGTGAGATAAAATCTATGTTCAATATTGGTTATCCACCTTGCATACTCCAACTCTACCGTAGTCAATATCATTTAATGCCTCGTAACTGTAGCCATTTCTGGCAGCTCGAAGGTCATAACAAATTTTTAACGTAAGTATTGGGTTTCAGGAAGAAAGTTATGCTCTGACCATTCTACGAATTTCTGGACGATAACCCTTCATAATATTTTAGAGGTAGAGTCTAGTAAAGATATGGGACGATACCAAGTCGGGTGAGTCCTGTCCCCCCTTTTTTAAAACTGGGACTATCTCTCTTTTTGAAAATTGGGACTATTGGGACTAATATTGATGCCCTCCATGACTTAGACAAATCACCCTTTATTGCGGCCCAGAGAACATTGGTTATTTATGGTGGCCATAAAGGGAGATTCTGCCTAAAAAATATCAGTGGGGACACAATCTGGGCCTCTTGCTTTACCAACAGTGCTACTTAATACGGCTATGGAACCATCTTGAATATCTATTGTATTACTAAGACTAATTGTGCCATCAAGGTTGAGAGGTGGCAGATCCTGTGAATCTACCTTGGACAGAGTGGTATTCTCTGGTTCAAAAACCTTTGCTAAATGAGTTGCCTACTGTTCTGCAAAAATATGGCATTCTATTCTTGTTTGTTCGTTTCAGAAAAATATGGCTGATTAACAACTTCTCAGAAAGCCTTAATGTCCCTAGTTTGTGTTGCTATCTCCATATCTTCCTAGGCCTTTCTTATTTCCTCCCTGCGCTGCTCCAGGATCATCTTATATGCATGTCTAGCCATTCTGATGTCTTCTATATTACGGGGCGAGGCTTTGGTTACCAATCTGAGAGGTCTATGGGCAGCTGAGCATGCGGGATTCAACCATCTATGAATAGGGGTATCTTTACAAAATTTGTTTGATGTCAACAAACCGGAAATAGTCAGGTAGATTCTCTCGAAACTAAGTACTTCTTTAGGAGTGGCGCCATCTGATAAGCAGCTTTCAAATTTTCCTTTATTTCTAATTATAAATTTGGTGAAAAGTTTTATGGGTTCAATTTTGTCCCATTTTATACGTAATCCTTAGTTGAGGCAACAGCTCAAATCTGGTGTCGCAGCAGACACTTTGTCCCTGTGTGGGTGATAACCAAGACTGATTAACATGGGATTATGGTCACAGGTTAACAAAACCTGAGAATCTGAAATGAAGAAAATAGAATAAAATCGATTGTACTACCCCTACAATTACCTGTGTATGTCGGAGGATAGACAGTTCCCTCTTGAAAAAAAGAAAAGGAGGAAAAAGACAAATTGTTTTTAATAAGTCGATTTAATGCCTCCCTGTAAGGAGTATGAATGAAAAAGCGAAATGTCCTCCCCCTGCCAGTCCGTCACACCACATACAGAGTTGCCACTGTGTTGACACCTTTTAGTGTAAAGAAATCTTGAAGGGATGCTTCTAAATCATCAATTACGTTGGTGGGCTGCTTTGTAAAAAAAATTATAACAAAATTTAATTAACAATGTGTCGGAAAAATCTGGTAATGACGAGTGCAAGATCTGAAACCAGGGGATGCTAGATAACATTTCAGCTTTGATAATAAAGTTTTTAAGAGAGATCAACATTACAAGACCCCCTTTCCGCCTGCCTGAAGGAGATGGTGTAGCTGGGTAGCAACAGGGGGGCTAAGAGGTTCTGTAATAGGAGACTGTTTTGGGTCCGAACTGAAGCAGATGTTTAAGGCACCTTGAGATGTTTGAAGAAGTGGCCTATACAATAGCCTAGTTGAAGGGCACGCACCCCGCCCTGGCTATTTACTAGATGGCTTAAACGCTGCAGCAGCCAGCTCACCAGCCCTGGATGTTTGAAATTAATGACGCAGCCACCCTTTGAGGTTTTCAGACCATGGCCTATCCAGACTTTCCAAGCTAATAGAATGTCATCCAATAAATCATTAGGCCATCCAGAATTATAAGCTACCTTGAATTTCAAATCAAGCCAGCCTTCGTAAACATGTTCCCTTAACTTAGGCACCCCTTCCAATACAATAACATAAGGAGTGCATTCACATTCAGGTGGTAATTGTAGATGTTGCAGGGGGTCTTAGTCCTTGCAACTAATTGGCTGGTGATTTTAAGATTGGTGACAAGGAGCGTAATTAGGTAAAGAATTCCGGTTGCAGTTGCAATTTTAATTGCATTCAGAAGGAGCTGTTACAAGCAGCCTGCGGGCAGACGGAAATGTAGTGGAATTATTAGACACTAAAGCTGCTCTCGAAGGTTTAGGTGCGTTCTGCGTCTGGAATGGAGTACGAAAAGGTTTATTTTGGGCCTCCGACAAAATTCGAATTTTTTCATCCGTGGATTTATTATCTGTCCAAGGACCTTTTGACGAATATCCCCGAGCAAACCCTCCATTTTAATGGAAAGGGAAATGCAGATGTCCAATAAATGGGCCTCCAAGGTAGAGGAAGTAGCTGATTTAATGTTAACATTACATTTGCATCCCTCATACCAGTAACATCCTGCCTGTATGCCTTTGATGCTGAACCCCTTTGATTTGCACATCCCCTCGCTTCCGTTTTGAAGGGGGAGGTTTGTAAATGCTGGGCTTGATGGCCTCTGTGGTCTCAGTTATGCCATCAGAGCACGACTCAGGAATGATAAGGGCGTTTTTTTGCTGAGGTTTTTACTGAAGTTTTGGTGAGTGCCTTAAAGCAGAATCCGGCTCCCCTTCAGCTGAAAGTATGGTGGTAGGAGCTGTAAAAGCCATGTGCTCGATTCGGGAATCTTTAATCAATGTCTGTACTGAATCGATTCGGTCCTCAACACTCCCCAATTCAGTACGTATTGCCCCCATGGCTGATGACAAACATGAGGTGATTGAGGGAGTGGAAGAACACCCCTGTTCCCTTCCCTGTTAAACTGGATAGGTTTATTTCTCCCCATTTAAGGAAAACACATTGAACTATTAATTTAAAGACTAAAGATGATATGTCCAGGCTACCTCACTTGACTTTTGGCTGCCTACACACTTGCTGACGTGAGTCATGAGTGGGGGGAGGGGGCAGCCCAGCTTTGTCCGGTCGCGGACAGGCCGCTCTTGGCCCGGGCACATCCCACGCAGCGGTAAAGTCATCGTGCTATATACTATGGTTCTATTTGGTGGTAGCCCCGCCTCCTCCACTTCAAACTCACCACGAGCAGCAGGAATTCTGGGCTATCCAGTGCCAGGATCCGTAGGTGCATGTCGCGTACAGCTGTAGAGTCTTTGCGCTATATAGCGCTATTTGGTGGTCCCCGCCTCATACCGTCACCATGGGCAGCAGGAATTCTGGACTATACAGTGCCCAGCAGACCAGGACCCGTAGGTGCGCATTGACAGACCGCAGTTGGAGCTGGATGGCGTTCACTTCATTCTGGGCCTTCCTTTGATTACTCTTGGGGCACTGCTCCTTCTTCCTTAAGTGTCTCTACATCCAGGTCTAGAGCATACTTCCACAGAGTTGCCCTTAATCCTTCTGGCTCGGGCATCGCTGCTCCGGGCACTGCTGCTTTGCATTTCTCTGCCTTGGGTTTCTCTTTCTTTCTGGCATGCTCTCACGTTATCTTGTTTTTGTTTCTCCTACTCTCAGGGCTTTAAGTGGGGGAAAAAAACTGGGGGTGCTCTAAAAGGGGCGTGGCAAATCTCTTCAAGGGGTGTGGCCTATCCGAGTAGGGACGTGGTCTAAATCAAGATAACTAGCATTGTGTGCTTAAGAAAATCATGAAGTCGCATCCAGCAAAGGATAATAAAATAGGCAAAAAGGTATATTTATTAAGTATAAGCCATAAAAATACCAAACACTTTAAAAAACATGTAAAAATTATTTACATTACTTAGAAATCTATTGCAGGATTCCCCAAAACCCTTGAAGATATTCACTGTGTCTATTTTGCTGGGGTTTCTCGGCGGAGTCAGAGGTGTGGCAGAAAGAGCAAAATATCCCAATTTTTAGTATTTGTTTCCCATTTCACTAACCAGTTACAGCTCATTACGTTATTTAATTTAACCAATGGATACACATGTTTATTTAAGGTTTAATATGAGTTATTGACATTAAAATACATTCACAAAGTGGGATACGTTTCCAATCACAGAATGTCCCAAATATCCTTAAAAGTGGAATCGCAAGCCATTTGTCTCCCAGCCATGGAGTTTCTGTCATCAGCACTTCCCCACCCTTTTTCCACAAGAGCAGTTCAAACATGAATGCCAAAATATCCTAGTTTGCAAATGTTTTCCACATAATTATGGCTCTGCCATATTTGCCACATAATACATCATCTGCTGCATAATCTGACGATTTTAACTAATAAATTGTTTATAGCTCAAACGGATCAAAAGTTACAAAAAACGTGACTTGTGTTGCTGCAAAGTAGATGGCCCATTGCAAAGGTTGACTGGTCAACTTTCTCACTGCTGCACTTGTATGTTCCACTGGTACTAATAAGGAAAAATCTTTGCGGATACTGTTAGCATGTGTAAAAATGTCAAAATAATAAAGTATCAGAAAATTTACAGCACCACTAATAGCAGTATAGGGTGTCAGAGCACTTTACATCACGTATGATTGCTTATCTCAGTGTAATATGTGTGTAAATCACTGTATAGGAAATGTTACATAAGACAAAGGACTATAAGGTGTAGGAGTCACATGACAACCATACTAGTAGGCAGCATAGTTTAATAGTGATTGGTCTGGAGAAACACAAACTCAGAATTTAAAACGTAATACCATGGTTGGTGGTTCTCTTTAATAATCAGAACTGATTTCTACCCAAATGAACCCTTTTTGCAACATTAGGATAATCAAAGACTGTGGAAAAAACATAATGCTCTAATTTATACCTTGCAGTTTGCATGCAGCTCTTACATGACAGTTAATAGCTCACTGTTCTATGTTAGGATTTTAACTTATTAACTGCAAGTAACAATAGGGTCTCTCTGACAAAAGCAGTAACCCACTGACCTATTTACATTATGTGCACTTTGTGATCTGCATGGTACATGTTCTTAGCAGTGGGCACATTAACCCTCTGCGCTTCCTTTCCATGAGTCAAAACGTCCACTAGACAAAACACCATCTCTCTCTACTAAGAACATTAATCCCTGGAGTTATCATGACATTTTTATTGTTGCCGAAAATTGTTGGAGGCCAGGAAGGAGACAGCAAGTGCTTTTAAAACCATATTATACTTGCAAACACGACGCCCCCACCTGAAGTCAGTGCCACCCGCGGTCCGTGCAGGTAACAGCGGTGGGGCCGGGTAAGGGGGGGTTTCGAGGGATGATGCTAAATTTTCCCTCTGCATCGTCCCATGAAATCCCCCCTTACCCGCCCCCTCTGCCACACTGCTGTTAGCTGCACGGATCGCGGTTGGTCAGCGCCTGGTGCGGTCGCACTGCCCTAGAGCCACCCTGCTCAAGGGTCCTTTGACCTCAGTGACAGAGTCACTGTCACTCTATGGTGTGCTGCTTCATAGGCCTGCCTGCAAGACTGGAGGTGAACTTCAGAATAAATTGTGGCGGACAGGCCTTCAAGGTTAACCCACACATGCCACTGCTAGGGTCCACCTGCTGGTGCTAAGACACTAGGGCTTTTAAGATCTTGCGGGGCCTTCTAAGGTCTAGCATGGGAATGTGCTCCCTCAGCGGGAGTGGTCTGGTGGACTGGTCATGAAGGCTGAACCTGGTTCCCAAGTTCCGAATTCCGCAGCTCTGACTATAGTGCCACATCCTCTCCCCCACTGAACACCATACTGCCCCACTGAGAGAAACTTGCACTGCACTGACCCGCTATAAACAGCTGGATGTGACTCAATTCAAATTACGCACTAGACAAGAGCAATATGCTGCCTAAAAAAAAATTAACAACATCCTAGAAAAAGCAAACGCTCATAGAGAATGCAAGATTAAGTAAAGCATGTGAAATGTAAGCAGGAAGAACATGGTTACCTTTTTCTTTTTACAATCATTATTCAGAAATTAGTGAGTGCTTTTGCCTGAAAAGTTAAGGCCATGACTACAGGGCCCAGAAGGGACCCGTTTCAATGCCCATTGCTTATATCCTTCCAAAACGTAAGCAGTATGGTTTAAAAAGACCACATTCGTGAACACACAGCCGCTGTACACATTTTGTTTTCCAATTCACCCATCAAGTAGGTATTTCAGTACCTCCAGGAATAGTGCACATTCCCACCAAGGGAAAACAATGTTGTTCAAAGAGGGACGAGAAAACAAAAGTAGCGCTTCACTGGCAAACACTGTAAAGTGGCGCTAATGTGTTTAGGTGTGAATAAATCAATCTGGCCAACTTGCAACCACTCTGTCTTGCTTTAGCTAGTTACTTTTCATATTTTGAATGTTTTAGTTCTCTCCAACCCGAGGCTGCACTTAGAAATTGAAAAAAGTCAGAAAAAGAGGACGTTTCCAGCAAAAGTGTTTTTCTTATTTGGATCCATTTCACAGGGGAGCAAATAAACGAAAGCAGGAAAATGAAGGTAATACCTGTTTCTAAAAGTCTCGGTTTTCACCATCCCACGCTGGCACCACGACGACGTTGCTCCTGTGCTGGAAAAAGAGAAGGTCCCACGCTGGCACCACCACGACGTTGCTCCTGCGCTGGAAAAAGAGAAGGGAAATCCTGAGAGAAAATGGCTCTCTTAAAGGGTTTCCCTTCCTCCAACAACGCTCACCTGGCATGACGTCGTGCCGTGGACGTCATGCCGTGACCTCCACTACTCAGTGAGGAAACTGAGCTCTCACTGCAGTCCAGAAAGAAAAAAAAAAAAAAAAGAGAAAGACTACCTTTGCCAGCCGCGAAAATAGAGCCCGATAGAGACCCGTTTCGAGGGCCCCAAAAAAAAACTGCCGGTGCTCAGACCCGGACAGACCCGGCCCACTTAAAGCCCTGCCTACTATCTCCTTCCCCCTTCTTTTCGAGCCTGGGTGCTCCCTTTGTTATGTTTTATGCACACCAGCCTGCTCCATCACTTCCTTTCTCTCACGACCCTCCAGAGACGGGAGGCACACCGGAGCTCTGAATTGTAAAGCTAGTTCTTAACACCAATGAGTTCGCTGTTTTTCTCCCTGTCGCAGCTACTTCACTCCATCACTTTGTGCACAGCAGACGAGTTTACTATAAGGACTACAAACACCATCTGCCACAATTGATACTTCGTTTATGTCTGTGGCACCCTCTGTTTACATCTTTCTGCTGTTCGGCGAAGCCAGGATGCAAGAAAACTGCCAGCAAAAAATGATCAACGGGATGCACGGTTACCATCTCCTTCTGATGATCAGAGTCAATGTAATAAGCACTTGAAGCCAGTGAGTAAAACTATAACGCTCCAATGAACTGCATTCCGGCCTGATCCTGGCATATTCAAATCTAATGCAAAAGCTGTGCTAAAAAGCAGCACATTACACTGACCTTTTGATATATGAATGCCAATAAACCAGGACGGGCTGACACAGAATTATATTATTTTGTCGCAAGCTTTTTTGTTTGCAAATTACTGGGGTGTTTTGAGCAATATATAGAGGGACAATGTTATGGGGATAAAAGTGTCAGATGACACTTGATTTGCAACGTCACTGAGTTCTCACACTGCCTAAACAGGGAGACCCACAATGACAAACTGGTTTCCCACGAGTGACCTTGGTCAATCTTTGATACCTAGGCCTGAGAAGCAAGGCAACTCTCAGGGAGATGTGCTGTGCGTTATCAACAGATCAAAGGATAACCGAGTTAAATAACTACATTAAGGTTCGAAACAATTATAGTTAGAAAATACAAATTTAGAAAAAAAAACACCAAAATGGAAATGCATAAAAGACTCCAAAGCTTTTACGGAATTAAAATTACCTGCATAGTAGTTAATGGGAAAACATAGCATGACCAGTTTCCTCATGGCAATCTTATCAGGACTTAAGGATGTTTGGACTTGCCCCTCTCTGCTAGGACACCCCCAAACTTTTTGCCTTCTCCCTTCCTATTTTGCCGAATTCATTTTTGTTGGCTTTAGGATTTTGTGCACTTTACTTCTGCTAACCAGTGCTAAAGTGCTTGTGCTAATTTTCTAAAACGGGCTAACACTGGCCTACAGCAGATTGTCAAATTTACTTTAACCTAAGTCTCTGGTAAAGTGGTATACCATATACCCAGGGCTTGTATATTAAATACTATTAGTAGAGCTGCAGGGCTCATGTGCAATCCCCTTAAGAAACCTTTTTAAACAAGTCTCAGGTCTGCCATTGTAGCCAGTATGCAGTTTTAAATTGCCAATTTGACTAGGCAAAATAATCCCCTTGCCAAGCCTACAACTCCCTTTTTATTACATATTAGTCAGCCCTAAGGTAGGCTCTAGAAAGCCCGTAAGGCAAGATGCATTTAAATAAATAGCTGGACATGTACTTTTAAGTTTGACATGTTCTGGTTGCGAAAAAAACTCACAAATATTTTTTACACTACTGTGAGGCTTACCTCTCCCACTGGATAATATTGGGTTAACTTATAACATTTAATAAGTGATAACGTTTGTCTGGGAGCAAGTAGAAATATTATGTTTGGTGTCTAGGGAATAATAATAATGTAAAATTATTTTTAATGGGAAACTCGGATTTTGAGTCACAATTCTGAAAATGACACTTTTAGAAAGTTAGCATTTTCTTGTACAAACAATTGGGTGTCTGTACCTGTTTACAGCGCAACATGACTAGGTGTAGTTGGCTGTTGGTCTTTGTGTATTCCTCCCAGACAGCCATACAATATAGGTGGGTAGGATGGGCTATCCAAGGCAGGTTTTGGGGGTGGGGGGGGGGGTGGGTGGCAGAGCTGTGCACAGCCCTATTTGTGCTTCAAAGACCCTGCCTCAGCTCTCACACAAAGAACTTAACACTAGCCTATTATGACTGAAGACAGACCGGGGCAGGATGGCAGGAAATTCCAGACACTTCTGGGAGGGTGTGGGGGGGGGTCTCCAGAAATTTCTTCCACTTCAAAGTGGGCACCAAGTATAAAAATAGGGCTCTTAGACCCACTCTTCAGTTCACTTCTGGACCTGCGGAAGGACTCTCAGAAGACGGCCCTGCTGCCTGTGGCTTGCTGTGCACTTCAGAGCTCTGTCCTGCTGCACAAACAGGACTGCCCTGCTGCCTGAAGCCCGCCCTGTGCCCTCAGAGACTGCCCTGCTTCCTGAGACCTGTTATCCTGCTTTAACTCAAGACTTACTGAGTGACTCCAATGGCTAATTGGCTGGCCTCCTGATCAGAGCCTCAGGGACAGAAAAAGCTCCAACCATCTTGAATCCACACCTGTACCCAGCCTGAGTGGGTCCTGACCGCTAAGTGGTACCCCTCCAGTCCTGAACCTTGGAAGTGGTGCTAAATGTGCCCAGATAGCCCAAATCCAAAACTTGAGACTAAGAACATTTTCTGCTAAAAAGTGCTCCGAGAACCAAAGAGACCAGGAGCTACCTGCTCGCCTATCTGCCCAAGGTGCATTGCCAGTCGGTCTGCCTTTTCTGTAGCTCCCACTACGTTCTCTTCCACAGCAGCAAATCCTGTTCAGCAGTTCCTTGCAGAAAAAGTATCTGGCCTCATGGAGCCCTCGTCAGCTACAGCTTGCAGCTTCGTCCTGCTGGAGAACGTCGACTTCCAAAAAAGAGACTATGTCCTAATGAATATTCACTGCAACATCATCTAGTGGCACCCCGACGACGCCTCTTCTACAGACACCTTCGGCTGCCTTGTCATGCTGAACTTTCCCTTCTCAGACATTTTTCTTCATAATTTCTTCTCCATCCAAAGGTAATCGGAGACAGGGCACAATCCACTTTGTGTATCCGTACCGCAATCCATCTCGGTCAGCCACAACTTTCAACTTTGCCTCAGTCTCGCACAACTAGATGTCTGCAGTTGGTGCTTTGCTCTTTTAGGCACTACCTATTTTTCACTTATTCCTAATCCAATTCTACTGATTGGATTTGCCGTTTTGGTATCAAATAATTTATTACAATTTACTCTGTTTTTCTAAATTGTTGTGTGATTTTTCTGGTGTTAAGTTTTCACTTTATTACTGTTTAAGTGCTGCATAAATACTTTACACATTGCCTCAAAGTTAAGCATGACTACTTTTGTGTCAAGTTACCAAACGGTTAAGCACAGGTTAATTTAGTGACTGTGTGTGGTTTCAAACCCCTCAACAAACAACCCGATTTCTGACAAGGACCAAGTGTAAGAAACACTGGTCCAGCATCAGAAAGCAGGAGGTTATTATATGTGCAGGATTCCAGGCTGTATGGTAGCCCTCAGTCAGCTTTAGAACTCTCATGAAAATATCTCAAGATAGCAGAAACGGAATTGCAACGATCGATGCTTGATGGCCAGATGTGCACAGGACCATCGATCAAGTCAGTTCTTTTTCTGAGGGTCCTAGAGAGCACAACTGGATTCAGTAGTTCAAAACAGTGGGCTCGTAACAGGATATGTTCAGTTCAAAGCCTCAGTACACAGCATTTGGAATGAAATAACACTCAGCACAAGGGTTTTCTTGAGTCTGGCAAAGGGACAACTTGTTCAGAAGGATAAGACTCTCAGTACCCCATGGGCGACGAAACAAAAAATGATTAACTCTTACAAAAATTATTTTTTAAATTAGTTTGTTGTGTTGGCCTCTTAAGAACTGATTTCAATAGAAAATAAGCTAATGAAGAAAAAGTTGCAGAGGTCTCAAGAACTTGCAACATGTCCATGTTGTCTTTCAAGTATCAACCAGTTAGCTGGAGACTGACCTGGAAGCTACTTGTTTTTCATTAACATCTCAGGTCTATGCAAGTTAGGATTCAGAAGGTAGGTTACAAACTATCTATTGCAGGTGGAGATTGCAATAAGTTAGAAGATATGTTAATCAGGTAGTCATCCACAACTCTGGAGCAAGTCCTTTGAAGTAGAACTTCAGGTTAGTGGTAAGAACAAATGTTTCAGTTTTCCAGGCATGTAGCAAAGCAGGGAAGTCTCCCTCTTCTGTTCTTCAGATTGCAAAGAAAAGTGTGCTCCAGAAAGGTTCATGATGGTTTGTCACTGTTAGGTACCCATAAACGAATTACTAAATGTCTCTAAAATGCACCTTACTTGCTCTTAGAGAGCTTCGGAGGAAAAATCAAGATGGTCATAGGTTCTCTTCTGGCAGGCTACAGCTCTTCCAGAACCTTAGGCCCAACCCTTAGATACCAAACCACTCACCTTGCATTAAAAAAGGTTTTCTTACAAGTCAGAAAGTCTGCGAGGCACCTAAATCTGAACATATTACGTTAATGAGAGTGATTCTCATTGACGTGTCAGTGCTAGGCAAAGCAAAGAAGTCTCTTTTCCCTAACATCTTACCTTTTTCCAGACAGACTTTGAAAATTTGGAGAAGATAGTCAGTGCAGAATCACCTGCATAAGATCATTTGAATCTCTCGCCCTAGAGGGTAACTAACAATTAATTTACCTTGGCTGAATAAAGTATACAATCGTGAACTGCTCTATCTAAAAAACTATGAAAGATGTTTTGATTAGGAGTGCTTTCATCTAAATTATATCATATTTGCTTCTACATTCATGGCTGATATTGTAATTTGGGGACAAGTTACATGTTGACAAGAGCTCGAGCTGCAGACAAAGGCTCATCAGTTTTTAGTGAGCATCACGCTTGCCACATACGATATTTGGTTAATAGGAAAAATGACTCTTTCCAGAACCACAGCAGAAGTCTAAGACTCTGAAGTGGCAAAACAGTACCCACTACGGCTTGAGTTACAGAGTGGGTGGATGGGATTTCTCATAGTTTGCTTTCAAAGCTAAATTCAACCAAAATGTTAACCTTTGTTTCAACCTCTACCGCTACTATGTAGCGCACTTCTAACAAGCTTTCACTTTCAGTGTTTTAGTGGGTATAGCACTGCTCTCGCTAATTGCAGCAAACTTTCTTCATCTGATATGACAGCCCGAGTGTTGGAAATGAAAACTTTTATACAACATGTTCCTTCATGGCTATCCTCCAACTCACTGTTCCAGTGGAAGCATTCAGTAAATTAACTTGACTAGATCCTAGAGCCGTGTTAGCTGCAAACGAAAATAAAGTAAGCTTTGATGAAACGGATATTTCATTTTATTTGTAGCAGTGCATTATAATCACGTGTAGAACGCATCCGCATATAATCTTGCAAATTATGTTAACATGAGGTGTTAGAATTGTGAAATATATTAACGCGATTACGTGACGTGCTTTAGTTCATGAAGAAGCAGCATGGAGAATTAACATAGGAAATGAATGTAACTATTCGAAGCGTTAACCGTGCCTGACAATTGATATTCCTTTTTAGTAGGTAAACGTATTAATTGAAATTGCATTGATGTTTGTGTGAACTCGTAAAGTTACATAATGAGTTCTTATGTTCGCTTAAGTTGCAGGCCTGAAATGCTAGTCCCTGAAAACTCTCTAATTAAAATTAATAGTTGAATTTCATGTGTGTCATGGAATCTGTTCTTTCTCACTTTGTGTTGCAGGTAAAGAAGCGTTCTTTTAGTTTGAATAATGTCTTTGTTTTAGTAAATTAGGCAAGGAGAGAAGAAGTTACAATCGTGTGGCTTGAGTCGATAAAGGAAAGCTTGTTACGTGTCGCACAGGAGAATGCCTGGGAACCAAGGACAAATGGTTGCAAGGAAAGTACACCGTTGTCATCATGGAAAAATACCTTCAGGTCTGTGTCCAGAGTGGATGGTGTGACTCGAAATGCATCTTGGGAGTGCTACCTGTGGATAACTGTTGGTTGAAACTTGGGCTAGAGCCCCACTTCTTTCTTGCCTTCGAAGAGAGAGCATCTCAGAACGAGCTCGTTCTAAATGATAATGGCTTTGTGCTATTTGACCCATCGACGGTGGAGCGACTTCTTAGGAAGATTCCACGCACTGACAACGTTTTCTCTTTCCATTGAAAATGCGTAAATAGGGATGCCAAATTAGAGCTGGAGTAGGGATAGATTTAATGCTTTTTACTCACCAACTCTCGATGTAGGGAAACTTGGACTCATGCTTTCTGATTTTCTGTATCCTACTTCTTGAATCAATTGTTTTGCTTATGCTGTATCGTCTAAATTGGATGTGCTGATTTGGCTACACGCTAATTCTGTTCTATTTCCATACCCTAGTGTTGAGGTGTCTCTATGTCCAGTTATTTGTGGCTTTGCAATAATGTAACTAATCTTAAGTAGTAGTCCTTTAGTTAATATGTATCGAGGAGAAGTACTGGCTAATTGACAATTGTACTAACGATTTTGTCCCCTTTACGCTTACATGCTGTAAAAAAGAACCATCGGAGTGTGAATCTAGAACAGGTCTAGAACATATGGGCGTGACCCTTTCAGTTTCAATCATTCATCATTTGTATAGTGCACGACTGCTTCCAAGGAGGAGTCCCGGTGCTCAAGCAGACAATTGACAACCAGTACAACCAGTGCAGATAAATAAGAAGGGGTTAGCTTTTGTCAAAGAGAAAATGTTCAGTTCTTTCTCAAAAACGGAGATAGAAGCAGCTATATGTAGATTTATGGGGAGAGAATTCCACACCTTGGCTGTTAAGACTGTGAAAGATCTTCCTCCTTGCCTTGTCTTAACCAATTTGCTCATATGGGTGCAGTCTTTTAGCAGATATATAGGGCCCTGCCCAGAAAAAGCTCTAAAATCTAAACTTCATCCGATTTATCACAGGTAGCCAATGAAGTTGCTTCAAATGAGGAGATATGGCTTGGCTGTACAAGATGTCTCGGATCAGCCTTGCTGCTGCATTCTGCTTGCATGCCCACCCAAAATCCCCAACAAACTGTCATAATGGAAAGAGTTTAGAAGCATCCTGGGGTAAGCAGCCAGGGCTATAATAATCTTAACACACTTAGTTAAGAGGCTAACTAAACTGTGTGGAGATACAGAACCACTTCTGAAAGTACAGGTTCATTCCAGAGCGAACTAATAGCAAACATGTCCTGGTCTTCAAATGTGTGTTTTACACACAATGCGTGACATCACTAATGTATACATACTGGAGCTGCAAATCCATTGACCATAATAAAACTCATGGTCATTGACCAAGTAACTTGCAGTCAGAGCACTAAAGTTAGTACCAACAGAGAAGTACGAACACGAGGCTGGATCTCTGGTAGATACGCTTACAACAGTGAATACGAACTACCCAACATCAAGC
Organism: Calotriton arnoldi; assembly: GCA_963921515.1. NCBI lineage: Eukaryota > Metazoa > Chordata > Amphibia > Caudata > Salamandridae > Calotriton > Calotriton arnoldi. The sequence continues at coordinate 1,586,394 of CAWUFW010001673.1, forward strand.
GCCTCTCTCTACTAGACCTAGAGCATGTAGGGAAAAGATTCTAAATGGAAGGCTGCAATTTGATACTGCTGGATGCAGAGAATGATTTGGGAGCAAACACAAATCATCTTGAAGCAAGAGGAGTGTGGATCAGAAGGGGAATAGAATGGCTGAGTATATCTCATCAATTGTTCTATTGGACCATCCCTTCTGTCGCTGAAAAGGGTTAACCGTCGAATTTTACAAATACATACATCAGTGGAGTGCCATACCAGTGGAAATAACACCTTCTAACTTTACATAATTTTTTTATTTGTGCTACTAAAGTCAGTATAGCTTAAGGGTCAGATAAAGACCAAGTCCTCAGCAGCCGCTAAAACCCTATGCAATTATACTTCTACCGTTTGCAATCATATCAGTAGCATGTGCACAAATACAATGTTGGGTCTGGCATCTACATCATCTAAAAATTAAGTCATTGAGTATTGTTTTTACCTTGGGATGTACTCATGTCCTTAACATTTATGACATCACCTCTTATCAGCATTAAAAAGGAGCACCACCATGACTGAAGACCTAAAACCAGTGCACCATTGGAATAGTTACTCTGCAATAACACAGACCAGAGAGATCATGATTACCCACCAGGAGTACCAGAATACTACCGAAATGAATTGTGTAAAAGCACACGTGGCTGTTCTTTGCACCAGTGAACACTGCTCCGCAAATACAAATGTCAGGCGGTAAAAGGCACTACTGACATTTCTAAAGCTGCATTTATTTAAAGCCTGCCATAAAGAATATAATCAAGCCCCTTGGGAAGGTCTAATCGATCCTTTCTTAGGTATTATGTGGTTCTATTTGGAGTGATACATAAACATGTTGTAGGATACGTATAAAATGTTGTGCCAGTATTTGTCATTTTTAATTGCTTTCATACGTGATGAAGTGACCAGTATGATATTCCACACCTTCCAGCCATGACCTAAACTTAAAATAAATAGATGCATGGAAATTATAACCCCCTAAGCAGGGAGCTTGAGAGGATGGGACCAAGTCGGCTATTTGGCCTGTAGATCAAGCTGAAAGGGAAGGGGGCGAAGCCTTAGGAGCTGGTTAACGTTTGGCCTTCAGTACAGCTAGCATTAAGCCTAGGGTGTCTCTGAACCTCAGAGCAGGCCTGCCTGCAACTCTCCAAGCGCTTACCAGGTATGCGTAATACTTTGTGCAATCTGCCTGGTTCTAACTTGGGGCCACAATGACAGCAAGTTAGAATATCAGAAGCTAATAACAATCTCTCGCCCCAAATAAAAATTCTGGCGGATTCCTGAATGAACGGAATTGCACAGAAGGGCTAACTGCTAACATAAATTTTATGAGCAAATGACAAGAGGTTCACCAGCAATACGGCAAAAAAAAATCGATAATCCACAATGCCTGCGGTCTTGTTAAAGTCTGTGCGGAGTTTATATTGAACTGCATCCTAGTTATAAATTTGATTTATTCTTGGACATTTTTATTTCGAGTCTGAACAGATATATTCCCTTTATAACTGGAGAAACTTCAATGTTCAACTTCTAAGCGCCATTGCTGATGAATAATCAGTGTTTGAAATGGGTAAACTGAAGTTACTCACCAAAACGAAACTCATGTGATTTTTAAAAAAAAAATAAGACAAAAAAACACAAATTTAGCACTAACGCTGTATCCACATACTGTTCTATACATACAACTCTATTGTTCAATGTGTACATGGGTTGCTGACAGTGGCGGCTCCTCCGCTAAGGCGGAAGAGCGTCGCTCCACTGCGTTGCAGCAGTGAAGGGATGGAAAAATAAAATAACGATGTTTTTATCATTTTATTTGTTCCGGCTGCGGCAGCATCGGTCAGGGCTGCTCTGCTCACAGAGCAGGGCATGTAGGAGTGGTGGGCACACTGAAGTGCGTCTCGGGCCGGCCAGCCATGCGCACTCAGCATGTTCTCCACCCAGGCTGCATTACAGCCTAGGTGGAGAACATGGATATACCCTCAATCACCGTCTAAGCAGGGAGCCTGGCTGCTTCCTGCTCGGCCGACGGAGGAGAGATGACGTGGGAGAGAGCGGCGAGGAGGTAAGTATTTTTCTTTTTTTAAACCCCCTTACCCAATTGCCGGCCGCCCCGCCACTCTAGATCCGTGCCGGCCGCCACTGGTTTCTGTTGCACACTGCATAACCAAATTGATTCTAGGCACATATGCACAAGTCTACAAAGGCAGGCGGGTTACACACAGCTCAGTTCTGGGATGCATATATTCATTTCTAACTATAAAGACAGAAAGCACGCGGTTTGAACTAAAATGGCTAGAAAGTCGTTACAAGTACAATGACTGTATCAAGGGGCAATAGGGCTATTAGCAGTGAATCTGATCTGGAAGGCATGCAGACACTTCAGGGCACTAGTATGCCAGACAGAGAAACTTGATCAAAATTCTGCTCTGCACAATGAACCGGAGAAGGCTTCTCAAATGGAAGTCAACAGTAGCACGCTTTGCTAGCATGAAGAGAAGGCAAATGGCTGCACTTTGGGCTTTTTTGGCAAGTTATCAGTTATGCTGGTAGGCTGGCATAGGGAGGGTTGCCATGGTCGAGGCATGAGTTCACCACTGCACCGGGAGTGGTTTTCAGATGGAATGAAAGACAGGATATTTAAGAGGTGGTTCCTTGAGAGAGTCCATGATTGCGGTTTCTATCTGGGTGCTGGTGCTGAGGTCTGCATCTATACGTGGCCAAGGTTCCTGATGGGGACTTCTCCAAAGAGGTTGGTTGTGGCAGGGAGCTTGACACGGGCGTGTGAGGTGGGGCAGGCTAAGCACGTTCTGGTCTCTTTGGACAGGGATGTTAATTTGCTTATCATCCGCGTATGAGTGGAAAGGAAGGTGAATGGATTGGAAGAGATTCTTGAAAGCGATGATGCAGATATTAAAGCAGAAACGGTTGGGAAGGGGGTCTGGATGTACTCTGCATATAAAAGGGCTTAAGGAGAGTGGTTGAATCTTGACTTTTGATTGTGCACTGGGAAAGAGAGGATCTGAACCATTCAAGGAAGAGATCTGCCACTCATTGAAGGGGGATGTTGATGTCAGCCATATCGAAAGTAATGGTGACGTGGAGAATGATCAGCTTGGTGACAAAAGCATGGTCAGCAGCTTCCAGCAATTTAAATTAAAAATTCTTAGTCAAATGCATTAATTAAAACCATACATGCAAGATAAATCAGTTTTAACAGTAAAAAAATTCTAAAGAATTTTAAGTGTTTAAAAAAAAGTTCACAAAAAAATTACACAGACAAAGGAAAAAGGACCAAACACACGGGCAGTGATAAAATATGTGGGAGGTTTCTAAGGGGAGTAAAGTCACAAACTAAGTGGCGCATTTTGTGACGACTGCAATTATCTTCCAACAACTGACTGTACAACGACCAAAACTGTACAAGGGCTCCTTGCCAATATCACTCATACCATTTATTTGATGTGTTTGTTGCCCTACACAGATATGAAACAAGGCAATGATATAATCGACTAATGAACAATTAAAGGGCTGGAAGCAAAGTGTGTATTTGTCCAAGCATTCGAGGTCTCCAATATAGCTCCCAACGCACTTCTTTAAAGTGCTAGATCTGTATGAATCTCTTATGTCCGACTGTCCGGGTTCAACGTTTAACTCATGAGACCTCCCTGAGCTTTCTTTCAGTGATACTCAAATGTCACATATCGCACGTACGGGGGTAAATGTTGTATTCGTTGGCATGTCACCGTTGCTTACCTACACAAACAAAATCCCAACTGATTAAAAATTGGTTTCAGACGAGCATGACTTTCTTTCAATAGCACTGGGCATACAGACACTATGAATTATGGATTCGTCATAGGTATTGTGAGCTTTGAGCAGGCCAGCCTAGATACTGTGCAATCTTATTATCTTATTACAGTGAAGTGTCTGTGGCAGAGATATACTGGTTTGTGTTCAAGATATTGTGGGCTAGGCAAGTGCTATGGACCGTTCACAATTTCTTGTTGTATTTTATATCAAGGAAAAAAAAGTATCTCACTGTACCTGCATTTCAGGTTCCTTTGCAAGTGCAGCCTGAACTCAGTAGAAAAGGAAAATGGTCCACAGAGGGGCATTTAACAAGCATTGGACAAATATGTTGCTCACTCAATCAACTCCATATGCTATACATAATCCCTAATGAAAAATCAATTGAATGACAAGCAAATCTAATCACAAACTCTGCACGAAAGCGCACATTGAAATCCCAAACAAGATATCTGGAAGGCAAAAAGGGCACACCATGAGGAGTTATGGGCTAAGCTACATTATGGCAGAAAGACTAACGATATTAAGGCTTTTTGTGGAACTATCAATGACTTAGAAAATAGTGGTTTCAGGGCTAACAGTGCTAATATTCCTGAATCTGGCTGGGATCGTTCATCTCAGGCCTGTACGGTGAGCATTCTGAATTCAATACAGAACAAGATATACAGTGGAAAACTTCAACTCTGGTTGCATTAAGTGACTTAAACCAACATACCCTGGGGAGCGGGAGTCCTTACACAGAATGACTTCATCAACTGAGCTAATAAATAAGGAAATTATTATTACCCTTTTAAGTGGGATCAGAGAAAATGGAGCACCGGGCCCACGCGGTCTGCCCAATGCCGTTTTTAAAGTCAATCCAGAACTGTGCGCATCAGTCTTGACCCAATTATTGAATGAGATCTTAGCGACTAGACCGGCACCGGAATCATGGCATGAGAGTATTCTACAGCCCATTTACAAGAATGGCCCTCCGGAAAACCGGGCAAACTATCGGCTTATAGCCCTAATAGATGTTGAGGCGAAGATTTTTGCATCATGTTTACTTAAGGATCTCGAAGAGTGGGCAGCATCGGCTAACATAATAATTTACCAATCAGGATTCCGACAAGGCCAGTCAACACTAGCAAATGTGTCTCTTACTTTAATAGCAGAGAGAGCAATCTACAAAAGGCAAAAATTATACATCTGCTTTATTGATTTGAAAGCCGCCTTTGACACTGTTCCACGTAAGTTGCTATAGTCAAAGATAGTGACATGGAGTGTGACGCGTAAACTTCTTGATAATCATATCAACTCCTATATACCAACACATGTGAGGTGATGTTAGGAGATGGCATCAGCTAGACCCGGCATTTGTCAAATATTTAGTGGCTGAAAACAAGGTTGCGTGCTAGCACCATGTCCCTCTAACCTCTTCATGGCTGATCTACCCCTCCATTTGCATATCAAACGCACACCCCCCCAATTTTGCAGGTTGTAACATAAAATACTCACAATATGCTGACGATACTAAATTACTTAGCCACACTCCAATAGGCCTACAGCGGTTAATCGAGTCCTTTGATGAATATATATATATATATATATATATATATATATATATATATATATATATATATATATATTACTGCTCCGCTATGCACCAACTCAACGCACTCACGGACGGGCGCCAGTAATGCGGGGGTATATATAACAGCACACGGCCTAAAGTGAACATATAGAAAACTAAAATAATATAAAAAGTGCGTTTTAGATCGAGACCCCAAGAATGGAAAGTATGCGGAATGACGATTGAATCAGTCAGGCCCTACAAATACCTAGGCATCACATTTGATGACAGTGTCATTTAAGGGCCATTTTAACACCTTAAAGGCTAAATCTGCTTCCCTCATCTTTGCTTTTAGAATCCTGCACGACAAGTTTTCATGCCCTAGCCAGGAGCATTTGGTAAAAATCATGAAGACTAAGCTGGTTCCTGCATTAGCCTACGGCTCGGTAATCTTTTGAGGTCTTGATGTCAAACTACTGGATCAGCTACAAATTAAAGCTTTCAAATCCATCTTCAAGATCCCGAAGAACATAGGCCATGAGTAAATTCGGTTGGAGTTTGGCCTACAAAGCCAAATTCTAGTAAGAAAGGCCGACTTTTTAAAAAGTCTAAATTTCCTGTTTTTATCCGAACCCGGCTTCCTAGCCAATTTGTGTTGTCAAGAACTGACAAATGATGATTTTACAAGTGCATGACGATCATATTTTACCTTGATTGTGACCAATGCATTGCTGTGTAAAATGCTGTACTAATGTTTGTGTATATATTGTAATGATTTTTCTGAATCGGACGATAAAATGTACTTAATTTTTTTAAAAAAAATTTGCAAAGGTACACGTTCAATAATTAAACAGTCAAAAAGCTTAGTAAATTGAGGTAGAGCTCAGCGGTTATAGCAAACAAACAGGTTTCACTTATTTACATAGCTTTATGAAGCAAAATGCAAGAGCTGCTTTCTCAAAAAGGCCACAGGGAGGCAGCAGCACTAATTTCTGTCACTGAAAGGAACAGTTTCTTCAGGTGAAAAAATGTCTTTATGTTCTTTGGAGAGCTCTGCAGTATACAGAAGTGAACTGCATCAAAATTTTATAGAATTTGCTTCTGCTTAACATGGAATAAATTCATCAAGAACCGTGAACTGCCTAGGTCGTGCGATTAACCCTAGAAAAATGAAGTCCAGGGAGAAACAGACAAATCACATGGTTTGAGGGCAGTTTGAGCACTTCATGTACTACTCCTTGGCCCTCCGTTTGTAAGTGAGAACCACATGAAGTTCGTTAACAGAGAGAAACACCCTAAAACAACCACCCCCTTTTTTTCTTAATTCACTTGTGGAGCGAATGTGGGCAGCTTCGGTAGACCAATTTCCTTCCGCAGACAAATTTTAAAACAAAGCAGATTGAGCCTGCTTTACAAACTAATTCTGTGTACTCCTTATAAGCATTTATTTGTGCAAATTCTGCGACTGGCATGGCTTTGCTGCGCTAGTCAGGTTCCTTAGAGAAGGTGTTAAAAAAAATCTTACACCTTCTGCTCACTTCCGCAAGTTTAACACAGTTTTGCTGTAGTGCCTGATTTTAACAAAAAAAGGGAAAAATGCCTTGATAAAAATCCTTCAAATAATCGGGATTGGATCTTATAGTCCCAATACACGTTTTTCAGTTACAGGTTCACAGCAAAAAGTCCAATTTCAACTTCTCTGGATTTTTCTGAAGCATCCATAACTCAAGGCAGAAATCACAAGCATATCAATATCTTCATTTTACAGCTCCCTGAAGTCCTCACAAACTACTATCTAATCAAACTAATCAAACCATCACGACACGATAAACTTGCTCCACAAAATCTGAAACTAAGCAGAGAAAAAGTACATGTAGAATGGGATAATGCGGTTAACTGCAGTAAGAGAAAAGGTAGAAAACTAGAAAATTCCAAACTCCTGGTTAGCGCATAGTCTGGGAGGGAAGAAAAAAAAAAAAAAAAATCACACAAAGACCTGTAACTTTATATTGGGACCAATTTCTTCAAAAACCTGATAATAGAAGCCTTGAACCCAACAGGTTCACTCTACAAAATTATCCGACACTGTACAAACTATCGCTGTAGCAAAACCCAAGAACCCAGGAGCAGCAACAAATAGCATTCTCAGGTGTTTCTCTGAAAGACACTAAAGACATAAGAAGATATCTCGAAATATCGGAGTTCCACCAAATATACTATCATTCGTGGAAAAAAATTCCAGATCTAGTTGTTTAAATGTTGCTCTGATTGGTCTCAGCCAGGTAGCTATTTCCTGGGAGTGGGCCACAGAAGGTAAGATCAGTCAGCTATTGATTATGTCCCTCCATTAGCAAATTACACTAAGATTCCAGGGCTTACTCCTCAATAATTTTGCATCAATGTGATTCAGTACCTATTCCCAGGATATAGTTTCAGGCAAAAAATATCCCACAACCTGTAGAATCACAAAACCCAATATCAAGAGCCCTCTCTGTTCATCTGTTCTGATCTCTCCACGTCTCTTAAGTCCACCACACAAATTGTCTAGTCACCTGTACCAAATGTCAAAGAAACCTCCATCCCTAGATCTCTATTAGCTCCAGGACCCTGTGGGGCTTTCTCCAGTGCTCTGCCCCATTAATGTGTCTGCCAATGTGTCACTAAATGGCAAGAGTGGTTCAGATGAAATCTGCCCAGGCTGCAGGCCTTGTGTGAGAACATTTGTTGCAAAATGGAGTGTGTTACAGTGCCCCCCCCCCACTTTTTGCCTCCTTTATGCTAAGATGTTGTGGTAATTGAACTGAAAGCGTGCTGGGTCCTGCTAATCAGGCCCAGCACCAATGCGCTTTCCCTCCTACTGCAAATGTGAATTGGTACACCCCATTGGCAAGAACCTTTCCACCCGTGTAAGGCCCTAGTGTATTGTACCAGTGGTACCCTGGGCAGGGATGTAAAAGGGTTACCAGGCCTGCAGCACTTATTGTGTTACCCTGAGTGACCCAAGTAAAATAGAAGTCTGCAGGTCTGCCATGTTAGGCCTGCATGAGCAGCTTGCCTACTCGAGTTCGACCTTGCACACACCATGTGTGACAGCGTCACCCAACTGCAGTTAATGTATGTCAGTCACGCCTAAGGCAGGCCTACTATAGCCAGGAGGCAGTGTGAATTATATTATCTGTGTGGAAGTATGTGTGCAAGCATATACTGCCCTGTGGGAGCATCTAAACGTAATTCTACCGCAAGTGACTAGCGGTCCATAAGATGCCATGGGCTGGCATTAGGACATTACCTATATGTCCAGCTTCATGATGGCCCGGGCAATTTCTTTCGTGTTTGGTGTCAAACACCATGCTTTTTAACCACGACACACTGGTGGTGTCGAGGTTTAACCAGCATGTACCCAGGTGGCAATTTAGGAAGTGCCCACCTAGTTTAACCAGTGTTCCTATGACTTTGAGGGCTTTTTTTCGAAGCTTTGCCACCAGGACAAAAGTCTGACCTCATGCTGAGGAGTGTGTGCCACTCCCAGAGGTGAGAAACAAAGGACCTGTGTGAGAAGGTGGTGCAACCTCCACCCACACAGGATGGCTAGTGAATTACACCGGTGTGGCGGTGAGCCTCGAAGGCTTCACTGGCGCCACTGGACAAAGGAATTATCTAAGCCTCCCCGCCCCAGCACTGTTTTTCGCGGGCAGGAGGGAAATTAGCTATGCAGGAAGGAGTCCACCTCCACAAGGCTGACCAGACCTCGAGGGACTGGCAGATGAGTTGCACGACTGAGGATGGTTCTGGCCAACTCCTATTTAGGTTAGAAATCAGGTTCTGACTAGTTTTAGTGACATACACCCAGAGGATGTGGTCACTACTGGGGTAGATTAGCCGCAGGACTAGATGCTCATTGGCTAGTAATCCTCACAACCACTAACGCCCACAAAATGGAAGATTTAAGGGGCACCCCAGACACCAGAACCTTAGATTCGACGTGAAGCAAGAAGAGACCCGTGTCAGCACAAGAGCAGGTTGCACAAAAGAGAGGCGCAGAGGATTGTACCTGTGACAGCCACCCTGCACCCTTTGGACTATGACTCACCCTGGACCAGAGACCGGATCCAAAAGAAAGGTGAACCCCTCTGCAACCTAGACTTCACAAGAACTCCCAAGGACTAGAGGAAGTACTCTCCTGCAGTTGGCAGGCACAAACCGCAAAGTCCACGACCTTGAAGCCTTGCACCCGTGCTGCATGGCGTGGCTTCTCAAAGTCCCTGTGAAGGTGGCTTCTGGGAACTGTAGTCACAACCCTCAAGGAGGCTCAGCTTTCTACAACGTTCCCCTGGTCCTCTGGATAAAGATTTCCTTAACCGGAGTGCTTGAGGTACCAAGACTTGTTGGTGGTCAGTCCAACTAATACCTGCTTTATTCAACGCTTTAAAAGATACTCATCTGCTTGAATGGATAACAATCCTGTGGCTCCATCATAAAGATCTAGCATTTGTTTTTGACCTCTGTTGCCATGCCTGCCAGCTCTGGCCGTGGATCCGGTTCAGTACCACAGATAGCCAATAGCAGCTCTGCACCCAAGCCAGGGAGATTGGATCTGCCTGGAGACTCCAGGTCCAGGGCCAGCTCCTTGCTTTGCTTCCAAAGGATTTTGCTCAACTCACCGCGCAAGTACCTTTTTGCTAGGTTAACCCTTTACAACACCGCGAGTCTGATTGATAGCTCGGTTTGTCAGCTGAAAGTGCACCTCTGCACCCTGCTCCCCTGAGCCAGGTAGAATCGTTTTATGTTGTGAACTGGTCTAAAGATTCCCGAAACCTTAACTCTAAGTGGGTTCCGTTGATCTCACCCTTTAAAGTATCGATTGCATATATATGCTTTTCCCGTTGACAGTAACGTTAATGTTTTTTCACATTGCAAAGTATTGATTTATTTATTGGTTAAAAATTGATAACTTCGGTTATACTGCATGTATTAATTTCACTTTGGTGTCTAAAAATATATAAAAACCATAGCCTTTTTTTTTTTTTTTTTATAAATTGGTGTCGGATTTCTCTCAAGTTGTGTCAATTAATGTTGGTGATGTGAAATGCTTAACACATGTCCCTTTAAGTAGCCTATCAGCTCTTTGCCACTGTACCAGGACTGAGAGAGTACCCGGGGTCCATCTTTGTGTATTGTGCTAGTATTACATGGTAAGGCACCCCTGCAATACTACATAATACTTTCACCTTGCAACAACATTCGTTTTAACTTCCACAGAATGCCATTCAATATGAAGGACTTCTGCAGAATGACCACTGCAAAAGAGGCCAATTCTTTAGCGATAGCGCTAAGAGGAGAATTTAACGTAGTGTCTGGGGAGGTATCTAGCCCACCGGCCTCCTGAAGATTGCTTTATTTGTAAAACTGATGTTCGTCCATATCATCAGGACTGTCATCAAGACTATGTTGCCTATGGTCCGAATCCAAGTCAAAGAGATTCTGGAGAGATTATCTATTTAGAAGTAGTCTAGTTATGTCTGAGTGTGAGAAGGGTTGCGCTATTGGTGGAGATGAATTTGGGAGAAGATTAAACTTTGACTGAGGTCATGTCAGATTCGTTCTCAGTCCAATAGCACAAATGGTTCTGCCTCCTGCATCTGCTGCGTTGGGCCAGCATCAACAAACAGGGAACCAGCATGGATTGTGGCACCGGGACTAGACCCAGGACAAGTGTTGGCGATGCTGCGGGATCGAGTGGAACAGACTGCATCGGGGACAGATCGGCCAGCAGTAACTCAACTGGAGGCCTCCTTGTTACCCTGGAGATGGAAGGCGCACCAGAGGGAGCCAGTATGGTGTTGAAGAAGCACAACATGGCCTTCTTGAAGACGTTGATCTATTGCAGCATCACTGATGGCCCTGAAAACTCAGTTCACATCAGGACGGGTTGGGGGATTGGTTGCTCGGCAGGGGTTTGTTAACGAGACAGAAGCACCTGGGTGTCTGTGCAAATTCTCAGAATGGGAACAGAGGAACACAGAAGAGTCACACTTCAACTTCTCATGCTTCTTTTTGGACTTGGAATTACCCGAGAACTTGAGATGGAAAGACTGTTGTTCGCGGGTGGAGCCTCAAGAGGGGGAGAAAGTCTGTGTCCTTGACTTAGGCAGGGAACAGCCCTTCCTCGCTGTCTGACGATGTTCAGCAATGTTGAGCTTGGCTTCACACTCCTGGATCATCTTTGGATTCATCTTGGACCAGTCCCAAAAAAACATGCAGTTGTGTGAGGGCCCAAGACACCAGAGGCATACCTTCTGAAGGTAATTCACAGACATTTGCTTGTGACAAAACAAATGAGTTTTAAACTCTATTGTTTTAGGTTACATGTGCCTTGAACACTGTTGAAATTTGAAAACTTATTCGTCAAGAGGAAAGAATGTAGGAAGGAGCTCTGGATCCACCTCAAAAGCACGGAAAGAAAGTCACTGATGCTAGCCCAGAGGGGTGGAAATTTTATGTGGCTCCTGTGTCACTTTCAGGGCAGGGTGGGGTCAACGTAGAGCTACACAACGCCATCTGCCAGCACGCAAACAATTGCGGAGAAAATCTCCAGATCCAGTACGGCGCCTGGAGGTATTCGCGAGACGAGGAGTCTGCGGTTAGAAGTATCCAGCAGAAATTACTGTGATGAGTAAAAGACAAAGTAAATACAACTATGATGCTGCATATAGAATGTCTTTACAGGAGGTGCATTGGTGGTTCAAATGATTTGGCTTGCCAAATCTCTTACTCCACAGGGCATATGAGCTGAAGCATTCAATAAAAACTAAGAACAAAAGGTACAGTGGCCTATCGTCCGAGTTGAACCTTGAGTGATGGCAGTGACAGATCATGTAATCTTGAGACCATTTAATCGAGTACCAGAGATAGGGATACAGGAGGTTTTCTATGATGCAGGAATAGAGGCAGAATCATCTGTCACTTGAGTGATATTAGTTTTTTTTCTGCCTTTCAGGTCATGGAGTACCTGCTGTTTGGATCTGAGGGGGATGGTCTCTGGGCCCTTTGCCTCTAACTCAGACCATGTGTATGGATAGCGTGTGGCTTCTCTGCCTCTCAGATTGGAGTTGAGCGTGGAGCCCTTTTTGAGCTTAGATTTATTTATGGTTAATTAGAAAATGACATATCATTGCAAGCACCACCGGAAATTTCATGTTGGATATTTGCAAGACAACCATACTACACCTTGCATTGATAACCAACTTCCAACCTTCTCGTACTGTTGTGTTTTCTAGTAATGTCATTACTAGTTCTGGGGTTAACAGTTTGAGATCATTGTTTTTTTTTTTGTTTTTTTTTAACAGCCCTTGCACCATGGTCTATCAAACCATCTAAATTTGAGGCACATGTGCTGGAAGGAAGCCATAGGGAGAGTTCCGGTGCACTGCCTAATAAGCTAATTTTCTCTTTGCTGCACTGAGGCTGCAGAAAGTTTTTCAATTAGAGAAACCTACTGACACTGACGTGTGGGAACAACGAAATAGGCCTGGGTTCTGGGAATAGTCCAATGGGGATAGGTGCACTCTGCAGACACTTGCACTTAGCTCTGGTGCTGAAAATACTTCATTTATGTATTCATTAATTTAGAAAACGCACAGTAAATCTAGGACATCACAGCAGTAGGACTAACATGAAACCCTAAAACGAACTATGGCCAGAGCAAGAAGCAAAAGAACAAAAAGATTAAACAAACAGCTGGGTTTTGACCATGTTATTAAAAACCAGCAAATTAGAGATCAGGCACATTTTAAGAGGGAGGGTATTCCAAAATTTGGGTCCCATAATCCTGAAGGATTTGTCGCTGTATTTCTGCTTAGCGTATCAGGGAACACTGAGATGAGCAGTGGTTCTGGAGTGTAGTGATCTCGATGGGGTGTATGAAGAGATTAGATTGCAATGGAGCCAGTGGCCAGAAAGATGGAGACTTTGTGCACAATACAGTACACCTTTAATTGAATCTGGCACTGAATCGGGAGCCAATGGAAGGCACCGTGGATCACGGATATATGGGTTAATTGGCAAAGACCACATACCAGCCGGATTGCTACGTTCTGGATGCTTGGCAGCTGGTTGATGAGCAAGGTCAGGAGCCCCAGATAAATGGCATTACAATAATCCAAACAGGATAAGATCAATGCATCCACCAACTGAGTGGGTAAATGGAGTATTGTTGACACGATAGTACTTGGAAGCCAAAATTCCTGATGAGGTTTTCTAGGTACTGCACATAGATATTAAATAAAAATGGCTGGACCGCAGCCTGTCCTTGGAACAGAAGGTGGGCAGTGACACAGAGTAAGTTGCAATGACAGAAGCTCTCTGGGATGAGCAGACACGTTACATCAGAATCTGCTAGAGGGGAGCTTGTAAGCAAGGCAAGCACTCTGCCTCCGACGTCTACATACACAGTATTGGATGGTCTGTTAGGTGAGAGTAGCTGCTTTCACTGAGGGTGAGGGGACACTGCATGAGACTATGGAACTTTGTATGTTTTGCCAACAAGATAAACTTACTGTCAATAAAAGAGTTGTATCCATTAGCAGGTGGGCGTTCGCTTAACCTACACCTTCTTCTCAGGCCTTGAACCTTTTGCACTGCACTTTAAAGATGCCTCTTCTGCCCTCTTCGATTTACTTGCCAAGAGAATAATATTGTCTGGTCCTCTCTAAGCAATGAGCTCACCTCTTCTTCATTTCAGGAAACATTAAATTGTGAGCTTTAAATTTTCATGAAAGTCAATTTGAAGTTGACAGGACTTTTAAAAGTACTATATAGCCACATAGGAAAATGACAATTCTTAATATGAATATATTTTTTTATTGCAAAAACGTGGAATTGCGCACACATTCCATTCCAGACTTGGTAATGTTGATCAACATATGAATTAGCTGCAATGTTGTAGCCTTTCAACATTCTGCCATAGAGTAAAGTCTCCCTAAGCATTCTTACCATCTGGCCCACAGAGCATGATTCCCACTGAGCTGCAGCCTGTCACCTGAATTCTACTGACTAGAGCCAGTCTGGTAAGAAATGGAAAGATCTTCTTTCACTGGATCCTCAGATCTATTCTTACTCCAGACTGCCAAAAACATACCCCAATCCAACAGCCATCTGCAGTCCCGAAGATCTGAGCGCACCCTTCCCAGGTGAACCTTAATATAGCACAATACCGACTATCTTGACCCGCAGATCAACATGGTGTCAAAGGACCCAGCATGTGCTGCCCATGCACATGATTCACAGATAGCAGCGTGTCACAGATTCGACGGACCTCGGGAGGAGCAGGGGGGCGAGTGGTGGTCCGTCCCCCCTGAAACAGGCCGTCTCCTCTCTTTCCAGCCAGATGACTGGGACCCTGATGATCCTGACAGCACGGAGGACGACGTAGTGCATTACGGGCCGGGTCCCTTTAACAGGGAGGACACCTTCAGAGACCCCGCCCCCGCTCCCGCCGTCATATCGGGCCCGCCCAGGAAAGCGAGGGAGAACGAACCCGGAAGAGAACCAAGGAGACCGGAGCAAGAAGAGGACGCCGAAGAGGGAGAGTGCGAAGGCAGACATCGAGAGGAGGAACGACTGGCCCTGCTGACCGTACCAGAGGGAGAACCTGACACCAGGACGCCAGGAGGCCAACGGTTCGGCTCTGCGCCCCGCCACACTCCCGGAGGAGTGTGGCTCCAACAGGTACGAAACCGTATGACTGGGTGGATGGGGAGGAGATCAGCCGCTTTTAATAGGGCACCTCCAACTACCCCTGCACTTCCCCGACCCCTAGCACAGCCCCTCACGCCGCCGGTAGTGTGTTTGTGGCACTGGTGCTCCCTCACTCCTACCCTGAACCCGCGAGAGCAAAACGGGGAGTCTCACAGATCCTCTTGTTCTTTTCTTTATCCTGCACCTGATGGGAAACGAGCCCGAGGGATTCCAGGGAGAAACCCGAAGAGCGAGGGAATCCGTGACCTGTGGAGTGAACAGGACCGGACCAGACCAGAGGAAGAACACCAGGACATACCTTGGACTAGATCCCCCTCAATTGTAAAGCTGGCCCATCGTGATAAACCCAGTAGACGAATAAAACCGAGTCTACCCAGACCCCGTGTCCGGCCTGATCCTTGCGAAGGCTTACAAGTGGTGGAGAATGCGGGCAACCCGTCCATTGACAAAGGCATAATGGACGCCATCATCCAGCATCTGATAGCGGGCCAGGAGAAACTGGGATGGGCCGTGGAGCGGCACATGAGTACGGCCCAAGCTGATAGGGATGTCTTCAGGGACAGCATAGCTGCACAGCAGGAGGAGCTGCAGAGACTAGCCTCAGAACAGACGGCTGGCCGGCTCAGAGACACAAGAAGCCCCCATACGCCAGGACCCTCCGGCATAACCCTTCAGAAGTATATAGCCGGGGAGGATCCGGACGCATTCCTTCTGAACTTCGAGAGGGCAGCCAGGGCCTGTGGATGGCCGGCGGACAAATGGCCCTTCTTTCTGGCCCCCTTACTGACGGGCGAAGCCCAGGCTGCCTACCAGGTGGCCAACAGTACAGGCACCGCGCCTTATGGCGAGATCAAATTGATCATATTGGACCACCTGGGAATGGACGCAGAGGCTTTTAGAGTGCGCTTTCGTAGGGAAAGAGGACATCCCGGGGAGAACCCGAAAACGCTGTTCTTCCGCCTCAAAGCGGCGGCGGACAAATGGTTAAGACCTCTCGAGAGCTCAAAGGAAGACATCATGGACCGTATATACCTTGAGCAGTACCTAGAGGCACTACCATATAACACACAGAGGTGGCTCCGACAACATCCACGGCTGACCACCGAACAAGCAATAGAAATGGCCACCACCTTCTCGAGGGCCCAACCACGTGTCCCGTCCTGGGAACCAGACAGAACCCGTCCCCCGCCAGGGAAACCCGAGAAAAGGAATGTCAGACTCCCTGCAGAACCCCTGAGACTCCGACCACCCAAGTCAGGACCTCCATTGTTTAGAGGGCCCCAGTGTTACGACTGTGGCGAGTGGGGCCATATCGCCAGGGCATGTCCGCTCAAGAAGACGTCGGAGGAGCCAATGGAAGTGGGATATATTCCCCGTTCCATCCTATACACCGCAGAGATGGGGACGGCATTCTACGTGAGTGTAGGAGTGAATGGGAAATGGGTTAGGGCCTTACTGGATTCGGGGTGTAGACAATCCGTGATACAAGGGGCGCTGATACACTCCTCACAACACCAACCAGATCTGTATGTCCACATTAGATGTGTGCACGGGGACGTGAAGGCATACCCTGTCGCTGAGATAGACATCACCACAAAGGGAGGGCCACCGTGTAGAGTCAGGGTGGGGGTACTACCTGATTTACCAGAAGAGGTCATCATAGGGACTGACAATCCGGGGTTCCTAGATATGTTCCTGGCCACCGTTTTTCAGGCTCTAGGGGGAGGAGGGACAACAAGCAGGAAGAATCCTCACCCGCCTTGATCACCACGGAGCCATGGCTCCTGGATAGGAACTTCCAGTTCACACAAATTAATGACCCAACCCTCCAGCAGGCCTGGCATAGTGCCCAAAACACCAATGTAGCACCCCCTATACTTACCCTCGTTTCTTTTCTAAAAGGGGTTACTATACCGTCAGGGCGCCCAAGAGGATGAACCCCAATTACTGGTCCCTATGTCTTTCCGGGAACAAATCCTGTTCTTTTCCCACTCTCACCTTACAGCTGGACACATAGGGGTAGAGAAGGTCACGCAAAACGTCCTGAGACACTTTTATTGGCCCGGGGTGTATGGGGACATTAAGAAGTATTGTCAGGAATGCGAGACCTGCCAGCGGAAAAACCCTTATCGGCCCCCTCCGGTTCCCCTCCAGCCGTTACCTATACTAGGGGTACCATTTGAAAGAGTAGGGATGGACCTTATAGGTCCCCTCCCTAGAACCCGGAAAGGACATCAATATGCTCTGGTGATAGTGGATTATACAACCCGCTACCCAGAGGCATTTCCCCTCTCCGCCCCCACTACCCAGAACATTTCGGACAAGCTGATAGAACTGTTCTCGAGGGTAGGGTTTCCCAGGGAGATTTTAACCGACCAGGGCACTCCATTTGTCTCACGTTTAATGAAAGAAGTGTGTAGGACATTGAATCTGAAACACCTAAAAACCTCGGTGTATCATCCCCAGACGGATGGCCTCGTTGAGAGGTATAACGGGACACTAAAACGTATACTGAAGAAAATGTTGGCAGGAGAAGGGGTGGAATGGGACCGACTCCTTCCCTTAGCGTTGTATGTCATCCGGAGCCAGGTCCAGAGCAGTCTCGGTTGCTCTTCTTTCGAGATGCTTTACGGGAGACAACCGAGATCGCTCCTGGAGATGACCAAAGAAGCCTGGGAGAAAGAGGAAGCAGACGAAGCTAGAGATCTTCTGGACTACACCAAGAGTCTTAAGTCCAAGATAGGGAAGCTGAGGGATCTTGCCTATTCTCATTTGGAGAAAAAGCAAGCGCAACAGAAACATTTCTACGACAAAGGGAAGAGGTGGCGACATCTAGCCGTTAACGATTGGGTACTGGTGTTGTTGCCTTCCTCCTCTAGCAGATTCAAGGCGGAATGGCTGGGGCCATACAAAGTGGTGGGGACGGTAGGGAGAACCAGCTACCGAGTTCAGGTAAAACCCTCTCGGATACAGACATATCATATCAACCTACTAAAAAAATGGTTGGGACCCCTGCCCAGCTCAGCCCACGTAGCCATACCCACAGAAGAAGGCTCCTCACCCAGTACCCTATCCCACTTAGTCGTAAATGGGGAGCTAACACCCACAGAGAGACAATCCCTAATGGGTATTCTAAACCCCTTTGCTTCCCTGTTCTCAGACGAACCAGGGAAAACCTCGCTCGCAGAACATTCCATCACGACCCAAGCTGGCCGGATAGTCAAACAACGGCCATACCGCATACCTGCCGCACGGAGAGAGGCGGTACGCACAGAAGTAAAGGCTATGTTGAGGATGGGGGTCATTCGTCCTTCCAGGAGCGAGTGGTCCTCTCCCATAGTCATGGTTCCCAAGCCAGACGGGTCCATCAGATTTTGTATGGACTTCCGTGCCCTCAACTCCATCTCCAAATTCGACGCCTACCCAATCCCAAGGGTAGACGAACTAATCGAAAAGTTGGGTAACGCGAGATTTATTACCACCATTGACCTTACAAAGGGATACTGGCAGGTGCCCCTGAAGAAAACCGATAGGGAGAAGACAGCTTTCACAACACCAGACGGTCTGTATGAGTTTACGGTCCTCCCCTTCGGCCTTCACGGTGCACCTGCCACCTTCCAGCGCCTGATGAACTTGGTACTCAGGGAACACCAGGGGTATTCATCCGCTTACCTAGATGACATAGTGGTGTTTAGCTCAACCTGGGAGGACCACCTAACCCACATAGAACACATTCTGCGGTCCCTAAGCCAAGCAGGGTTGCATATCAATTCCAAAAAGTCCCGAGTGGGGTTCCAATCCGTGAAGTACCTGGGGTACGTCCTAGGACATGGAGTCATAGCCCCCCAAAGGGAAAAGGTGAGGGCCATCACTGAAACAGAGTTCCCATCCACAAAAAAGGAAGTGAGGGCCTTCTTAGGGTTGCTCGGGTATTATCGACGTTTCATCCCACAATACTCAGAAATAGCGGCACCCCTAACAGATGTTTTGCGAAAAGACACAAAAGCCAAGGCACTCCTACATCCGTCGAACGAAATGTTGAGAGCCTTCTCCCGTCTTAAGGAAGCCATCACGACAAGCCCGGTGTTGGCATCACCCGATTTCGAGAGACCATTCCTCCTCCATACCGATGCCTCAGACAGTGGCCTGGGGGCGGTATTGTCCCAGATATCCCCCGAGGGGGTCGATCATCCGATCCTCTTTATAAGCCGGCGTTTGTTTCCTCGTGAGGAGAAATACCCTACCATCGAGAAGGAGTGCCTTGCGGTAAAGTGGGCTATAGAAAAGCTGCGGTATTACCTAGAGGGCACTCACTTCACCTTGTACACTGACCATGCGCCCCTTCAATGGATGAGCAGGAACAAGGGACATAACCCCCGCATCTTGCGTTGGTTCCTGTCGTTACAACCGTTCTCCTTTGAGGTGAAACATCGCAGGGGTACCGACAATGGTGGTGCTGACTTTTTATCTAGAGTGTTCCCTCTCCCCGAACGGGAGAATCCTGAGGGGGGGGGTGTGTCACAGATTCGACGGACCTCGGGAGGAGCAGGGGGGCGAGTGGTGGTCCGTCCCCCCTGAAACAGGCCGTCTCCTCTCTTTCCAGCCAGATGACTGGGACCCTGATGATCCTGACAGCACGGGGGACGACGTAGTGCATTACGGGCCGGGTCCCTTTAACAGGGAGGACACCTTCAGAGACCCCGCCCCCGCTCCCGCCGTCATATCGGGCCCGCCCAGGAAAGCGAGGGAGAACGAACCCGGAAGAGAACCAAGGAGACCGGAGCAAGAAGAGGACGCCGAAGAGGGAGAGTGCGAAGGCAGACATCGAGAGGAGGAACGACTGGCCCTGCTGACCGTACCAGAGGGAGAACCTGACACCAGGACGCCAGGAGGCCAACGGTTCGGCTCTGCGCCCCGCCACACTCCCGGAGGAGTGTGGCTCCAACAGGTACGAAACCGTATGACTGGGTGGATGGGGAGGAGATCAGCCGCTTTTTAATAGGGCACCTCCAACTACCCCTGCACTTCCCCGACCCCTAGCACAGCCCCTCACGCCGCCGGTAGTGTGTTTGTGGCACTGGTGCTCCCTCACTCCTACCCTGAACCCGCGAGAGCAAAACGGGGAGTCTCACAGATCCTCTTGTCCTTTTCTTTATCCTGCACCTGATGGGAAACGAGCCCGAGGGATTCCAGGGAGAAACCCGAAGAGCGAGGGAATCCGTGACCTGTGGAGTGAACAGGACCGGACCAGACCAGAGGAAGAACACCAGGACATACCTTGGACTAGATCCCCCTCAATTGTAAAGCTGGCCCATCGTGATAAACCCAGTAGACGAATAAAACCGAGTCTACCCAGACCCCGTGTCCGGCCTGATCCTTGCGAAGGCTTACACAGCGGTATCTGCTAGACACCTGAAAAGCAGATTGTCATAGTGCATCACTAAATAACAAGTAACAATCTAGGTCCATGACCAGCACACTGTCTTGACTCAATATTCAAGCAGGAACACTGGTCCTAATGGATCTATGAGAAGACTCTGCCCCTTAAGAAAAGTTCACTGGTCGCTCGCAGGAAACTCACTTTGCAGTACTTTTAAACTGCAGACACCATCCATGCGCACATCTCATAATATCTACTGGACAGGTCTCACTATGGGCTTCATCGCACAGTATTAGGACTCTTTTGCGCATTTCTGAATCTGTGTACTTTAAAGTTGCTTCTGACATATAGAATGGTTGGCTGTCGAATAGTAAAGATGCACTAAGAGCATTATTGTGGCTGGACGAGACAAGCGGCCATATATTCTTATTTAGGGACAACCTCATTTAGTCTTGGACGACAGTGGTGGCACAATCTGTTTGATAACGTCACTGTACATGGCAATACAATCCCGGTCATGAGTGAACATATATATCCTCTGCCACCTGCAATAGTCAAACAGAACTTGTAGCTGACTGGCTAATCCAGCGGAGCAGGGCACACCTCATCCAGGACAACACCTTCCCCCATCTGAATACTACAGGTGCTCTCTGGCACTTGTGCTATAACACAGGGCAGCTTTGTTTATCACCATGCATAAACCTTACTTTCTCCTCAGCCCATCTTAGTAGACCTGGGTCTAGCCAGCTCACACTCAACCCATTCTGGGCAAAATTAAGTAATCCTCTTCACACTTCTCATTCTAGGAAGGAATCGGCTCTTCAAAACCTACCTCGGTTCTGGTTCTCATCAATGCAAGCTCACATTCTTTTCAAGGAAACTTACTTTAGGGACAGTGAGAAATCATTCTTGCTGGTCTCGCTGTTCCGAACCAGGTAACTGGCTTCTCGGCATAACCTCAGGAGGTTCTCAGCATCTATTCGGCTGATGGCCCCATGGTACCAGCTAGAAGACAAAAAAACGCAAAGGAGGTTAATCGCCAGAAGGACACAAATCAAATAACACAATGCAGGGAATCCAAGGAAATGTGCTTTTCTTTCTAAACATCATACGATGTCTGCAACATAAAGCTTTAAATATAAGACTTCATATTGAATATAATATTTTAAACCACAAAAATAAACATTGTTTTAAAGTATTTAGTCCCTAACAGAGTAAGTTCACTGTGGCTATCTATTCCATCCCACCTGACAGTCAAAATGCTCATTGAATGAGCACGCACTCAGGATCAATCTGCCTCAGAGATCTTGGACAAGAGAAAGAGTGATGCTATCTGGGTTAAGGGCAACAGACTATCATGTTCAGGAATTGTGTCAGGTATGTGTCCACACAGCCACCTCTAATGTGCATTCAAACCCCCCATGCTTAAAACTGTGTTAAATAGCCAGAGTAAACACAAGGAGATGATGGACAGAGCGCTGAAACCTTTCAGACGCTCACCTCCAGTCACAGATCTGGGTTGAATCCATCATCGTTCTCTAGCTCACTTCGCTACCCCAGTTCAGACCCAGCTATATGCAAATCAGTCTTGACCCTGTGCCTCATGGGAACAGTCCAGCCCTAACAGCCAAGCCAGGTCTTCCCTGGACCGGAAACAAGCATCCTGGGACTGGTTTCGGGGTAACACCACTCATTAGCCAGGCTAGCTCGAATCAGGTGGCAAAGTGAGCAAGGGATCCACGTCTGGGCATACCCTGCCAACTAAGGGCGAACAAAGCAAACACAAGGAGATGATGGACGGAGCGCTGAAGCTTTTCAGACACTCACCCCCAGTCACAGATCTGGGTTGAATCCATCATCCTTCTTTAGCTCACTTCGTCACCGCAGTTCAGACGAGGCCTGGGCGTAGTTTGCGTTGTTTTGCTACGCGGAACTCCGCGAAGTTACAAAAAAACTCAGCGAAGTTCCGTGAGTGGCGGAGTGCAGTGCGAACTGCAGTTTGTGCTGGTATTCCTGCCGCTCGGGTAGAAATTCTACCCGAGCGGAAGCTCGCACTCGCGAACTTACCGTTCGCGAACGCGAGCGAAGAATAAACTCTGCTGCACATCGCGAAGCGGAGTTTTCTGCACTCCGCGAAGTGCAAAAAACTCCGCGAACGGAGCGAAGTTCACCGCCCAGGCCTAGTTCAGACCCAGCTATATGCAAATCAGTCTTGACCCTGTGAGTCATGGGAACAGTCCAGCCCGTACAGCCAAGCCAGGTCTTCCCTGGACTGTAAGCAAGCATCCATGGAGTGACACTGCTCAGGTAGGGATATCTGGAACTACTGACCACCCTTTCTGTCATGTATTGTACAACCAATGCAATGACAAATGCTGATGACACAACTTACAACATTTAACAAGTGGAGGTTTATCATGGAGATTAGAATAAATATTACCCAGAACAAAATATGCAACTTCAATATAGAGGTTACATCAGGCCAGGCCTTGGATGCCTCAGCCCCCCCCCCCCCCCCTCCTCCCAAAATGGCTGGAAAAAAGAATCTGGTCTCAGGTTGATATTTGGGGCTGCAGTAAAGGGCAATACTCTACACTGTTGCTTGTGCAAAAATTAGATACTATGCTGAAAAGTAAGGTTTGTCTCGTACACTGGCAATCTGAACAGTAAAGTACCCTCGAAATGTGTAGAGCTTTTTCCCTTTTTTTATTAAAAAAGACATTATGACACCATTAAATCAAAAACATAGTTGTGTACCACGGGTTTAAAGGAAATTGAGAAGGTCGCGTAGAAGTATTGAAGACCCCCATTTCAAACCAACAATCGCACAAATATGAATTTCATTTTATAAATTCTTACTTTACCTTCTCAAATATGGATTTTTAACAGTGGCAGGATCTTTAGAAAACATTTCCATGCAGGATTCAACAAAGAGAGGTACCAATTAGAGGAACAGGTTTCTCTGAACAAATTGTTCAGTGCATATTGAAAGGCTTGATAACTGCTTTGTAACTCTCAGACTAACAATGTTGAAAGAGGTATGCACAGATCTTCAAGGCGATGTTCTACAATTTTCCGGTGGACAATTACTTAAGAATGCACCTGTGCCTGTAACGTCTCTTTTCAAATGTGCACTGAGAAAAATCAGATTAGATAATTTGCTTGCTGGTGGGAAGATTTAATATATGTGAATACCATAGTCAAGATTTTGCTTCGAGATATCTAGAACATTTTAATTACATCAAAAACTCATGAAGTACTGCTTCAAAGTAGGAAAAAAGAGGTTTTCATCTATATTGACCCAAAATGCTCTTTTAATATATCGTGCACCTGGAGTTTGATCTCCAAGAACTAAAGTGTTTGCATGAAAGAGGGCAAACAAAATAAAAAACAATGTACAGCACAACTTGCAATAGCCATTCTAGAATAAGAGATGGCCACAACATAATAGCACATGAGCTCCACAGGATAGCTTCTCATCGTCGTTGCTGTGGTTTTCACTAGCAGCTCATATCTCTTGTCTCATCACATAGGCGAGAAGAGCTGCTTTCAAGTAAAAGGTGAACACTGAATAAGCCAAAGTTGTCAGATTATATCAAGTACAGTGGTGGTCGAAACCTAACTAAAAGGCTACTTCGATTCAAAGTCCCCCCCGCCCCCCATATTTTTCATGGAGCCAAACTGACTTAAGTTAAGTTGCGTGAGGTGAGCTGCAGCTCCCGTAGCAAACAGTCTACAGTGGAACTGTTTCTCTGCTTTACTGGACTGGGTTCCAGATGATATGTCCAATCACTTGCTGTTGCTGGGCTCTTGAAACTGCAACAGAAGAGTAGAACTGATGCGAGGAAAGGGATGGTACCTCGTCTATTTGTGTTTAAGATGTGCATCTTTGGCCATTCCCTTGCCCACAGTCATCGTTCAAGTGATGACCCTCTCAAGCCACAGGCTGACCTGCCGGAACTGAATTGGTCCATTGGTGCTGAACAAAAAGTGATCTCTCCCTAAAACATTAATGGATGCCACACAAACACTTGGCTTGACACTGGTTTCTGGAGGCAGTGGGGAATAAAAACATGAAAGATAGGCAACTGTTGCACTGGCTATCACTAAACCCTATGAAGGGCCCTACAATCACAGGGGCTACACACCGCATGGGTAGGTGGAGGGAACCATGAATATCCTACCTCCCAGAAACCGACACACTGGACTGCTGCTACCAATTGTTAGACGTGTGACAGTCACAATTTCAAATGGAAACTCTAGACACTTATAAGCGATTAAAACACTCTAATTTACCCAAATAAGAGCCGCAAAAAATGGGTACATGTAAGTCGGGAAAAATTCAGGAACCAGAGTCTGAGGGTAAAAAAAAGGACTATGACGAACCTCAATACAAATATACTCATAATATGAGACAGTATGAGAGACACGCATCACACATGGGCAAGGGAAAGAGGTTCTCCATGCAAAGATATATGCTGAAATAAGATTCAAAGGTGTAGGAAACTCTAAGCATTCCATCTGCGAGTACATATTACAACGAAAAACCCTAGGGACGAATGTAGTGATGCAGCGACCTGTGTTCGTCTTCCAGCATCAGCATCTTCAGACAAGGTTTACACGTTGGACATATTTCTTTGATCAGACCAAAGAAGGGAAACTTTTTTCAAAGATGCTTCAAGTAACTTTTTTTTGTTTCTCCAAATATCATCCTCGTGTGATTATAGTAGTCATTACACGGAGTAAAAATATGTATGCGAGCCATTGATTTGGAATACCCCTGAAGGCTCTTTGTTTTTTCACTCATCACTCATGGGTAGGGAGTGGCACTACGTTTTCCTTGCTGGCTTATCACAAAATCAATCCCACCACTTTAGAGGTTGCCCTATAGGGAATCGAACAAGGGAGCAAAACAATGATGAGCACGGTGCAGTATTCCTGCTAATGGCCCTGGACTAATCTACTGCAACTTCAAAGTGTAATTGTGTGTCCCCTTAAACTGTCATCATTAATTAGTCGAAGAAGTAAAACGTCTTTTTGCGGGTTTCGGTGACAAAGGGCCTTATTACGGCTTTGGCGGTCCTACAGCTGACAGTGCAACGCGCCGTCTGCTGAAGGCCTGCCTAAATTGTGGTACTGCCAACCGCCAGATTAAAACTTCAATCCTGGTCTGGCGGTGGTCCTGCGGCAGTCTGACAGCTGCGGTCTGTTAGACTCATAGAAGAGCCTAACATGCAGACCGCTGCTGTCAGAGCGCCGACTGCACCTTCCTGCACGGTGTGCAGGAAATGTGGATGCAAATCCAGGGGGGACACTACATGTGCCCCCCTCCCGCATGCACCCCCAGGCCCAGTAGCAGCAGTTGGACCTATTAGGGCCCCTCTAATTGCCTCAACACCACCCTTTGCATGGCGGGCTCACCACCTTGAAAAGGGTGGTGATTTGGCAACTCGTATTATGCTCTGCAGTGCCACAGAGGTACTGCCAGCATATTACTATGCCTGGCTACTACGGCCACGCCACAGGATCTTGGATCCCAGCGGATGCGGCGGTCCTGTGGTGGTTCAACCGCCACACACCTAATGCAGTGCATGGTGCCACCGTGTGGTGGTGGTCGGACAACCACCCTTAGTACGGAGGTCCTATGGACCACCGTACTCGTAACATGGCCCAAAGTCTGCTCAAAAAACGACTGCTTGATCGTAGAGTGAAGCACAGCTGCTTCCAAGTCAGAGCTTACAGACCTGAGCGGACCATGTTCTGGCACGAGAGATTTTCTGCTCCTGGCCCAGGGTGACTATTTCTGTTCTCAAACCAAGAATCAACATGCGTTTTGAAAGTGTACGTAACCAGGTGGCACTATATGACCGCAAGAACATCCATACTTACAACTGGTTCTCCAAGGGAAGAGTCGGGTCTATTCTTTCTCCGATGGAGCCCGTGTGGTCCAGGCTTGGATGTTTGGCTAACTTGAGGTTTCCACTCGAATGTCTGTGCGTGTGCCGGATCTTCTCTTCTTTGGAGGGGGACATCCTATTTTTATCCACGCCATCAAACTGAACTGCAGAGAAAAACAAAAATAGGTCTATGAATGCATTTTCTCTGGGAGTTAGAGGCGTGCACATGCAATCTAAACTCATGCATGCTCTAAACGTTCAAGGAAAGAACACCTGCATCTAGGATACACAAAGTAATAGCAGCAGAAACCATGCCACGTATCTCCACTTCACACCAGAAATTAATGAAAAAGAAGGCACACCCTAGAGAATATACCAACGATAGCAGGGTATAACGGGCATCCTACATAAACTGCATGGTGTAGGAGACATACATGTATCAACTATAGAAGACTTCTTGCATGAACCACTTGATGAAGGAATCCTGTACACAACACATGGTCAGTGGATCCTGCAGAGACATGGTAGAGGCCTCATATTCTAAATAAAGAGGATCTCGAAAAATCTTCTGAATAACTCATGGGATAGAAAACATTCAGCAAACATCATATGGTGAAGAGGCTATCACAAACAAGTTAAAAGGCATACTGCATAAACCTCATAGTAGAGGGCATCCTGCATAAATCACATAGAGGAAGGCATCCAGCGTAAATCAGTCAAAATTGTCCTGCACATGCTGAGTGACGTACGTGATTGAGGAATTTGAACACTGCAACCGTGATTATGTTTGAATCCTGAAGCCGTGGCGTCTTCAGTGATGACCCTTGTTATTAGGGTTCAGTGGAGCTGAAACCTAGAGGTGCTGATTTAAATAGGGACTGTACCTTCCCTGATTGGAGAACAAGAATTGCACCTTGAGGGCTGAATGGTATATTACACAACATAGAGGTAAGTCTAGGAGTGTCAGACTATGGCTGAGAAAAAGATTGTAATGTAACATGCTGTGGTGGTTAAGGTTGGTTGCCACCATTGTCCTAGAGTCCATCCTACTAGGGATCTGCAAACGGGTGCATGTGCAAGCCTTTCTAAAATAGACGCAAGGTAATGCAGGTGAGCAGTCCAAGGTTCTTTGGGGAGGTAGTATGTGGGGGGGAGGGGTCAAGAGCTCAGCAGTCAACCAACAAACAATTTCGTTGTCGAACCTATTGCTGAAAAACATAATATGACAATTCAACAGGGCTTAAGTGCAAGATTTTTTTAGTGCAACTACAATGCTTTGTAAATTGACCCACCTGCTATGGCACCTTTTCTCTGTTCTAGGTGTAGTTATAATGTCTACAGC
Organism: Calotriton arnoldi; assembly: GCA_963921515.1. Lineage (NCBI taxonomy): Eukaryota > Metazoa > Chordata > Amphibia > Caudata > Salamandridae > Calotriton > Calotriton arnoldi. The sequence continues at coordinate 1,614,157 of CAWUFW010001673.1, forward strand.
ACTTCATACCGAGTCATAGGCACAGATAGGGCACAGATGCAGTAAGCCACGTATCCACTCATTCAGATTTGTAGTGCAATTCCAGAATTGTTCACAAATTACAGGAAGAGCTGGACAATAATCACTGTTCCTGCTGCAGAATGCAGTTTACATTTCAGCTTGAGTCTCTAATGTGACCAGGGTCAGACATGGGTTTAGCATCTTCCAACACTTGGGCCTCCATTCGAGGTTCACATGGTGTTTGTTGCTTCTTCAGCCAGAAGCAACGCTGCCATGCTAGGATTGGATCCTGCTTCAGCATCAATGTCAGCTCCTCTTCTTGATTCGCTGAGGATAGTTGTCAGCAGCATCATGCCTTCAGGAATTGCAATGGTGCCAGATAGCTTAAACTTTGTACTCGGTCTGCTGCAGGGACTGCGATGGGCGACCAGCAGACCTCTCAACACAGGTCGGCTAATGCCTCACTCCCAAAGGCAGTCAGCAACCTTTAGGTGCTCCTCATGCAGGGAACACGGCAGGCTTCTCCCTCCTGGACAGTTTCTGTGCAGGAAGGCTTCTGTGTGCAAGGCAGACCTTCAATCTCTTCAGCAATTTTCCAGAATGCAGGTTATGCCCCGTCCCCTCTGGCAGACTGGCTGTGATGCAGAGACTAGCAGTCACAAAGCAGTCCATTGAGTACTCTGTGGAGCACTCCCTCCGTTGGTCATGAAGAATTCGGAACTGGAACTTATTAGGGTGGTTTGGATCCCACGTTTACACGTATTTTCCAGACAGGGGGTATGGATCCAGTATCTAAGGCTTCCAAACTGGTTCGGGTTAGATCTCTTTCAGTTGGTCTTTCCAGGCTACTCTCTAGACATAGCCTTAGTGTAGAGGGAGGTCACTCACAGCAGTTAGCAATGGGGATGGTTCCATGAAGGAGTACCCAAAATATAACCACAACGAAGTGTGAGCTCTCTGCATTATGCAGAAGCCTACCTGAAGCATTACGCAGAGAAAGTCAAAAGGACAGGCCCTCCCTAGAAACTTCCTTACCTCGAACAATTAAAACTACAGCCCCACCCTCATTCCTACCATCTACCAAATGGCAGTGCTCAGAATTACTAATGAGCAGTCCTTGGCTACATTTAGGCCTTGTTAGCAACGTTTCTATGCTTCTCAGAGTTCTACCACCACACGTCCTATACACGTTCTCTGCCCGTACACACATACTTGACATGCACACAGAATGTCAGAGCAAGGATCTGGGTTTCATGTAACAGGGAACTTTACATTTAAGTGGGTATGGTCTAACTGACACAGAAAAAAGTCTGGTCACATGATGTATTCACAAAACATGGTACAGTGCCACCACCAGGTTATGTGATGTACCCAGGCCTTGGCCAGTAGTCCACAGCCTAATATGAGGTCATGTTTGGTGTGCCCCTGCAGGTCACAGGGCAGATCCTGGAACTTGCATTGTGAAAGCTAGACCTAAGACTCTGCACACACACTTGATAAGCATGATGACAGGGCAAATTAAAAGTGAGGATAAACGTTTTGCATGCCGTCTGGCACTCAGGGCAGAGGCACACTCCCAATTAACATGCAGGGACATTCCTCCAGTCCCAACAAGTCCCAAAGACAATGAGAGGTGAGACAACATAGATTAAAGAAAATTTGCAAACAATCTTGTACGTTACCAGGGCAGCGCATAGTTTTTCCAGAGAGTATCCGTTCACACACAATTGTCACCCAAATAGTTTACCTGTGTGTATGACATTTGACCAGTGATAAAGAAAGAATAGTGTCTTTGTGGCACTTGGAGCATTCATGTGTAGTCTCCACAGAAGAAGAGGACAGATCAGTTTAGCGACCAATTGTAGAATGGGGGGACACAGTGGAAGGGCCCAGGTGTTTAGCTTCCCTCAACTGCACCAACAGATCCATAAGAGGTCTAGTAAACAGTGCCAAAAGCAAAGACCAGATGCCAGGCTGTGCCATCTGTCAAAGGATGGCGCCATGGAAGAAATACTAAGAGATAGTGACAGCCTCTGAAGTGACCTGCACTAGTGCTATAAAGGACACAGAGTGAGTGCTACAGGACTTAAAATCGACCATCAGAGACCTTTCACTCAAGTGGCATCTGCATTCCGTACAACACAAGAAGCCGACTGTGGAATTGCTAACCTGTGGAATATCAGGTGTGCAAGAATCCAGGTCAGAATCGCCAAACCAGTTTGGTTCAGATTCTGCCTATGAAACCGAGGGAGGTGCTAACAGACTACAGAGGTAAGAAGATGATACACGAATCAATAAATGCTTTCTAATAGCCATTGCTAATGCTCCTTCTGCTGTGGAAAGGCATTATGTTGGGGAACTGTATAATGTATGTAATGCCACTTGTATAACGAAAACTCTAGCTAGACAGTGTTGAACTCGGGTCCTGAGGGAACAGTTCATCCCAGTATTCTCAGACAAAAATAAGATTATGTCCTCTGTTAAACCTTGATGGTCACCAATAAAATGAGGCAGGAAATGCTTATTTTGAAAGCAATTTTTTGCCAATTTCTGGGCTTTGCAGAGTAGAGGGCATTAGCAGCATTTTAAGAGATTTACCCAGGGACACCTGGCACACTTCTAGGAACGTTTTATGAGAAATGTGAACTGCTAGCAAAATATGTAATAGGCAGGGCCAAATCAGGAGGAAGTAGGTCGGAAAGGCCCCAGCGGTGCAGAAGGGCTCGTGCACATGCTCTAGGAACATTTTGAGGAGGACTCAACATTAAAGAAGGACTTATTGGGGCACTTAGGCTCCTTGCCATCCCACCTATATTGCTCTAGCCACTAAATAACAAGGTGTTTTGCTTTTTTGGGGGGAGATTAAGTGATTTGCCCAGAATCACAGTGTGTTGAGCGTCCCTATCGAGACTCAAACCCGGTTCCCTAGCTTTGTGGTTGACCGCTCGAACCATTAGGCCACATCCTCTCCTCTTTCGAACATGTGCATTAAACAAGTCACACAGTACTAAGGGGGCGACCAGGAATCACTATGCAGGGTAGAAAGCCACGTATATTTCTAGCAAATGGCCCAGAATTTGGGAGTAGCAACTCTGGCTAGTAAGGCTAGCATATTGAAGACTTTATAACAGCATTTGGTCTTGTGTCCCTTTGACCAATGTAGGAGTTTCTGTAGAGTCACCAAAGGAGTATAAAGGTCTCCTATCACTCCTCCATTAAGGCTATCAGCTGGAGTTTATTTCTCAGTGAGTGAATGACTATCTGACCACAAACCAGACATGCTCAGGGGGTGGCATGCCATCTAGGTGTGCATGTGCCCTTTGAGGATTGTTTTTTTTTTCCTCTTAAGTGCATAAAACACTGATTCTAATGAATAGAAACATCAATGAATTTGTAAGGAAGAACATTTATAACTTAGTAAAATATCCAAGAAAACAAATCTGGCCTTATTACCACCATGGATATTAATCAGTGATTCATTCAGGAGACAAAATGACAAGATCATGATAAAGGCCGAGGGAGGACACTGCTCCCCGAGCCTCGTGCAGCTAAGTCACACTTTCTAGCGTATCCATAATGTGGCACATACTTCGACAATTTGGGAAAGCAAATGGGGATTACTTCAGGAAGAGCCAAAGGACTGTTATAAAAAAAAATGGCTGAAAGCCTGGCTGATGTCTCAGGAATAGTAAATAATGTCACATGCCATATCACGAATATAGAATAGGTGCCACCACTTGCCGTTATGTCTTCTTTATACATGTACACACCAAGGATACCTTCAGCAGTTTCCCAACCCAGCCTGGTTCTCGAAACATGACTACAAGATGCATCTGTTATAAGTCCCTGCACAGCACTTATCTTAGCAACACACGCGGATCTCTGAAAGAACTACAACACATGTTTACCGATATCCCGATTTGCCTTTTTAAAAAATTGGTATTCTGGTAAACACGTCAAAAATCAATGATTCTTATGAGAAATTGGATGCACACTTCAGTTCCCATAATAGATTAATGCAACAGATTTCCCCTTCAAACACCACCCAACCTCTGCACATCACGTCAAAGCCCACAAGCGTATTGGTGCACAGTGAAAGGTCTACTCATGCCTAATAGCACTGGCCTGAGATGGACCCAAGCTTTGGTAGACAAAGCACTCAGGATCCAAGCTTGGACTGGGAATGGCAGATAAGATTAAAGTCTATTCGCTGAAAAAAAATCTTTAATGCAGGCTGAGACATTAGTGTGTACAGTCTGTCAGCGAGCCTGTCCACTCTGTGAGAGTGATCAATACGAAGAATGGCTAGGAGGGAGAGGGGGATTGGGTTGGGGCGGTTGGAAACACATCCTTGTGGTCTGTGAGGGTCACACCAGACTTCAAAGTGCATTTGGTTATTTGCAACGGCTATGATTTCATTCCACTACCCAAAATAACTGAGTAAACACGTCCCCTTTATGTTTATGCTATTAGCGTTAGCTTGGCACTGAAGTTACTATTCATAAGTTTATTCTTAAGGCAGGGAAGTGAAAGGCAGATTCATCAATCTATACATCACCCCCAAACAATTTACTAAGTTCTGAATCTGCAACCCTATCTCCAGGCACATAACAGAACCAAGGTGCGGTGACTCACTGGTCTAAAAAGGCAGCGCAAAAGAGCAAAACGCTGCATTCAGTCACATATGAAGCCAAATGAATAAAGAATGAAGAAACTTTCCATAACATCTTGAAATAATGGTTTTGAAGTAATAGTCTTGGCAAAACTATCGAAAAAGCAGCGGAGGACTGTACATGGTCAGAATTCAGCATAAAGTCAACAAGTTATAGGAGAGGTAGGCGGTTTGTGATCTGTTGAGGCACTGTGAAGTAGTTTTCTCTAAAAAGGTGCGTCTTCAACGCTTTCCTAAATTGGGGCAGCGCTGAGGCAGACCTGATGGATACAGGGATGTTGGAACAGATTCTGGGTGCATAAACAGAAAAGACCGGCTCTTGGGTTTTTCATTGGGGCGCGTATTGCTCCTTAGATACAACCTTTCATTAAAATTAATTTTTTTAAATGTTTACCAGAAAGGTTCCTGTGCACTGCCACTGTAAAGCCGCTCAAAAGTTAACACTGCACACAAAAATAGTGCACACGTTTTCCAACTTCGTCGAATTTGATAAGAGTGAAAAACATCTGGAAGTGGCATTGCTACCTAGAGAGAAACGTCTCGCTGGCAAAGGCAAACCAGAAACGCAGCGAAGGGAGGAAAACGTGCCCCCTTAAAACTCAGTATTGTACCCAAATAAGAAATAGAAAAGAATCGCATGTTAGAACTACGGTCTCTTCTTAGTCTTTCTTAGTATTTTCAACCGAAAACTGGTGTATGGAACAAAAAGCATACCTCCTGTGTTTACTGCTAATAAGATATTGTATAAGGTTTACTGAAACCACTAGACAAGTGTGTTTTTTGGAAGTAAGGGTCTTCAAGTTAGGTTAAATATTTGTATACTGTGATGTTTTACCTGATTTCTCTCCAAACGATCCCCCTTTTATAGTGTGTGAGGAACATGTCAAATTAAATGTGTAAATTTGATTCCTAAAATTGTAGGGGGTGCAAAATTTATGTAATTTGCTTTTGCGAAATCATACGAAATTGTGAAAAAGTTAAACAAAATTACATAGCCCTATATTTTAGTGCAAAATACGTCCTTGCATCCACTGTGGACAAATGTCAAGGTAAACAAAACAGTGCAAAAACACAGGTACTGTGAACAGCAGCCACAAAAGTTCATTTTGTTTGAAGTGCTCCCACACTGGAAATTTGCCATGTGGCATTACTTTGGGCATTTCCCATAAGTG
>CAWUFW010001673.1:1622500-1768252 GCA_963921515.1 Calotriton arnoldi
TTTGATATGGGCAGTGGAGGAAAAGAAGTGCAGGATCCAATCTAATGATGGCTGTCACCAGCAGAGAAACCCTTGCTGGATTATTAGGTTCAGGCCGGCACTGAAGTGCGTCAGACACTGAACGCTCCTACATATCGCTCTCTCAGCGATCCCCAAGTGAGGCAAGACCTACACAGAGGCCGAAAGCTGACCATCACTCTTGCGGCATGAACACCAAGAAGTGCATTTGTTTCGCCCCCAGCCCTCCTCACCTTCCTCTCCGAAACAAACAAAGGTAGTGGTACAAGAGAATAGTAGAGAAAAAGTAGGTGGGGCGCATCTATGTAGTGCACTCATTCACGTCTGAACTACTGCCTTCCCTTCTCCTGGATCAGGCTGTGACTTTTTTGGAATACCTACCAATAGCTGTACTTGCTGCTCTGCTGTATCAATATGGTCTGTTCAAGTACTAGAGCTTTCTCTTCCATCTGTAATAATGCCCAGGTAAGCACCCCCTACAGGTTTTACTCCTCAGCCACCAACCTTCCCACAACAGTAAAGCATAAAGATGGCTGCCAGAAAGAAACATCCTCCCAGAGCTCTGTCTGATCTCAATGTTACATCCGTTTGCATAACCCACACCCATCCAGCTTCCGCTCCCCGGAATGGTTCTAATGATGGCGAGTAACTCTTAACCCAGGGAGTACTGAGCCATCTCGTATGCGCTAGCCCTGAAACAAGACATGCCGTAACGTGAAAATGGCTGTGTGAGACTGGAACATATCGGTTCTTTGCCACCTGAGGTATAGCTCAGTTGAGAGTTGCCCAAGCCTGCTAAGTTGTCTCTGTAGGGTTAGCTAGGCAGACTAAAACCAAAGCTTATTGCGCTATGTAAATTAAAGGATAGATTTGGATATCTAAGATGTCAAATCTATGCATGAAATCTGCATTACGGTTCTTCTGTCTGAGGCTGCAGCTTGTGGGATCGCTCTGCTTACTGAGCACAGAGACTGCAGGTCGCCTCAAGAGAAGACATGCTATCTAAGATCTCAGCCAGTAAATTCTGTGTAGCCCTACATCGTTTTGGTGCCTATTACCAAAGCCTTATGTTCTGTGTCACCTGAGGGACGCCTCTATTCTCTTTGCTGTGGAACTGAGGAGGGAAGATGGGTGTAGTAGTTTGCACAGGTGCAGCGCTGCATTGACAAGTCATGCACACACCTGTTTTGTGTCATGTTCATGCTTTGCTGCAGTAAGGGATTGACCTCTGGTCCATGTATCTAGCTAAAGAAAGGCTTGTATTCTCCACCTTTTTCATTGTTCCCAACAATATAACAATTGGGCAGAACATATTATACACATCACAAAACTGTACATAGTGCCTAACAGTGCAAACCACTAAAACAATATACAGAGCACATTCGCCAGACCACGTTTCATACACTTAACAGCCAAGATATGCCATACATCGTGCATTCAACAGCACTCACCCACAATACACCCTCCAACAAACAAAATTCAAATACCTAGCACAGATCTGCCATATATTTGGGTACCCTATGCTAAACAGTGCATTTAACATAACACACTAACATCCAATAGGGCATATTAGACAGAACATCTAACATACATACAACGTAGCCGTTTAGTTAGCTGTTACAGTAATCAACTACACGCCCCACAAAGGAACACATACATACACACAATTAACGGGGCAACAGATGCATTGTAGATTGAACTAGAAGATGCATAAGAAAATCTCTGTGACTTTGGCCCTTAAATACCAAAATCAGAGCTCAATGAATACGCCAAGGCTACATAACGGAGTATTAGACCAGAACAAGTTCAGTGAACACCCTCACAAGATAAATCAGGCTCTCGTCTGCAATGGAAACCTCCGAACCATGTTAGAAGGGCACATGGGCTGGAAATAGCACTACTGGTCATACCGACAGCAGAATGCCTCCTGTTCAATGCCACTAACACAACACCCCCGCGCCCCCCTCCTCAATACCATGCATATTTGTACCAGCAGGGCGGAGATCTTGATGGAGGACAGGCAGAGTATTCAGCATTGCACCCTCCAAGTGTGCAGTGCTCCTGGTCTGCTGGGATCAGGACCATCATTCGAGGATGTAGAGAGGCTGCCACTAGGAAAGAATGGGCAAGCTCCTACCTACAGTCTTGGCCAGGATCATACCTATCCCCAGGTCACTATCTACATTTCTACATACCCCAATCTTCACAGTACCCATATTATAGTGCCACCACTGCCAAGACGCTCCTCCCTAACTTAGTCCCCCATCGTTGCTCGCCAACAGGGCTGTATCCCTTGCTATTGCATGACTGCTAGGGCTAACATGCTCCGACAGGTACAAAAAATCTGAGCAGGACTCCGAGTACACCAGCAGACACCGTGTTACCAACCTCTCATTCCCCTCGGTGCACCAGAGAACACTCCACACCACCTCTTCTTGGGTGCAGCACACCAACGGGTCACTTGAATCCAAAATCAGTCTCATCTCTTACTACACAGATGCCAACAATCCAGTGCCTGCCCTCGTGCCTAGGTCACCTTCTCCAATAGGTGGTATGCTTATTACCAGATTGCTACCTCTGGAATTCATGGGCAGTTTGATAGCCGGTGCTGATGTTAAGTTGCCTGTCCCTACTCTCCTCCTCCCATCTTGGTCTTGCAGAGTAACAAACCAGCAGCTCTGGAGCAGCTCACAGGGCTAACAGCTGGACTGGGCTCTATTACCTGGGTCAGTCTCTCGCTCAGACAGATTTGTGCCCCAAGATTTGCAGCCCAAAGCAGATGTCAGATTCTTCGTTGTTAATGGGTCAGCATTTCCTAGTCCCTACCGCTTTTTAACTTATAACAACATTTACAGCACAGGCCCCCACAACCATTGCTGCTAGAGAGCCAATATTTTTATCCTCGGTACAATGTGATTTCTGTTTAGTACCTTTTTTATACAGTGCACAGAAAACTGAATAGCACAAAAAATGCTACCGATCTTGCAGTAGCTGTGAAGATGTATTTAACCTCAACCAATGTTCTAATCCCAACCCGGAGATATTTTTCATAAGAGAACAGGTAAAATCACTACTTAGTTATTTCAAAGGTTTACACATTTTTATTAAGGTCCAAATGTTGCTCCTCAATCTCTGTGACACTACACTATACTTCTGATAGAGCGCCATGCTCTCGTAAAATTTATAGGGGTGCATCATAATCACCGTTAGTCCGCACCCGAATATATCTAGACATGTATTAAGGAATAGCCAGTAAAATGTAGTTCTAATTTGTATTATTAAGAGTGAATAAGAGAGTAGTTGTGTTATTAGAATTGCGCAAATGTAGTGCTTAATTGAAATGTGTTTAAAATGATGCATAAATGAATCAGCCCATGTGTAACAGATGCAGTAGTTTAAACGTGTACCATATTAAGTTGCACGTGCAGTTCACTTTTCGCATATGAAATGTAATGAATCAATGCTTATAGAAGTGATTAAGAATTGTGTGTTTAAATTGTGTAAAGGCCTGACTGCATATACGTCAAAGAAGGGCCTGTCCGTTCTTATGTTAGCTTATTTTGTAGGTCGAGAAGGTGTTCTCTTGGGAAGACTCTCTGGGCACCGACGATAGAATTAATTAGCACAGTGGAAAGTTTCTGTTGAATGTATTTTCTGTTGCAGGTGCAAGGACACATGCCTCGTTAGTGAAAGACTGGCTCTTTGTTTTAGGAGTTAGGATGTTGGGAGACACTGAGATGGGAGTATATTGGAATGCAAGAATGATACTTTCAGCGGAGAAGGTGCCTGGGACTCAAGGTCGTTGTAACCGTCCTGGATGAAGTAAGAGTTTCGATGGAAAAGTACGAGAAGGAAGACCTGGCCGAAGAGGCGTGACAAGGACGTGTTCAATTGTATGTGGATTTTGTATTAGGGACAGTGCCCCGAGGGAGGAGAAGAGAGGAGGTAGAGGAGACCAGAGAGAAGGGCCAAGAGAGATCTTTAGGAAGGAGCATCTTAGAACGAGCTCGAAATGCTAAGTGAGTGCACTTCTTAGGAAGTCTTCACAGCTGACACCTTTTCTTTTACTCTTGCCTGGGGACATTCGTTAAGTAGGTATGTCACCTTAGTGATAGAGTAGGGAAATTTAATGGTTTTACGCTCATTTAGGTAAATGAAGAATAATAGAGATTGGAGCAGTTATCGTTTAATACTTCTGGAGCCAACGATTCTTCTTATTCTGAGTCGGATGAGACTCCTGCGTAGGATGATGTTTGTATTAGTGCCCATCTATTTTTTTAACCTCGTGTTGAGGTGCTTACATGTGCAGTTATTCTTGGCTGTAATAAAACCACAAAATTGAATTCGGAGTCAGTGGTCTTTTAAGGTAAACTGGATCCTAAATTGTTGCATAACCGAATTGGACTTTCTTCCCTTCACACTATTCAGCAGGTAAAAAGATCATGGCGACCTGAGGATTCTTAATGATGATAAGATAAGAATCCCGCTTTATCAGTTGGTAGCAGAGTAGGATGGTTTCCTCTGATAGTAAGGGGAGATCTAGATTAGGATAAGAGATTATTTGCCCCATAGAGCCCGAGTGATGATGATCCAGTGGATTGGAGGACGACGGCGGTCGCTGAAAACTGACGGAGAGTGACGGTGCGGCGGAAGTAGCAGTTCGTGGTAGAGTGAGTATGAACAGGGTGATGCTTGTTAGATTGCAGTGTTTATTTGTTGTGTGATGTCTTGCAGAGTTGGAATAAGAATCGTGTGATTGAGGATCGGACCGTGAGCGCGCGCGGGGCCGAGAGATTTGATTTGATATCCCGGGATAATAGATTGTGGTGTAGAAGACACCCAGAGCTGAGATTGTTGACCAGAGGTTGTGGGAGTCATGAGACGTCGTTGATTAACCCACTGAAGATAGGGAGCATATGTGTGAGTGTGTGAATAACCGACGATGGTCGTAGGTTGTTGTGTGCAGAACATTGAGCGTTTGGATCCTATCGATTGTGTCAGAGGTGATTGTCCGGTCGTTCGAGGACAGACAGTTGCCAGATTGAGGTCAACCGTTTCGAGAGGCTGTTCGGTCATTGGTGGACCGACAGTCAGAGAGGTGATTGTCCGGTAGGACAGACAGTTACTACAGAGTGTGATTGGGAACCGCTGTGAGCGAAGGAAGAGTGACGTCAGACAGTGTCGCGCTGCGATAGGCCGGTTGGTGTGAGCCGCGCTGGCATTGGTGGATTGAAATCAGGAAGTAAAAACGAACTCTTGCATGCGAACGGAAATCTGCTTCATCATGAAATGTTTCAAAGTATTACGAGAACTCTGTAGAGGTGATAGACATGTGGTTACTTGGGGAGGAGAGGAAGCCCCTCCCGAGGACACGCCGGCACATTACATGGCTAAGAATGTAGGATTACATACTATAATTTGGCTTGAGAATTGGTATAAAAAAAAAGACAGGAGAAGGAGAATTGACTTTCCCACGCTATGGTACTTTCAGGTTGGAAGTGTTGTATCAGTTGAAATCTGTGATGTCTTCCTTGCGACCACTACCCAGACCCACACAGTTTGAGGCGCTACATGCATGGATTAGAGCAGCGTATTACAGGAGGAGAGACAGAAGCCAGGAAAGGGTGAAGAAGTCGATCAGGGCCTTTCAAGATGCGAGATGGGATGCACTGGAGAAAAGGTGGAGAGTGGAAACAATCGAGGGGGATAGATTATATCCGTTGATAGAGAAAACGGGAGGTACGCAGGAAAGGAGTGCAGAGGAAGATGATAGTGATACGGATGACAGCTTGTTAGACAGACTGCTGTCAGAGAGACCACCTCCATTAAATCCAGAATATAGCGAAAGAAATTCGATTGTGGCAGGAAGGACAGGCAAGTCACAGAATCAGACAAATGTGAGAGTAGTGGGAAAAATCTCCACAGGAACGGAGGGAGTGGGAACCCAGTCTTCCATGGGGAATATGCGGTTGACGGACTCCCTGACGGTACCTCTTACCATTGGTCCTATAGTATCGGTGTATGACCCAGATCGAGTAAGTGAAGGGAGTCTAATGCAGACGACAGGGAGAGAGGGGATCAGCGTTGGAGGGAATGGCGTAGAGGAGGAGATGGTCCGTTCTCTGAAGCCCATAGAAGCGAGCACGCCACTGCCAGCCACCGCAGACTCCTCTAGTGGACAGGTGGATGTGAGACCGGTAAGACCAGGGTCTTTGGTCGAGTCCAGATCAGCTTTGAGAATGTGGGTGCCACCTGTAAGGAATCAGAGCGATAGGATGCCAAGAGATGTGGAGCAAGACAACTCAGGAAACAGACCAGGTTCCAGGAATACGATAGAAGAGAGCAAGCCACGAGAACAAAGCAGTGATTATGACGAGCGGAATGGTGCGGCTTGTCGAGAAACTTTGAGGAGTGCCGTGAAGGCAAGGTTGCTGGATGTAGTGAGACTAAAGGCAGAGGTAGACGAAATGATTAGTGGGAACCTGCCTTTGGAGAGAATAGAGATCTATGAGCCAGACGAGCTGCTTTTGTAGCAAAGGATGTGACTTGTAAAGCGAGGGCCGCACATGAGAAATTGACAGAATTGGACAAGAAATATGAGGTGGATATGAATAAAACGAAATTGTTGCAAGGATCCCATAGGTTGCAATATAGTGATCAAGAGCTGGAGGAGAAAAGGGTCACAGGATTAAGGACGCATACTAAAGACCTGATTGTAGGGATGCGTATATGGGTAATGCTAAACAAATGGGAGGAAAGGTGGTCGAAGAAGAAGATTGCCAAAAAGACTGTAGGAGAAACGCCGCCTCCGGGGGGAGGGACGACGGGCGTAGGGAATTATCCTTTACGAGAAGTACAGAACGGAGGGTATGTGCATGTGCCATGGAGTAGAGGTGACTTGGCTGCGTTTACAAATGATTTTCCTAGGCTGAGGGAAAAACCCGTAGAGTGGTACAAACAGGTCGAGCGTTTTGTTAAAATTTGGAAGGTATTGTGGATTGATTTGAACACTTTGTTTGATATAGTAGTACCAGGAGATTTGTGGACAGCTTGAAAAATTGCAGTTGAGTGGCCGACCTTCGAACCTGAAAGGGACGCTGTTACAAATGGTCCGTCACGTATTGTCATGAAAAAGTTTGAACAAGTGATTACATGGTTGAAGTTGAAGATCTCGCCTCAAGACATCGATTGGGTTAAGATAGATCGAACTGTGCAGGAACCCAAGGAGACAGTGCATGAATATTATGAAAGACTCCTGCAAGCTTTTAAACAGTATAGTGGACTAGATGCCTTAGACCCCAAGGATATGGGACAGTTTGTCTCAAAGTTTGTCTTGGGATTGAGATCAGAGGTTAGCCTCATGATACAGCACCATTTGATCTGCTTGCAGAACAAGCCGGTAGATGAAATCTTGCGGTATGCGAGGTACTGTAGTGATGAAGTAGACTCGAAGCACCGGAAGCTAAAGGACAAACTGATGCTTGTTCAGATGCAAACAGCTCAGGTCCAGCCTAGCGGAGGGACGCTGGGAAGAAGACAGGGAAACTACCCAGGGAACCAAAATGGGCAAGGTCAGGGAAAAGGGAAACCTATCGATCCCAAGACGGGGATGGATGTGGCGACATTGAAAAAGACCACTGCGTGTCATCTTTGTCATCAGATTGGACATTGGAAGCACGAGTGTCCCTTGAACCCAGCCAATCAGGTGCAGCAGGAGGTAGAAGTGGTTCAGGCACCCGTGCCGGAGGTAGTCAATACTGTGACAAGGCCCAGATCGACGAAAGGGGGGACGTATAACCAACAGGTGCAGGTCCCCCAGCCACCGAGAATTTCGCAAGGAATGCGGACTTACCAGCAGATGCCCCTTTTCGAGGGGTATGATGAGTACAGTCCAGACCCGTTAGCCTGACGGTGCCTGAGGGGGGAGGAAGACTGCACACTTGGAGCAGTCTTGGAGGTAGACCAGAGAGGACCTTTTGTGGAGGCAGACATTGATGGTCATCCTACCATTCTTTTGGTTGACACTGGTGCTACCCGGTCTACTGTAAGATCAGCAGTAGTCCCCAACCTACCCCTCTCAGGACAATCGATCCAAGTTGTTGGAGTGGCAAATAAGAAGATAACTAGCCCACTGACCGAACCGATTCCAGTGAGAATAGGCTCTTTCCAAACTAGACACCAATTTGTGGTGTGCGATACGAGTCCAGTTTGTTTGTTAGGGAAAGATCTATTGTGTAAATTGAACTGCACTATCTACTGCACACCAAGGGGAGTGGAGGTTCAGACGAAGGATGACGATGCCACCTTTAAAGTTGCCAATCAGCACCTGTGTATAGAAATGTATCCAGTGGTGACAGTGGAAGAACTTCCACTGGATTTGAGAGATTCTGTGTCACAAGAGGTGTGGGACTTTACGGGAGAAGAGATCGGACTGATCAAGGGGGTTGAACCTGTACAGATTCAGGTTAAGCAGAATGCCGAATTCCCTAGGAAGCCCCAGTACAATCTGTCACCCGAGACGATTGCAGGGATTAGACCTGTAATCGAGTCTATGATCAAGCAAGGCATTCTGAAGGAGATAAGAGGTAGCCCATGTAATTCACCTATCATGGGACTACAGAAACCGAGCGGGAAATTCAGGATCGTGCAAGACCTGCAAAAGGTTAACACGATAGTTGTCCCATGTTGTCCATTGGTACCGAATCCATCAGTGATACTGTTTCAGATCCCATGCGAAGCCGAGTGGTTTACTGTCATTGATTTGTGTCAAGCATTCTTCTCGATACCGCTCCACGAGGAAAGCCAATTTCTTTCTGCTTTCCGGCTGGAAAATCGCGTGTTAACGTGGTGTCGTATCCCTCAAGGGTATACAGAGAGTCCATCGATCTTTAATCAGATCTTGAAGAAGAATCTTGAGAGTCTCGTATTGCCACAAAACTCAGTTCTTGTGCAGTACATAGATGATCTACTTGTGGCATCAGAAACAGAAGACGCTTGCAGGATAGACACGATAACCCTACTGAATCATTTGGCAGAGAATGGACACAAGGTGTCCCCGAACAAATTGCAGTACTGTCTGAACGAAGTACAGTATTTGGGTCACAGATTAGAAAAAGGCAAGAGGAAGGTGTCACCAGACCGAATTGAGGCAATAATGAACATGGCAGTGCCCACCACTCAGAGGGAAGTCAGGATGTTTTTGGGAATGGTCGGCTATTGTCGTCAGTGGATTCCTAATTTTTCCTTGAGAGCAAAGCCTTTGCAGAGGCTAACGCACAAGGACGTGAGCGATCCGGTACCATGGGACGAGGAGTGCTTGATGTCATTCCTAAGACTGAGAGAAGGGTTGTGCAGTGCACCAGCTTTGGGAATGCCCGATTACAACAAGGCTTTCTCACTGTTCTGTTGCGAGAGAGAAGGTTGTGCATTAGCAGTCTTAGCTCAGAACCATGGAGGTGTCCGTAGACCAGTTGCCTATTTTTCAGCTACTTTAGATCCAGTAGCTTCTGCGTTGCCCGGATGTCTCAGGTCTGTTGCTGCAACAGGTGTCAGCATTGAAAGATGTGAAAGCATTGTAATGGGTCACCCTCTGACAGTTTATGTACCACACTCTGTTGAATTGTTAATGACCAGGACAAAGACCCAGCACCTAACGAATAACAGGTTAACGAGGTATGAGCAAGTCATACTTGCCGCAGAGTATGTGACTCTGAAAAGGTGCTCTGTCTTAAACCCTGCGACATTAATGCCCATACCGAATACCGATGATGAAGATTGTGCGGACCATGATTGTCTTGATGTGACTGAATTATGCACCAAACCGAGACCTGACATTGTCGACGAACCACTGAATGACCCAGATGAAATTTTCTTTGTCGATGGTTCGTGCCTAAGAGACAGTGTTGGTCAACTGAGAGCAGAGTTTGCTGTATGTACCATTTCAGGAGTGGTTGAGGCTGCTTGCCTAGAAGGAGTACACTCCGCGCAGGTAGCTGAGATCATTGCCTTGACTCGTGCCTGTTTGGCCGCTGATCAAATCCGGATCACGATCTACACGGACAGCCAGTATGGGTTCGGTGTGGTTCACGACTTCGGACAGTTATGGTCACAGAGGGGATTCTTGACATCATCTGGTTCACCCATTAGGCATGGAGAACATGTAAGACAGCTGTTAGATGCATTGCAATGTCCGAAGGAAATCGCAGTTGTCAAGTGCACTGCGCATGGAAAGGGGGATGATTTTATCTCTTTGGGTAATAACTATGCGGATGAAGTTGCCCGTTTCTGTGCAGAACAAGGATGCATATTTACAGAGGGTTACACAGGAGAGAGCCAAGAAAGAACCGAGCTCAATATGATGTTGGCCATGGCAGACACTTGGGAGGAACTCAAGCGCCTGCAGGAGGAAGTTTCAGACCAAGAAAGAAATGGATGGGTCAGAGCCGGATGTGAAAGAGGGGATGTGGATGTTTGGGTTTCCAGTGATGGGAGGGCGGTATTGCCAGAGAATCTGCTGAGCCCGATGGCGAGACTGATACATGGGCCGATACATCTTGGAAGAGATGCAATGATGCGTGTGTTTAGACAGACGTGGTATAACCCACGATTTTGTGCGGTTGCTGAAACAGTTTGTCAGAGGTGTGTTACGTGTCAACAAATGAATGCTGGAAAGAAGACTGTGGTCACATTGAGTCACATTGGAAGGTCAGGAGGACCCCCTTCAATAGAATGCAGCTAGATTTTGTAGAGATGCCCAAGTGCAATGGGTTGAGGTACATTTTGGTGGTGGTGTGTGTATTCTCACGGTGGGTGGAGGCTTACCCAACACGCAGGTGTGACACTCTCACAGTGGCTAAGTTATTGTTGAGGGAACTCATCCCGAGGTGTGGTTTTCCAACCTCTTTGGAATCGGATAGAGGAACACACTTGCACAGTGAAATCATGAAGTTACTTTGTGCCGCATTGAATGTCGATCAGAGACTACATTGCAGTTATCGACCAGAGGCTTCTGGGATAGTGGAACAGGTTAATGGGACCTTGAAGGCAAGAATGGCAAAAATGTGTTCGTCAACGTCTCTGAAGTGGCCTGATGCCCTGCCGCTTGTGCTTATGAGTATTCGCAGTGTCCCCGACAAGAGAACTGGGTTGTCCCCCCATGAGATCTTGATGGGGAGGGCAATGCGGTTGCCAGCAGTACCAGCTACAGCTTTGATAAACATCACTGATGACTTGATTCTCGATTACTGTAAAGGACTATCTGATGTGGTCCGTTCTGTGTCCCAGCAGGTACAAGCTGCAGCTGTTCCGGCCTCGAGTGATCTGTGCCACGACCTGTGTCCAGGAGACTGGGTGCTTGTTCGAAAGCACGTGAGGAAGAGCTGTCTGGACGTTCGGTGGCGAGGCCCGTACCAATACTGGTAACGAACACAGCAGTGAAGTGTGGAGGATTGCCGAACTGGGTGCATGCTTCCCATACCCGCAGAGTTTCAGCACCCTCGGAAGAAACAGCTCCTCTCGCGAATGAAAATCCAGCTGAAGTGGCAGGGCCACATGAGAGGACAAGTCAAGCTTTGAGGGTCGCTGATGCAGCTGGTTGTGCACCAGAGCAAGCTGAAGGGGGTCCGACAACCAGAACCCCGACTCTGACCCGGATGACGGAGGTGTTGCTGTGGGTGGAGTAGAGTCAAATTCAGCAGAAGGAGGAAGTGGTGCACAGGGTATAGTGGGGGAAAGCGGAAGAACGACAGAACCGAGGAGGCTTGGCCTGAGAGACCGAGGCGACTGAACCTGAGGTTGGCACTCGAAAGAGTGTCAGTGTCTGAAACGTCTGAATCAGAAGCAAGTGACGGAGAGCAGGCTCAAGAGGGTCGGAGGAGGTCGAAAAGAACGAGAGTACCTTGCCAGAGTTACGCTACCCCGGAGTGGACTTACACAGTGACTGATGCAGGGAGTAGTGAGTTCGGGGAGGCTGAGGTCCGTGCAGGTGGTCAGCAAGAGCCGAATGTGGTGTTGAGAGTGGTGCTGTTAGTGCCAGGGCTCGAAGTCGAAGGAATACTGACCCTCACGGTTCCGAATCCCCCGCTTCTGAGTAAAGTCCGACAATTGGTTCTGCATCGACTCGAATTTCCGTCATTTGGATTTGAGCCGCCTTCACATGAAATGATAATTCTTCGTCTTGAACTTTTGTATCATGTTCTAGAAGCACTTGCAGCTGACCTTATTGTGGATTGAGTATAAACTGTTGTAAATAAAAGCCTAAAGAAGAAGATAACCTAGGTCCGAGTGGAAGAAGAATAAACTTAGGGACTTTCCGCAGAAAAGGAACGAGAGCTTAGGGAAGTCTTTTTCTGGACTATGTAAATAAGAAACGGTAGCTGAAAAGGGGATTTCCAGAGGTTTCGGAGTGTTGCTCGAACTGGTTAAGCAAGTCACATGCGGAGAAGACAGAGACTTTTGAGTGCTCGTTGCTGAAACCAAGAACTTTGAGAACTTTCGAGATCATGGAGGCTGGAGATCCACACCGTAGATCCAAAGTGATTGTAGGCACATTTATAGGGGGTGTGATAATTTCTATAATCATAGTAGTTGTAGTTTCATATGTGGTTCCACACGAGCTAGCCGTGAAGGGGGTGCCAGGGACTCCAACACCCACTACACCTAGCAAAAAGGAGGGAAACATAGGAGCTGACAGAGCTTTGCTAATAGAAGAGAGTCGTAGATTGCATATAGATTTGTCTAGAAGTGATTTTAAGCTTAATGCGTATGCCAAGCTGCTATATGAATATGTAGATGGGATGGATGCGAAAGATTGTTATGTGTATGCAGTTGCCAGCTTCAGTGGATGAGGGTATTAGATATCACCTTCTTCCACTGACTTATGGAATTTCGTGTAGTTTGTTATTGAGTGTGTTTTATGGGAGAGGTCACTATGAGTACTTCTTTTCCAACTATGACGCCGTGCTTTCAGAGGTTCCTGCCCATAAACATTTGAACAAGTATGATTATTACTAGGCGGAAGATAGACTTGGAAAGTACTTCATTCCGACTTCGACTTTAGATACAGTTTATGCCCATAGACACAATTTAACATGTGCATTAACAGAAGTAGAGAAGAAGTTTGTAGATCAGGTAGAAGATAGATATAGAATGCTAACGCAAAAACTGCAAAATGGAGATAGCCCTGTAGATTGGACAGACGAGGAGAAATTGCACCGAACAAAAGGAAGTTATGGTCCTATAGCATTGGATATGGGCCAAAGGGGAAAGTTGTGTGTGAGACGTGTGCAGACTTATTATGATAAGGTCTCTGTGGGACAGAGCGAGTGTGATCATGTTTTCACTATGGAGGACTCAGCAAAGAATTTTCTGCAAGGTCCTGTGCAAGTGATACCTACGGTGTATTTTGTGTGTGGAAGGAATGCTTATGTGAGGTTGCCAGCGAACTGGTATGGTACTTGTTACTTGGGAATAATATTTCCAAAGATCTATCATGCTGAGGATTTGGAGCTTTTGGAAGGTGGAAAGCATTCGAGAGTGAAGAGAGGTGCAAGTGCAGGAGCTGTTGTAGGAGACATCTTTGGAGCAATGATACCAAGTTTGGGAGTGATTTTGAATGATGTGAAGATCCGGAGATTGGCGACTGTGGTTGATGAGTTATCAATGAATACAGCAAAGTCGTTGATACTTGTGGATGGAGAGATGTTGTCGATAAGGACAATGGTTTTGCAGAATCGTCTTGCTTTGGATGTCTTATTGGCAAAAGAGGGCGGAGTCTGTAAAATGTTGAAGGTTCAAGAGTGCTGCACTTATATACCAGACCACAGCAAGGATCTGGAGAAATATATAAGTAACATCACTACGATCCATACGAAGATAGCGGATTTGACTGAAGAGGGCGTTTGGGAGAAAGTTGGCAAAGGATTTGGTCAAGTGGGAAGCTGGTTTGCAAATTTGGGAAAGGGATTCCTTGGCTATGTTCTGAGACCTCTCATAATTGTAGTGGTTTGTTTGTGGGGTCTGATCAGAGCATACAAGTGGTATCGAGCAGGCAGAGCTGAGAGAGCTTTGAGAGAAAATGAGACGAGAATGGCTAGACTGCAGGAGAGTCACTATCGAAATATTAAGAGTTTGGAGAGATTCCGACAGGGGAGAATGGCAACAAGTTCTGTTTAGGTCGGTTCTTTCTCCAAGGGAGTTGTAAAGGTGTGATGACAGGAGTCATCAAAGGGGGGAAACTGATAGAGCGCCATGCTCTTGTAAAATTTGTAGGGGTGCTTCATAATCACCGTTAGTCCGCACCCGAATATATCTAGACCTGTATTAAGGAATAGCCAGGAAAATGTAGTTCTAATTTGTATTATTAAGAGTGAATAAGAGAGTAGTTGTGTTATTAGAATTGCGCAAATGTAGTGCTTAATTGAAACGTGTTTAAAATGATGCATAAATGAATCAGCCCATGTGTAACTGAGATGCAGTAGTTTAAACGTGTACCATATTAAGTTGCACGTGCAGTTCACTTTTCGCATATGAAATGTAATGAATCAATGCTTATAGAAGTGATTAAGAATTGTGTGTTTAAATTGTGTAAAGGCCTGACTGCATATACGTCAAAGAAGGGCCTGTCCGTTCTTATGTTAGCTTATTTTGTAGGTCGAGAAGGTGTTCTCTTGGGAAGGCTCTCTGGGCACCGACGATAGAATTAATTAGCACAGTGGAAAGTTTCTGTTGAATGTATTTTCTGTTGCAGGTGCAAGGACACATGCCTCGTTAGTGAAAGACTGGCTCTTTGTTTTAGGAGTTAGGATGGTGGGAGACACTGAGATGGGAGTATATTGGAATGCAAGAATGATACTTTCAGCGGAGAAGGTGCCTGGGACTCAAGGTCGTTGTAACCGTCCTGGATGAAGTAAGAGTTTCGATGGAAAAGTACGAGAAGGAAGACCTGGCCGAAGAGGCGTGACAAGGGCGTGTTCAATTGTATGTGGATTTTGTATTAGGGACAGTGCCCCGAGGGAGGAGAAGAGAGGAGGTAGAGGAGACCAGAGAGAAGGGCCAAGAGAGAGATCTTTAGGAAGGAGCATCTTAGAACGAGCTCGAAATGCTAAGTGAGTGCACTTTCTTAGGAAGTCTTCACAGCTGACACCTTTTCTTTTACTCTTGCCTGGGGAAATTCGTTAAGTAGGTATGTCACCTTAGTGATAGAGTAGGGAAATTTAATGGTTTTACGCTTATTTAGGTAAATGAAGAATAATATAGAGATTGGAGCAGTTATCGTTTGTTTAATACTTCTGGAGCTAACGATTCTTCTTATTCTGAGTCGGATGAGACTCCTGCGTAGGATGATGTTTGTATTAGTGCCCATCTATTTTTTTAACCTCGTGTTGAGGTGCTTACATGTGCAGTTATTCTTGGCTGTAATAAAACCACAAAATTGAATTCGGAGTCAGTGGTCTTTTAAGGTAAACTGGATCCTAAATTGTTGCATAACCGAATTGGACTTTCTTCCCTTCACACTATTCAGCAGGTAAAAAGATCCTGGCGACCTGAGGATTCTTAATGATAAGATAAGAATCCCGCTTTATCACATCCAAACTAACGGAGTTTACGCTCAATGTAAAAATATGGGTGTTTCTGTGCACAACTATAAGGCAACGGCAAATATGTCGGACAAAATGTAAATGTGTTGGGACACTAGATGGAAATTAAGTTTCTAAAAGAAGAGTTGCTGCTCAGATTTTAGCCCTGACAGGAACTATGCACTGCATGGTTGAGACTGACCAAAGCAGCAGATAAAAAGCTTCAATTTTTCTAATTTCTTCACCTTAAAGTGCTCTATGCAAAAAGCACCATGTTCTTTACATCGAAGCCATGTGTGCATCATTTCCCAACAAGGGTTGATAAAGTCAATAGGCCTTGTGATCCTTTAATCTTGCAGGTACTCATGGGACAATGAAAAGAACAGAAGTTCTTTCGGGAGGTTCCTTTACATGCACTTACTTATACAGTAGTTGAATAATTTTTGTGGGATTTGATACCGTACAATAATTAATTTTTATGTATAATACAATAAACACTTTGATCCAAAGGCCACCGTATGTTTGGCTACAAATGTATTCTCGCTGTTACAAACCTACAATACATATCAAATAAAGCACTACACTACTAAATAAAGTAAAGGGCACAGTGTGCGGTGAGTGATGATGCAAGTGGGCAGAGCTATGTTTTACTATGCTGCAACATATGTGTGTGGTGGTTTAATCATTGGGAGAGAGAGAGAGAGAAAGTCCATTTTTTGTGAATAGCGTCAATGTTTCGACTCCTGGGGTAGACTAGGCTGAGGTCATCCTCAGAACAGTATCATACACTAATATGGTACAAAGCTAATTTATTGGTGCAGGAATTCCAATATGTGCACAACCATGTATCTTAACATGGTGTGAATTATCTTCATAAATTCTTCTGGAACCACAGGAAGTCTGTGTACAATAGCGTTATTTAAGGGTGAGAAATTATATACTGAGCACAATTAAATTACACATTGCCTTTTTGCTGCGGTGACTGTAAGACGGTCATGCAGATTTACCTTACGGCAGGGCCTCCATTTTCACTAATAAATATGTAAGCAAATGCCTTTCAGTACTTTACCAGTACTCCCGAGTAGGTACTGGAAATGGCACTCTTCGTGAGCATGGAATGATTTACATGTTAATTGGTAGTGAATGGCACCTGAACAGCCTTCTCCTCCATCTGCACGCACTACCCCTTGGCCCCTAGAGCTTCCTACCCTCCAGATCTTCCCGCCCCCAGAGCTTCCTACCCCCCAGATCTTCCCGCATCCAGAGCTTCCCTCCCCCCAGAGCTTCCCTCCCCCCAGAGCTTCCCTCCCCCCAGAGCTTCCCTCCCCCCAGAGCTTCTGTGCAGTCACAGATATCCTGAAAAGTGACCTCATGCATCCCACACAAGCATATTTGCAGCCCCCTGTCTTGTTTAGGGACATGTGGAGCCTAAGTGCCCCATTCCACGTAGTCACACCTCCCCACCCTGCGCAGTGACACTGCCCCACACAGTAACAATGTCCCACCTCGTCAAGATGGAGTCATGGCCGTTGCAGCTTAAAGCATCCCCTACAATCCTGAGATCACATTTGCTACTTTTCTGCTAACAATAGCAGTTCAATCCTGGTCCCCTTTCTGCCCAGCCATTACTCTTCATTGTCAAACTCCACAATATGACACCAAAAGCACGACACCCATCCTGCTCACACCCAAACTCATTATCACATTGTACCAAAACTTGGCTTGATCTGACATCTCTCGGCATGGCCACCCTCTTTTCACCACGGCAGCAGCACTGTGCCCGATGTGTCCTCTCTTAGTACAGCCATAACTCATCCTCGAACAATAGCAAAACAGTGTCTGATGTAACCCCCACTTTCCTGCTGGTCATCACTCAGCTTTCCATCACACAAACAGAATGCTAGACCCCTAGTACTCCTCCCAGCAGGGCCATCTCTCCTCTCCTGAAAATTACGTGCTACCTGCCTAGCTGCACCTTCCACCACCATCGCGACTGCAAGACAAGTGAGAGTGGCTATCTAACCAGTGCTTCTCTCAGGAGAGTCTACCAACCTTTCCAATCAAAATCACAGCCCCTAAGAGTTTGCCTTTCATTCCTCTATAGACCAAAGGGGCAGGTTAAAACCTCCTTACTTGCCAGCACTACCATCATTCCTTTCCAGGCCTTATGAGTCTTGGGCCTGATTTGTTTCAACCCAGGACAACCATCCCTCCTCCAATGGTAGCAGCACAGCATTCACTCCTCTCTTATGTGATCTGCTTAGCACCCAGCATTACTTCTCTAGACCAAGGCAGGACAGGCTGGCCTGCATAGAACAAACACCATAACTGCATAGCATAGAGGAACATGACCAACTTGCTCAACTCCCTGTGCAGTCATCAAGCACTACTCACTTTACTACAGTTGCACCTTGCCAGACGTGCAGTGGAACACAACCAGTATTTCACCCAGTCAAGGAAAACATTACCCAAGCAGCCACTGCAGTAAATCACTTGATATTTGTTTCAACTCAACAGCAACTGGCAGCACTCCAATCTTTGATTGTGTAATTTAATCTCACCTACAACAAAAGAATCCCATCATGCATAAAGTATTTCCTCTAACTCATAACTAAGTCACTAATGTCATGCATCAGACAAGCAGCCACACAATGCTGTCAAAGTCACACCACACTAACCATTCACTTAGGGTTCCTAACCAGCTTCATTGACCAGAAATCCAGGTAATAATCTAATTATCTTCATTGACAGGATGCATGATCACACTAGCAGACAGCAGCACACAAGACCTTGAACCACATGGACACACACATACACCTATGATATTGCATCAATCTCTCATATCCACATGACCCATAGATATGTTGATTTCGGATGAATGTTGAGACCCCCATCGGAGCTCTTCATTGAGGCTTCTCAGGTAACTCACTCAACAGCCTGAGACAGCAGTTTACCTACCTTCCACTACACAAACATTGACAACTTACATGCACTCGGTGCGGTGTTGGAACCCCCCCGTACCCTCACACTGAACACTCCCCATAGACAGTATTACTATATCTAACACAAAGACCAACACATCAGTGTGATACGAAGCGGGAGGTACCAACTGCAGAGGACAACTCCCCGCAATATCACAGTGATACGAAGAGGGCAAGTAACTGCTGAACAGGGCGATACAAAAAAAAAAAAAACAAAGCTATATTTCAATGAATCTTTAATTCGGGATGCAAGAGGAAGAATGTAAAAATGTCAAGATAGCCAACCAATGGCGTAAATAAACATGAAGGGTCCCCCCTGCAAAGTATGATATGGGGTCCCCCCCACTATACCCCAATCACTCTTGTTCCAGATACCCTGCCTTCACAAAGCCTCACAGGGGAAAAATGCCTTGTAGTTACCGGGACAAGGAGGTTTTTGGTGAATGTTATTCCACATCACTGCGGAAAACTCTGTGCAGATGCCAACAAGATGCTATCAATTGCACCTGATAAATTCCAAATCCTGGGGTATTTTATACTGAATACGCCTCGGAGGCACTCGTAATCAGGGCCTAAGTGCTCCATTTCTCCTTTCAATATATTTTTTTACTTCCTCTTTTCTCACCTCTTGTAACCGCTCTCTCATTCTCTCTTTTTCTCTCTCTCTCCCTTTCTCAAGTCTCAGTCTCTCCATCTGTTATTCACCTGTGTTTGGTATAGCCTGCATGCCTATCTCCCTCCACATCTCTCTCTCTTCTCTTTTTGGTATCTCTTTTCTCTCAGCTCGCTCTCCTGTGTGTACATCCAGCTACTTTTCTCACCTATGTCTTTCTAACCTTGCTCTTACTCTTTCTGTCTCTCTTATTCAGATGTCTCTTGCTTGACTCTTTATAGTTTGTGTCTTACTCTTCATGGAGTCTGCTCTCCTCGTCATCTGTTTTTCCCTGGTAGTCCTTTCCCTCTGTTTCACCCTGTTCTACCCCTCCCTCCTGTGTGAAGAAGTCACATTGGCACCTTTTCGATGGACTTTCCATAATGCCCCAAAAAATAAAAAAATAAATCACTAAATGTTGCAATTATGCTACTTTCAGCAAACCCTCAAGCACATCCGACAGACGAGGCCTTTCACAGGCAGCAGCAGCGTCTACTGTTCTGTATGTTGCCAGATCGTAGTAACATTGCGTGGATGCTTGAGGGGCCCCAATTCAATGCCAAGAGCCACCACCCGTTTACCCTTGCAATGAAGGGGCTGCGGGGCCATCCGTTATGTCTGTGACCATCCAATATCAAAATGGTAACCTTAGTGGTTACATTTCCATTTTTGGCTGATCTATCTTTGTACTAACCGGCGGACCGGACAAGCCTTTTCTCCACTGGGCATTTTCCAGGTGGGCTGGACTCAATGGAGGTCAGAAGGAGTCTTTAAGAGAGAGGAAGGGAGGGAGAAGATAGATAGAAAGCGATCAGAGAGGAATAAACAAAGGAGAGACGGAGCGGGAGATAATGGATGGAAAGACAGTGTGAGGAGACGAAGGGAGCAAGGATGCTTTTAGCTTACTTGTCAGGGCTGTTTTACCCACGTCCGGCCCTGCTTGCCCTCCTTCAAACTGGCCCTACCCTCGAGGGTGTTTCTAGCAGTGCTGGTGGCTGCCCTCGCAGCCAGTCCGGCGATGAACCCCCTGCACATCTTACACTGAAGGAAGCAACAATGTCACCTCACACATCAGCAGATTCCCTCGTTAACTACTCCATCGACAAGCCTCTTAAAAAATCATGACTCTGCTTATTTTAATTGGATGAGGCTAGTTTCAATTTTTAACGAGTCACGCTCTGTTACTCCCAATTACGAAGGCCTGAAGGGATTTCAATATGAAGTCACTGGGAGGCGCGAGGAGGATGTTTCAAACATCGAGGGGAATGGGATAAGTAGCGTTCTGTTACAGTAAATGTATATGGCTTACGTACCTTGCCACCTTTAGTTTCCAAGTTTTAATGTAGCAAAAACGTACACATTAAAGTCACTTCGGTGCCTTCAGTCACAGCTTTGAGCTTAACTCTTTTACAAACAATGATCACTTCAGTTTCAGCTTGGTTCTTCTGCTTACTCAAACTAAGGCTACATCTCCCAGGAAGCAATGATTTTTGAAAAGGTAAGAACAGGAGTGAATAAGCCCGCTCACAAACGTAGCGGCTTTGGGAACACAGCAGTAAAAAAAAAAAACGAGTATTAACATTTCAGGTCCATCTTCTACAAGTTGATGTTAGATGATTAATACGGAGTTGCCTGAGACCAGAGTCGAGGTTAACACTACCTACACTTTAAAGAGAGACTAAAAAAAGCCAAAATGCCTTTTAAAGTCACTATTGGGTAAACAGCTGGCTAGGCAGCATAGGGAGACTGGGGGGGAAAAAAAGTGCTGGCTGCGGCCATTTTGAGAGCTGATTCAAGGCCCAATAGGTAGCCACCCGGCAATAGTGGCACTTCCAGGGCTTTAAGTTTCACACAGGAGCCAATTTCCTGTGCTAGTGGAGGTCAAGGCATGACGTCATGCCAGGTGAGCCGCGTTGTAGGAGGACTCTGTGGCATGTTTTGACGGGGGTGGTGGCTTCGTTAAAACTCACACCTGTGAAGCTGCGTTGCCTTCTGGGAGCAGTGCTTCTAGTACACTCAGCCTCACGTGAAGCCACCCTATACGGGAGGTGTCTGCCTGGGCATTTCCCGGGATGACGACACCGGTCTTGGGGTACTGGGGAGGGTGTATGGCATTATCCATACATAGCCTTGCTGTAATAAGGAGGGGAGAGAGCGAGCCTGAGCAGGGTATTCCAAATCTGATGAGTCTGAGGAGTCCTAGAGCTGACGGCTTGTCAGAGCAGGGGGTACTGCTACACTAGTTATCTTTATTTAGACCACGCCCCTACTAGATAGGCCACACCCCTTTGAGGTTTGCCCCGCCCCTTTTAGAGCACCCCCAGTTTTTTTTCCCCACTTAAAGCCCTGGGCACTTCTATAAGGTAACCTAAGTTTTTAGCCCTATAGAACCACCTCGTCGTAGCACCAAATGACTGGCAAAAAGGCCCTGGAAAGGATACTTTACAGTGCACAGGGTGCACTGAAACCCGCGGAGCTGCACCTGCAATGGGATAGGTAATGCAAGCCTTACAAGGGCACCTGGAACAGCCAGAAGAAGCTTCTGGAAAGAGGACTTGTTCACTCACTTTTAAAAAGGAAGCCTGACTTGGAACATAAAAGTGGTGTTATGCCACGTTGACGCTTTTAGTCCTAATCAATAATAGTAATGTAAAATGATAAACGAACATTTTATTTTGAAATAAATAAAGTAACAGTTGGCTGAAACAACCATCATTCAAAAATAAGCTTAAATTAGAATCTGGAATGGGCTCCGTTTGCAACAACTGAGCCTGTGAGAGCCGTTCAAACTTGGAGAATTTTTGTCAGACCCATTGGTTACCATTCCCAATTTTATACTAACATCATCCCTTTTGCCATTCACCTTCACTATGGATCCAGATAAATAAGCCCACAAGGTGTGAAGCCCTTAAACGGTCCCATTCTGAGTCCACCTGGCAGAAGAGGTGGCACTGATTACAGTGTCCATCTGTATCGACATGCGCAGGCACCAAGGAGGCCAGGATAAGGGGACATTCCCAGCCGACGCGTGCCCTGCAGAAAGGATGCCCTTCTCTGCCCTCCAACGTGGTACTGCAGAGAATAGCATATCCTCCCTACTCCATATCACACTTGGGATTTCTCAGGGTGAAATGAAACTTCGCTACAATACACAAGGCACAAAGTGACCGACCGCCTCCTCGCCCCGGTCGCCACCACTCTCAAGATCATTTCATCCTTAACAATACTGTTGCCACCATTATTACCAAAGCAGCATTGCACAGCCTCTCACAAGAAATTACATATTGATTTCACAGCAATTACATCTTTTGCCCTTTCCAAGGGAGCTCAGCTGCTGGCCTGCGCGATAATCTCGCACGTGCTGGAGGGCTTTTTGGCGCTCTTGAACTCAGTCTTGGCCCTGCACTGCCCAGTGCATCAAAGCATCTACATATACCCACCCCCCCCCGGACTCTCGGCTAATCAAGAGTCATTTCTATGCCTTTCAATAGGGTAACATCAATGCATGGCATATAGAGCCTTCGTGGTGAGAGAGTGACTTTTGCATAAAAAACATTTCATTTCCACAGAGGGGACTGAGAAACTCGTTTTCTTCTAGATAGACAAGAAGGCACTCACAATTACCATACATCACGAGAGTAGAAGCCATTTCACCAGATGACGATTGTTTCAGAACCAAGAGAAATCCCAGTCTATTTGAAACCTATTTTTTTGGAGGAGGGGTGTAGGGGATTGGGATGGAGGGGGGTTGGGGGTGCAACCTCCGTCCATGAGGTCCAAATTCATGCCAGACTTTCTCGATAAACACTGATTATTTTAATGAGCTCCATTTAAGATCATTGTATGCAAATACATATCATGTAGATAATCTGAAATGCTGGAGTGGATTAGAATGTGCAGGCCGAATAAGCACTTCTAATACAGTAAGTATAATAAATTGTGGAAACATTCACCATATTATTTCTCTGGCTGACACTCCATGCTTTGCCCTGCAAGCAGAAGAGCAGGTGGCAGTAAGGTTATAAAAGGCCTAAGGCACACAAGTCCTGCACCTGTCCACACAGAGTACGACAGTAATACACAGTGGTGCAGTGAACCAGAGGTGCGACCCTTCTACACCTCTAAATAGGAATTGCTTCCCAAAATAAACATTAGCAGCCAATTGGCTACTGCTCGTATGCTGTGATTTTAATGAAAAGATGATGAATAAAGACTTTTTGGAAGAAGAAACCATGTTCACATCTGTTTATTGAGATGATCATGATTCATTATCCCGAATTGTGCTTTATGGACTAAAAACTTACAGTGTGCATACAACTGACAATGGAGTTTGAGTGCTGAACCACTGATGCTAAGGTTATAAAGGGGTTTATCGAATGACTAGATTTCACTTACAAGGCAGTACCGGTATCCACACTAGTTAGTAACGTTGCAGCTCCTTGGGTAAAATTAGATCGAGTTTGCAAGAAGAATGATTGTAAAATAAGAAAAGAGGGTTTCTTGCTGCAAACTTTCCACTCGCCAGTACTTCCATTGTCCTGTTGCTTTTCTGTAGTACAAGCATCTCTTGTACAGCGCTCCTCCTCCTCAGTACATCCCCTGTCCCATTACCTTACTATTGTACAGCCATCTCTTGTACAGCGCTCCTCCTCCTCAGTACATCCACTGTCCCGTTCAGGGCCGGCTCGAGGGCGGTGCGATCGGTGCGACCGCACCGGGCGTTGACTTGGAGTGGGTGCGTCATTTTTGAAAATGTGTATTTTCATTTTATGCTGCCTCGTTCCTGGCCTCCAGCAACTTTCAGACATCAATTAAAATGTCAAGAGAAGTCCCGCGATTAATCGTCTTTCTGGAAAGAGACCGGAGGTTTGTCTAGTGGAAATTTTGACTCATCCTAAGGTAGCACAGAGGGTTAAAATGCCTGCTGCTAAGAAAGTGTACCATGCGAATAACAAAGTGCATATAATGTAAATAGGTCAGTGGGTTACTGCTTCTGTAAGAGAGCTCCTTTTGTTACTTGTCGTTTATAAATCAAAATCCTAATATACGGGGGTGGGGTGGGAATGTCTGCGTAAAGTTTCGTAATTAATTTTCATTTCTTTATATACAAAATGTACCCAATGATATAGCTATCCTGGATAATTTGTCAATGTCTTGTCCTATAATGGCATATGTATGGCAGTTGCCAATGGGTACTATAAAAATCCCAATAAAATATGTTTAAAAAAAAAAAATCCTAATATAGAACATTGAGCTATTAACTGTCACCCTAGAGCTGCTGCAAACTGCAAGGTATATGTTAGAGCTATATGTTTTTTGCTCAGTCTTTCATTATCCTAATCTTGTGAAAAGGGTTAATTTGGGTAGAAAACAATTCTTATTATGAAAGAGAACCCTTAACAATGATGTTGCGTTTTAAATTCTGAATTTGTGCCTTTCTTGAATAAGAACGTTAACTATATTGCCTACCAGTATCGATGACATGCCACTCCTACACTACACCTTGTAGTACTGTCAGATGTAACATTTCATATACACTGATTTACACACATATGATTGTCTCTGTGCAATGTGTGTGTGGTGTAAAGTGCTCTGACACCTTACACTGGTATGAGTGGTGCTATAAAACTAAATGGATCTGAGAGACGGTGGTTATGGAGACTTGAGAGGCACTGTTAAAGGGTGCTAGGGAGGGAATCCGTGGCAGAGGTGGTCATTGGGGGGGCGCCAACAGACATTGTCGCACAGGGCGCCACCAGCGCTAAAGCCGGCCCTGGTTCCGTTACCTATCTATCATACAGACATCTCTTGTACAGCGCTCCTTCTCCCCCAATACACCTTCCCCCAACATGCCTACATTGATCAGGCATCGAGTGTACAGCGCTCTGTTGCCTTATAGCCAAGTTTGTGCTTCAAGAGTCACCTACATCAAGTCAATGTAAGGGTCTGGCCATAGTCAAGCAAACTCCGTGGTTTGTATAAATCAAACAGATTCTACTCCCGCTCCAGCTGTAATGTGGACTGCAGTCTTACGATGGGGGTACACGGTGCATCTTTACACTTTGGTTATGCAGTGCTGCTTTGTGGCCTTTTGTATCAGCCTATTAAAGGGATGTGCTACAAGCATAAACACAAAACACGGAGTGTATAGGATGTGGTTACCTTGCAGTGTGCTGGCCTCCTCGAACCCGAGACTTTTCACAGTGGTTTAGTGGTTTGTCAAGCAGCACTGATGATGGAGCATGAGGATTCTTCTGGTATATAGCTCCAGAGAACGAGGCAAGGAGGACTTGATTGAGTGTGGTAGGTAAAGCTGTGTTTTGGGATCATTTGCACAGGCCTCATGGGTACCATATGGCAGGGGAGGGTGCGGCCAGGGTGGCAGTGGGTAGTGACTCCTATGCTAAAAAGCAAATTTAGGAGGAAATCAGCGGTTCTGCAAAACAGGATGCATCCAGATGTGGTTTTTCAACGTGATATATCTCATTACAGTGCATTATTGGCGCTATTTATGCCTACTGGCAGTGTTTCATTTAAATCAGGAAATATCCGAACCTGCCCAGCATAACTGAGACCTGTGCAGGTAATTCCATCAGATTTTCTGGCCCCTGAACATCCTGTCCATAGAGGAGGAACACAAAGAATTTGATTTGCACTACTTAAGAACCTTTTATTTTTCCCTTTTCAGGCACTCCACCCACGGAGAGAGAGAAAACTACTGTCTGCTTGATGGCATATGTTGGAGGGAAGAGTGGGTTCGCTGGCACTGTGTAATGTCGGTGGTGTTTTAATGTGGCACCGCTATTACCTCGAAATAACTGAAAAATAATCTACGAACAACAACAAAAAAGCATAAACGGGTAAACGAACAACTTTGTAATGAAATAAAAAAAAAACAGCACATATTTTGATGTACTGCAAACACCTGAAAACGAGGAAATAACTGAATGTGGCGACGTGTGGGTGTCACCAGGCATGCAGGCGGCTTGCACTCTGAATCTGACCAATTTAATAAAACTGCTAATGCAGAATGTCTGTTCCTGTCCTCAGGGGGTATAAAATAACATGGTTTCAGATCAAAGGGGGCGGACATAATGGTAGGTGGCTTTAGAGACATACAATCTTTTTTTCTTGCAACCATATGCAGCGTAAAAACTTCAAACTGCTGGAAATATGACGAAGAAATATTCAAGAACAAGAAAGGTGATGAAGCTGAGCTCTGAGCGATTAAAAACAATAACAGCAGCAAAGCCAGAACATACATGGGCTGATTAGCAGAAGCAGCAGCAGCAATAAGAGAGCAAACGAAACTAAAGAAACATGTAATGGCAGATATAAGCGAGTCCCTTATCAAAAAGAGAAGAACAAAAATGAGGCCGGAAGGAAATATCATGAAAAAAAGAAGACATAACAATGAGATGCAGAAAAGAAACGAAGACTAGGATACCTGCCATCTGCAAACCCTCATCACAGCAACAGGGCAACTACCACGTCATTGCTTCCACTACAAAGAGATCAACTACTCACTAATCCTTCAGCGTACTCCTTGACGTCAAAGACAAGCACAAATACTTAAGTCGCATTAAGACTAAGTAACTTCGAAGGAGTGTTCCATCAGCAACAGAAACAAACAGAAGAGACTATTTAAGACTATTGAGCCAATATCCACCATCATCAAATATATTAGCAATGGACTGATTATGGTGGCCCGCCACGCAGGACCAACATTTGCTCTTTCTTGTATAGATAGGATACAACATACGTGCAATGCTGCAGTTAGTGGTGACAAGACCAGCACTCTATGCATGCTTTGTGGTTAAGCGGTTACTGGGCATGCAGCATAGCATGTTCACGACATTCAAACCCACCAGTGCTGTCTTCAGTGCTGTGCTGCGATTGGAGGTGCGGCGTCGAGTGCTGAAGGTGGAAGAGCTGCGCGTTCGGGCCTGCGATGTCACCCTCGGGATTGCTTGTGCCACTGTCGAGCTGCCCCACTGGCGGTGGCCACGGCAGGTCCTTGATTACTTTGATTTCAACTGGTTGGTGTCAGCAGAATGTGATGGAAAAGGGAGGAGAGAGACAGCAAAAGAAAAACGCACATTGAGAATGGATGCAGTTTTAAAGTACAGGAGTTCTAGAAGAAAAGAGATGGGAAAAGTAAAGTCATGAGGTCCGAATGTAGAGATGACAAATCTAGATGCCTTTTAGTGGTGAAAAGTGACAACTTTTGCACCTCCTCCTGCCAAGTTAATCTGTATCTCAACACATCTCCCTGATTATCCAAAGCAAATTAGTGTCCTCCTAAAACATTACAGCAGGAAACAGGGAATGCCAGTCCAAAGCCATGGCCAGACACCCTACACAATAAGAGTTTCACTGGCATCACATATATCATTCTAACCAAGAAGTCCTTCTACAAAATTCCGAATAAAATCAAGAAATGAATGGGCAACCATGAATGGGCAGAAGAATAAAGCGATCCTCTACAATAGGATGCATGTGACATCACCTATCAGGCTGGCCAGAGGAGCTGAAGAAAAGTACTAAAGTAAGAGCCACCATGCCAATCAGTTAGAGACCAAACCATCTACAACCACAAACCAACCCTGTACATTTCAAGGCAAAAGAGAGAGAAGAGACAGAAAAAGAATGGGTATGAGAAAGAAGAGAGAAAAAGGAACATTACGACTGGGACATCAAACCTTGCAAATGCATACATTGGCTAACTATGGTGGTGATCAGCAGCTCCACCTTTAAGGAACCCCAAATCTGTGCTTCATTCTACTGGAGCTTGATCGTGGTTGTGTTGTCATTCCAGTGGGGAAGATAAGGATAACTTTACAATGTATTTGCTCTTTAGTTTTTATGTCTGGTCTGGACTATAAAGTTCCTTAATGCAAGTTTTTTTCCACTAATTTCTTTCTGTACTTAAACTCTGCTCATAAACCAGGTATAGCAGTTTAAAGGTCGGATGATATTGTGCACAATATAAATAGTTTTATGAAGTGTCGATAGGCAAATTCCTATCGATATCAGCGGTTATTTTTCCCGCCATGTTTTGTGACCTAGTCCAGCAGGTTTAGGGGTTCAAGCACTGTTTCGTAGAATATTGTTTTGTAAAATTGGAGTATTTCAACACCTCTGGGTTGTGCACTCATACACATGGGTCTTACTCTTCTACAAATCCTTTTGTCGAGCCAAAGTTACAGATCCGAGATACTGTTTGTCAAACCCTAAAAAGCAGGCTGACAAAAATGTCAGTCATTCCTTAGCCAATCAGATTCGTTTGGGAGGGTTCAGAACCTTTAAGGCATGATAAACAATTATATTTGTTTTTCGATTTTAGGAGCTGTGCTGACCAACAAGTTTGCAATTTCTACCGTACAACTATTTTACAGAACCAGTGATTTTTAACTTTGCATTCAATCTACTGAATAGATTTACACCAAACCACAAACAAGCATTGGCAACGTGAATATGTCTCACCTTTGTAACCTATTCGCTTTGCCAATGGTTTTTAGCCCTGCAGCACAGCAACTTTGCTGAGGCTAAAGTAAAAAAAAAAAAAAAGAAAATAACCCCCATTAAAGTCTTTGCCGCAGCCGTCTGCGCCATTTTGTAGGTGCAGGTACCACACATAATCATGCCTACTAAATGAGGCAGGTACTTTTTTTCTGCTAGTTACTGATCCAAGTTGGATCAGTAGCTACCAAAAGATAATAAAACAGGCAAAAGCCTTATTTTTAAGTGGGTGAGGGAACGGAAGTAACATGAGGGAGGTTGTGGGTAACTGAAGCCACATGGGGGAGGGTGGAGGAAGAACGATGCAGGCAAAGGGGGAGTGTGGGGGAGAACACTGAAGCAACATGGACGCGAAAGCAAGAGGGGAGGGCAAGAGAACACGTAAGCAGCAGTGTGGAGGGTGGGAGCGAAAGTAACACAATGGTGGGGAAACACATGCACTCTGAGTGCTTCAGACAAAAGACAAAGTAGTGCTTGAAAAGCAAACAGTGGAAGCAGCGATGTCAGCCGAACAAAAAGACTGCAAAGAGGCAATGCCCCATGAGAGCTGCAAACACAAGATTGACAAGCTGGGAAACAAATAAGCAGGCAAATGAAAGTGACAAGGAAAGCCAACCAATGGTAAGCAATGGCGGGGCTCCAAGCCCTTCTATGTTCTTGGTAAACCACAATCTGCCTCGCAACAGACAGCATACACGCAGTCTACTAGGCTTGACCTAAAAGGGGCCTAGGTATTAATGACAGTGTGGGTACAAATCTGCTCAACAGATTTTGCTGTATCATGGAGATTTCGTATGCACACCCAGAGTGTGACGCACCCACTATAACGTTTGACCAATTGTCACTGTATTTGAAATGAAGAACCAAAGCAAACTTTTCCATAGATGTGAACAGGAGAAACAAACATTGCCTATTCAAAAATCGTGATCCACAGACTAATGGTATCATTCTTCAGACTCCTGGCCATTATTCTGTGGGTAGGTCATTTGTGCATGCACTACACGGGTGACCTATCCCCGCCCTGCAACCTGTGCAATTTCATCGCCTTCTCATTCTCCATCCTTTTCATGTAATCTCGAGACTTTCAGTCATTATTGCAAGCATTTCTCACCACCAGTTTTCAAATAAAAGAGGTGAGGAACCCTCCTCTTTTACTTAACTATAAACCGTGCAGCCATAATAGCATAAAAACAAAATGTCAGAGTGAAGCATCAACCTCGTCAGTCTTGATGTTGCTGGATCTTGAAACTGATGGGGCCTGTTTAGTTTCTGTCTCAGTTCTATGTCGGTAGCAGAAGCGAGATTTGGGTGTCCAAACTTTCCTTACTGCACATCGACATTTTTTTTTTATTTTTTTTTTACATTTTTCAGTAGAACCCTCAAAAGAATTAAAACTACATATATGATGAGTCATTGCACACGCACACATTACTAGTTATTACATTGGTATTCCCTCTGTATACTTTGTCTTCATGTCTGTAGCAAAAACTGAAGAAAACGACCAGTTGCGAAAGCTAGGACATTTTTACATTACCACAGAGATACCGGAGAGGCTAGATACAAAACAAAAAAAAACTTTGGGACCAGTACTAATGGAATAGGTTATATTGGCACCACTTTGAAATCTGAACACTGCCCACTCTGAATAAGAAAAAGAGTGAATTATAATCATACCCTGTGTGCAGTACATAACGTGGCTGTATGCTGTGCACAGTACTGTGGGATGTCTCTGTCCATATTAATGTTGGTCTCACAACTGACTATTATAGGTCATGATCACAGAATGTGGATCATTATGGCTGTGCGCCTCGCATAATGGGCAAACTCCAACGGCTGTGATGCTTTCGTTCGTAATGCCCCTTCAAAAGAAGAATTTTAGTTTTTAATTACGCTAGTATTTTAATTATGCATTTGTAATGATTTTTTCCCCAAAGTGCGCCATTTCGACAATTGTTTTGTTTCTGTATGCCCTTCTAAATACACCATCGTAGGCTTTTTTTTTTGTCTGCCTGAATAATGTCTCATTGCGTGATTGAAGCCCAAATTGTTCTTTCAAACGGAGCTCTACAATTTGCACTGTGAAATATTCTCTGATAAAAGCACAGCATGGCAGTTTTTTCTGCCGTTTTAGGAGGGGCTATTGTTCCCTAGCACACTGGGTTTTATTTTAGGAGTCCTTGGCAGGCTGATGAATTTGGAAGCGAAGCTCCTGCTTCGCATCGGAAGGCACAGGAAGAAAGGAACAGACTTGAGAGCAGGGGTGGCCCCTATATGTGACTCCACTCCATTGCACGGCGCCACCTAGTGACATGCAAGAGA
Source organism: Calotriton arnoldi (assembly GCA_963921515.1). Taxonomy (NCBI): domain Eukaryota; kingdom Metazoa; phylum Chordata; class Amphibia; order Caudata; family Salamandridae; genus Calotriton; species Calotriton arnoldi. The sequence continues at coordinate 1,653,568 of CAWUFW010001673.1, forward strand.
ATTGCAGGAAAAAGTTTCTGTATTCTGTCTGGCACCTGGGGAGTATTCCAAGGGAAGGAATTTGAGGTTAGAAAGCCATCAGGACATTAAAGTCCGCTCTACTGGCTTTGCCAATGCTGGTGGGAAAATAGCAAAAAAGGATAGTTTTCTTTATAAATGCATATAAGAGATAAAGAATACAGTGTAACAAAGAGCATGACGTTTGAATGTACTTTTCAGATGTAAAATAGTCTCAGGTGCATTCAAATGGAAGAACTTTTTGGAAGGGGGGGATTACACAAAATAGTCAATAGGATGAAGTGAGAAATGTGTTGCTCTGGGTGAAGCCAAAGACCACTCTATGTAAATTTTAAACCATTAATAAAAATAAGCCTGGCTGACAGCTAGACTGTCATGTCAGACCTAAAAGGTTTGATAAGTATCCTTTGCTTTTAGTGCCACCAGCTGCTTTCTCACCATTCTGAGGTTTTTCCATAATGCTTTAAAAACGTTCCTTTTTCTATTGATTCCAGATATGGTCTTCTGTTTTTTCTCTGCACCTACAAGTGATTTATTTTGCAGGATGCACAGTTCTTAATTCAAGTTTTCAAAAATATTACGATCTGCAGAGCTGGCCAATGTCCATTAGTGTGAAAGGAGCTAGCTGAATAAAACCAACATGCTATCACTTCAGGGTTTGTGGAATTTTTTTTTTACTTCTATGCACATCCCTCCTGACTGTCTATTCCTCCATCAACCTCCTCTTCTTCTCCTTAATGTACTTATTCATTTTTTAATAAACATAACTTAATGGTTCTCAAATTTTCCACTATGAAAGAATGAAGAGCAGAGGCAGTCCTGCTGAGAATCAAACCTGTGAATGTAAGCTGTGCCGAGACGTCAGGAGATGGCACTAAACTCAGAGCTGTCATTCTTCCTCTCCTTCACCCTCCAGTCTCATCACTGACCCATAAGGTTAGTGGAAGGCATTACAAGGTTTCTGCAGAACTGAAGTAAGAATTGAAATGACCAGGCTAGAATGTATTCACATCTTTCCATGTTCTCAATTCTATAACCCTTCCTTCAACCGCTACCCCATCACATAGGCAAGGTGTAAAGCTGGAGACAGTGGAATAATTGACAGTCTGGGGTCCAGGGGTAATGAGTGAGCCTATTTTAAGCTTTGCCGGAAGTGTTTTTGTTAACATCCCAGATCTAACATATGCTGATGTAGGTTCCTTAAATTAGAGTGACAATCATCGAGGGGTAATTATCAGTTCCTTTACAAAACAATGGAAAGCAAAGAAAATCTTCCACTTGCAGACGGCAATCTTTACTTGGAGAACCTTAGAAAGATGCAAGGTGTTGGTTGGTAAGCTTACTCACAACTTAGAAAAGGAGGGATTTTGCCAGGGCCCTCGTTGGTGTCCTGCAATACATCTATATTTTGGACACATCTGTGGGTTGTGTGATATTGTAGGGTGAGTGATAGTGTTTTTTTTTTTTTTAACTCCATTGCAATTCCGCAACATTATACTTTTAATGTGAAATGTGGATTGCTGGTATCTCAAATTACTCTTTTCACACAAAGGAATTGTTCACATATAAAAACTGTAATGCATGATGCTGGCAGAAGCCTGATTCGAGTACAAATGTCTCTCCCAAGACATTTTCTGCGGAAACCAGTCTCCAGGGGGCAAAACATTACGCAAAAGCACGTGATGCAAAATTTTGATAAATGCCCCGAATTTTGCAAAATGCATTATTGACAATTCCACCGTTATTCAAATTTTGCCACGGACTTGATACAACTGTGCCTCATTTGAAGTACTCTGAACGGTGGGACACCACAAGCTGCGTAGAGTTGTAGTGACAAACTTAACCAGCAGCTTACAGAGAGCTGGGTCAAGGCTTCGCTCACGCAAACTCGTAGCCTCTGGAGAGCTGGACCTGGACTCGCTTACACATGAACTGAAGCACTAAAGAGAGCTGGCCTAGGGTTCAGCTTACAGAACACCAGCAGCACCATGTTGAATTGTACAAGGTCTGGGCTTACACATGGCACGTAGCACCATAGCGTTGGTCCAAGGCTCAACTTACACATGTAAGCCACAATAAGGAGCTACAGAGGGTAATATGTCAGGTCGCCCTCCACTCATTTACATTGCAAAAACAACAGAGACCTGACAGGCCAGGGGCTTTTTTATCTCGTGATATTGGAAAAGAGAGGTGCATTTACTTTATGTCCTTAGTTCTTCTGTTCAATATACAGATAGATTTCATCCAATATCATACCCCAACAGTTAAATCATATTTTCTATCAGTCAGCACTCCAAACACATACCTATATATAAAATAATGTATGTAAAAACAAAAAAATTGTGTGAAGGTGAGAGAGTCCCTCACGTGCGCTACACCAGGGGGGGCTACTGGTAGGTTCTCACCGGTATGCCCACGTTTTCATCATCGAGATCTCTCTCACCTATGAAAGGAAACAGAATAAGCTGTGTCCAGTGTAAAGAGAAAGGGTGTAAAATAAAGATATATATATATATATATATATCACAAACAACCAAAAAGTGCAAGCAGGACGAAAACTTTTCCTCCCAAGTAAAATTGAGTTAAGGATTCACACACACCGATTTTCAATTTTAATCACACTCGTGAACCTTACTCAAAGTTAAAATCAGGGTTGCACGTTAATAGACCATTTTAAGCTGGGCCAACATGTTTCATTGCCTTTAATTCCTTTTTGGCAAATTCGTCAGGGCAATAGGTCGTCCTCCACCTCCCTGGACATCAATATTCATAAATGGAGTGACTGATAAAAAAAGAAGGAAATAGAACAGTCTTTTAAAACCCCATCCCTTATAGTGCCTCATATTGACTCGAAACATGCTCGAGTCCAAGATGACTCAAGTAGCCTTATTTCTCATTGATATTTACCATGTGGTAGCCAAAGTCAATCATACCGGCTTCCCATCATGACAGGGTCAATCAATTTATTTGAACCCCTTGTACCGGCGCTCAGTCACCGGGATTAAACCTGTGAAGACATTAGATCGACAATTACTCCAATACCTCGTGACCTTAATTAGCGCTGCACTTTTAAAAAAAGAACTTAGTCATGTTCGCATAAACGAAAGTCTTACTAGACATACACTATTGTACAATTCCTCTAAGTGCGACTCCGCTACTGTTAAAAAAAACCCTGTTCTCTCTTACGATTCTCCTGCTCTTTAGCCTTGAACGTATTTTTACAGCCTACCATGTGTATGGTCCCGCATCCCTCATTACAAAGAATCCGCCCGCCTACTCTTACTGCGTTTCGGTGTGCTGCTAACCTTCACTCGTCCCGACGCATTGTATGCGTAACAATGTTCTGTATTTAAGCGTCGGCACGTTTACGAGACACCTCACGTATGGCACACCAACGCACCGGCGTGAGCGCCATATTTAAATGGTGTACCTCTCATTATTAAATGTGTCGAAGGATCGTTTAAAAAAAGGAACGTTAGAAGAAGAAACTACTAATATATTTTTGTATATATAATCTCAGATCTACACATCATATACACAAAATATACAGAAGGGGGAATCTTCAGGGAAGTATTACTCATATATTCGTGGTAAATCAGAGGACCTCGACTAAGCAACTTCCTGCTCTAATGCGGGCGCCATGTTTCAATGTTAGTCCTAAACATATTTCTACACTTAATCACAAGCCAATAAAATACACACAGGGGCAAACAACTTGCGTGATGCATGTTATATTTTTTATTTTATTTTCCAACTACTTGCGATTTTCCTCGAGGCATCTCAATCAGGCACTAATAGATAATACAAGTCCCCATTTTGGACAGTAACATTTTAGATAGCGATACCACCCTCATTGACACCGGAAGCAAGATCCACATCTCTCACTAGGGACCACCCGGCCTTGAAAACAAAGAGGTGCCCTAGGTCATCATGTAATGTATTACTGTCTACTAATCTTGTTCCACTCAAAGTCGTTCAATCCTGAACGGTCAGCCCTTTCAGAGTAAATCCAACGAGCCTCTTTCCTAGCGAGGATCATTTCCATATCGCCTGTTACACAGATTACACGTTCCAAAACAGTCCACTTAAAGGATCTTGGATTATGGCGCTGTTCCTTGAAGTGGCTCACTAATTTAGTAGTCAGTTTCCCCGCCTTGATGGTACTGATATGTTCTTGAATTCGTATTTTAATCTTGCGTGAGGTTAAACCTATATAGTGTAGCCCACAATCGCATGTCAGTCTGTACACTACATTTGATGTATTGCAGTTACTAAATCTGTTCTGGTACCATTTTTTCCCATTTTGTAACTGCACACTATTGGTTTTCTCAGTCAAGTTACATACCGAGCAGCTCCCACACGGGAAGTGTCCACAAGGAGCCGTGCTTTGTTTAACTAACTGCATGGGACGTGTATGAACCAGTTTATCTTTTAAGTTACACGCTCGTTTGAACGCAAACCAGGGGGGGGGGTGGCATCTTAAATTCACCTGTTGTCAGTAAAGGCCAATGCTTCCGGATGGTCTGTCTAATCTGAGTGGACAGAGAATCATGACCAGCAGTGTTGTGTCAAACTGAGCTAGGGCTCCCCTCAGGGCTGGCCTTTGCTCAGATAGCACCCCGAGCGAACCCAAATTTTGCACTCTACTTTTATCCATTTGTCTTGTTACTCAACTCCGCCAGCAAATCCAGGTCTCAAACTACCACATTTTAAGCTCTGTACATAACAGCAGTTATTAGGCAACTTAATAGAAATGCTGCTGCTACTGTAGCGTTCTACTTTATTGGGGTAAATGAGAAAAGCTTGGTCTTCCTGGCAGTGATTTACCCTCCTCAACACCCCCCTCCCATTCACATCAACCACCTATGCAAAATCCGGTCTCCTTTCTGGAAGTTACAAAATGGAGGTGACGAGCCAGGGCAGGGTGCGAGGTGTAGGAAGGCAGGGGGGGAAAAAAACACACAAATTTATGGACAGCCTGAAAAAAGGAACAGGCCTGGTAGCTAGGCCAGGGCTAGCTTACACAATCTGCAGTAGGCGCGGTTGTCCTTAAGGGTAGAGCGGCCACGCCCTGCCTCCTTTTTGGGAACATGAAGAGTGCATGTCAGGCTGAGCACAGGTCAGCGTGACAGACACTTTATGATCAAGTCAGGCAGCCAGGCGCTGTACATGCACTAAATGAACAGGTGCATGGCTGCCTGAGCTGAATTTTGCCGGGCTGAGGATTTTGTAGGCGCGACCTCTCTTTCCAGCAGAGCCCTTCGATGAAGGTATGCGTCACTGATATCGGTTTTAAGCCCTGAAGTGCCAAGGGTCGAGTGTCCATCAGGGACGCTCATCACAGAGTGGAGTCAGCAATTCTCACGGACCCCATCCCATTATGTGACAAGTTAGGGACTGCTGCCTCCTCTCATTGACTGATTTGTTTTTCATTTTTTAAGTTTGGTGCATATGTCTATGTATGAATGTATATGTGTGTGCTTTGAATAAGTGTCTGCATATATGCTTGTGAATGGTGGGTGGGTGTGTGCCTGCTTGTGAATGTATGGGTGTGAGGGCATGTGGGTGGGTGAGTATGTATGTGTGGGACCCCTCGCCGAGACTGCTCAAATTACTGGCCGGTACTGGGGAGCTGGACTTGGGCTCGGCTCACACATTATCTAAGGCACCTTAGGGAGCCATACCAACGATCTACTAATATATGCCCTAGACAACCAGGGCAAATTGGACCAGCATTCCCTAACACAAGACCAGCAGCACCATGGAGAGCTGGACCAGGGCTCTGATTACTCATGACCTTTTTTGGTCGAGCCTAGAGCCAGTGCGCATGTGCTGCTCTGCGAGATCAAATGTATCTACACTAGGGCTTTAACCAAGCCCATCGCTTGCCATTGGTTCTTTGTTGTGCCATTCTGAAATGCTGGCTTTCTGTTGGTTCATTCGTTTCCATTGTCCTGCCTTGGGGGCTTGGTTGAGGCCCAGGCGATTTCACTCATTGTTTGTTTCGTTTGGCCATCCAAAGTTCACTGTTCCTACTGGCCCAGCGCCAGATGGCCCCTTCTCCCGTCTTGGAATTAAGCGTCAGCCAACGCCCCACCTCCTCCCGCTGGCTGTTTCACACTAGCAACCATCGGCTCTGGTTACCATCACTTGTTTCATGACACTTGGTTGACAGCAGTGCTATAGTGCTGCTCCCACCGACGGCCGTGCCACCCACGCTGTGGGGGCTGTAATGTAAATGTTGGCCACCGCCCGCCGGCGAATATTAATTCATTTCTGAGGCCTGCTGGTTAGAAAACCTGCCCAAGGGAGAGAGTGAGCGCAGTAAGGGTCATCAGTCAAGTGAGTGTGGTTAATTGGAGCAACCGGCAAGGACTCTGAGGACAGCCGGCAGCCAGCAGGACCTCACGCAGGCAGATTGCCGCGGTCACGATTTTGGTTTTAAAATCTACTTCTTGGGTCGCTGCATGTATGTGTCACAAAACACCCGGGATCTGTGGGCCTTTGTCAGTGTTTTAAAAACAGGCACACACACACACTCACCCGCCGTCACTGTAAATAAACATCAACACATAGGAGGCAGGCAAATGATTTCCCATCCTGCACGCCAACACAGTGCTCTTCCCAGTTAGCAGGCCACCCACACCGACCAAATCCTCTCACAGAGGAACAGAAGGGGGTGAAGGTCAGGAAAACAGGTTCTCTCCGTTCTCTCACGGAATTATTTGTTTTTGTTTTAAGGAACAAACTAGCGGTTTATTTTGGACAGAATTTTTTGAGTTACAGACAGAAAAATAAAGTAGCGATCATGTGAGGTGAAAGTTCTGTTTTACATGTGTTTTTCCCTCTTGGTGTCTATGTAAATTTTATTTCAGCACTTTTGGGTGCTATATTTTTTCCTGAGACACGGAGGGTGAACTGGGCAAGCACACTAACCAGAAACTGGTAGCATTTACCTTTGATGGTGCTGTCCTCGGAATTACAGTGCCACAGAAAATGTACTTCTCATTTGCACTGTCTCTTCCCTATCGTACTGTTACCTAGTCAATGAAAATATAGTTTCACTATTACCCCTTTGTCCGTCTTTCTCGTTCTCTTTTCCTGCAGGCAATCTTGTTATTGACTAACTAAATGCTGCTCATCATATGGCAGATTTCACATGGTGCTACAAGACTGCATGTCTGAAACCAGACACTGAGCCAAGCATGCCTCTGTAGCATTATGCTGGTACTAACCTGCCTGCAAGCAGTAACCGCACCAACCAAGGCACAGTGAATATCTGCATTCAAGATAGTCTTTCCTTCCACCCCCATCTCTTTTCTATTAGTACCTGACAAAGGTTGTAACAGAGCCTCTTTTTCTCACATTGGTGCCTGTCATATCTACTGAGGTGTGTTGGGAACAAGAAATCCTTCTATTCAAATCTGTGCCCGTAACTACTCACTTGCCTACTGCATCACTCTTTTACTTTATCATATGGGGACCCACTGAGTGGCCATTCATTTGCTTGCAGTGTGCCCTTCCTTGGATTCTGGCAGCAATGGTTCTTGATGTAGATGGAGTTCTTATGGTTTGTGTTTTTTCTCAGCCCTTGCTGTTATTGAGTGAGTCTCCACTGTTCTTTTTTTGGTTTTCAGCTGTACCTTTAAGAACCGTTTTTAGCATGGGTAGGTGGTGTACTTGAAAAAGTCACTATGGGGACATCTTCCAGTTCTATAGCCACTGGTACTCTTTATTAGATCCCACCCTTTGTATGGCAGAGTGGTATGTAGAAATTGTGTCTATAAAATATGTCTTGACTGGATAGTGTTCTTATTACTCTTCGCTATAGGAATCCATCATGTATTTGATGCATTTATCTTCCAGTTTTGTGTGTGCTCATCTTCACACAAATGCCCTTTTGATGCACAGATGCAAATAGGGCATAGTATCCTCAGGAATTTGTTTTTCCTTTGATTTTGGCTTAGACAACTTGGATATTTTGTGAGATCTTAACTCAAGTGCACTTGGCTCCTGAAGTTAATTTACCTTTCGCTTGGCTTGTGAGGCTGTGTGTGCTGTCCAGGCGCTGATGTGTCATCTCCCCCCCTCTTGCTGCTCTTAAGGACATCTTAAGGATTCTGGGGGCCCTGAGCCAAACATATTTTAGGGGCCTCTGTTCGGAACAGCTTTACATTTATGATCCAGTTTCAGCTCTTTCATTCCCTCGTTGGCCAGGTCACTGGCAGGGCACAGGCACACTTTCCCAAATTCCTAATGTGTTTACATCTAATATTCAGGAATAATGTCACAATTGTAACACAGCAGCAGCTCACTGATATCACTGCAGATAATCTCATAACACGGTGACAGACTTTATTTTTACAAAACATGACTTTTCTGGGTTGTGCTGTGTTTGTTTAAACTTGTAATGTATGATCAGATTTGTCACATATCAAAAGATGTGAAGCAAAATCATATGCAGCAACATTTTCAAAATTATTTTGCACACAACGTGTTTGTTGGTTATAAATCAAAAACAAAGGCCCCACTATTTGGTTTAACTGTTTTAGTATTGTGTGCATAGAAAATCCACTTAAGCACTACGGCATTCGACACTAACTTGATACAAATGGCTGCTGGCATAAACTTTAAAATAAGGGCCTTAAGTGATGCTGTGTTTAACTAGGGCGCTTCCACTCTAACAAAGCCGTTGCAACTGTTTTGTAAATATTATCATAAACATTGTATAATGCGATAATGTGCCTATTACTGTCGAAGCCTCCATGTTAAACAACAGTAGATATTACAGCTCCTAGTATAATGTGCTGCATGGCTAAATACTTATAAAGTCCCAAAGGCGAGACCGATTGCATTGCAAATGCTTGTTGTTCTTTTTGATGGACCTCCGCTTATCATTTTGGAAGACGATGTCTCACGTGTAACTGAAAACATCTCACTCAATTATTTGCCACATATCAAATGGCAGTGAGTAGCACCTTCAGCGGCCAAAATGCTGGGGCGGAAAATAACTCGCATGAAGCCCAACTGCAGGTGAATGAAAAGAATTAGGAGTAAGAGGCCACATTCAAGGATGCCACTGTCATAGGACAATCAGTAGTGGCAAAAAGGGAACAGAGGCCTCGAGGACTAAGAGAAGCAGGAAAGGCTACAGTAAGGTTACTGGATGAAAGTCTTCTGATAGCGCAAACTACATTCACTTACAAAAATAAAATCAAAAACAGACCAGCCAGACCAGTATTGAAGCTTGTGCATTAAGTACCAGGCAAACATCGATAAATTAATATACTACAGGCAGTGACATCCCTAAAAGATAGTTAAGGCATCCTATTGTTGGACTGAATATAAAGAACTAAGTGCTTCCCGGCGGCCTGCAAAGAAGTGTAAATGATGCCTCCTGGCTATCCCACTTTGGTCTTAAATTTGGAAAACAAAAAGGTTTATGTGCTCGGTGAGTCCCTTTTGTTTACTGCCTACTCCATAAAGTGATCCCATATTGTACTCATATCTCATAAATGACAGTGAACTCCAAGCGATGAAGTATCCGCTGGGTCTGATACAAAAGCAGTAAAACCATCCATCAACGCGCAGAGCATTCTGGGCTACTATTCTGCTGAAGAAGATCAAGGTGATGATTTACCTGGTGCTGCTCTGAGCAGGTGGAGGGAATCAGACAGCATCATGAGTACGGGAAATGAAGATCTGTCACGCTGTAGATCACCAGTCCTGCCAAGTGTCACGCAGCAGGCGTGACGCTAACGCATTTCAGTGTGGTGTTCCGCATCACCGCACTGAAATGCATTGTCACGCATTTGCCCACTCTCTGCTGACGCGCTGAAAGTTGGCTAAATTAACCCTGCTGCTAGCGCGCGCTGCCTGGCTGTGGTGTGGTGCCTCTGACCTGTGTGCCGTGCGCGGGGGGGTTGGAGGGGGGGTGGGTGCTGGGCTGGCTGCTCTGCGTAGTGCACACTGCTCTCCGCTTCCGAGACTCCAGGGGCAGTAATTGACACATCGGATCATGCTGCTGAGCCCGTGCTTGCCGGAAATAATCAATACAATGTTGCAAAACTGCAGTCCCGCCCGGCCGCGGCGCTGACCACATTGACAGAGTGTGAGTCATGTCGAGATGATGAAGTGTATTCATCATCGGGCGCGCAGCGTGTGCGGGGAGACTGGCGCTGCACACCTGCTGCAGCACTGCAGGCATCATGTCGTGCGGCGCGGGCCCGAGAGGCAGGCCGAGGCAGCCAGCACACAAGTTCTCACAGTAAGTACACTTAAGTACTTCTGTTCTAACGCTCGTCACACTCATCTTGACATGATTCTGTAGTGTCTGAGAGGCAGCCTGCTCACGCACAGTCATCACGTCGCAGCTCAGTACTGCGGCCTGCCAGGTGTGTGTCTGAGACTCAGTCAGTGTCGTGTGTGATCTGGTGTGATTACGGTGCGCGGCGCTGGTGTGCCCGTGGTCATTGGTGGGGTTTTCGTTTTGCCAGGACTCAGGAGGTCTGAGCTCTCGCTCTCATCTCATCTGTGGGGGTGGGGGGGTATGCAGTACAGTCCATCGTGATCGTCACCTCAACGCGGGACTCACACGCGTCATTCAGAGGCCCCTCTATATTATAAGTTAAGTAGCTGAGAGCTAAGCTCATCTGTGCCGCTGGCTGCAGTGCCTGCAGGCCTGGGAAGGTAGCGGCACGCCGATCGTGACCACTTAGGGGTAATTATTTCATTTGGCCTAAGAGTAGTAGTAGTTTTTTTGAATAACTACACTCACTGGCTGCTGACTCAGCTGTGACCCACCTACGTAACTGTGTATGCCTAAGCCTTGCCCAGTGCCCGACCGTGTTGACTCGTAATTTTAATTACGCTCGCACTGCAGCTGATTAGACTTCTCAGCTGCAGTGCGTAATTAAAATTACGAGTTCTGTGTTGTTGGGAGGCTCGCATCACCAATGCTTTTTTCTTTCCATTCTTTGTATTGTAGTTCTATTTTGTACCTAGCAAATTCAGAACCAGAAGCACCAAAAAACAAAACTCAACTGGTTGAGCTATGCACACATGCATGGAATTGGGAACGTTTCAAATAGAAGAGATGCAACATGTTTAGGTGCCATTCAAATAGAGCAGGTGTGTTATGAGCAGTGGGCGCACCAGCTTCCTTGTCGAAGTATCACAATTTTGCAGCGTGCACTGATAATCCTTGTGCACACAAATCATCTACAGCATGGGAGCAGCTCCATGTTGCTCTCTCTTACCTGAGTGCTTCTCTTCCTCTCCCACGCTCCGTGTTGCTCTCATTCGCTTGTATGCTCCTCCCGATCCCACAGTATTCCTCTCCCTTGTGTGCTGCTTTTCCCTCTCCGTCCCCTCCCGCCCACAACTGCACCTCAAATTCCCCGCCCCTCGGTCCTATGTTTTTAATTATTTCTTTTACTTTTATACTTTAAAAAAGCGTCTTCCCTGAATTTTTATTTAGAGTGATGTACTGACTCCTTTCAGTAAAATTTTTAAAAAAATAAGAGGCTCGAGTCAATTTAGAAGCATGGCCATGCACAATGCGCTTGCATAATGACACATATAAAACATCACGTATGCTCTTTCACACCTTTTTTCTCTTTAGTGCTGGTGATGCTGTAAAGCGTACAGCATAATGGATTGGTAGAGCCAATAGGCCTCAAAGACGAGACCGATTGGATTTGATTGATTCTCAGAGGGTATCCAGGGGGCCCAGTGGGTAAAGGCTGGCTGAGGTAGGAATCAAGTTGTTTTTCTGCTGCCCACCCTGCAACACTACTTAAGGCCGAGATGAGAATTTTGTTGGGGCCTTGCATCCTGTTTGGACTGGGTCCCACGAGTCCTGGTCGAGTCCACACTGTGATGGTCTGCAATTGCGCACCATTAATAGCCAGGGAGGAGTCGGGGGCCTAGTCGGCAAAGCCTGGCTATGGCAATCTGTTGTTAATTGCTTTTTCTGTTGATCCGTCCAGCAACACACCAATGAGTCCAACCAGGCTCTAGCAGCGCAGCTTCGATGTTTTCCTGCCTCAGCCTGTGCCCCTGCCCAACCCGGGTGTATGTCTACCTTATGTGCACAGAACTTTAATAAAGAACTGCCTCTGAAAAACTTGTTTAATATCATGGTTACTCATTCGTTTAACACTATGATCTGGTTACAAGGGCACAAGTGCTTTTCAATTTCTGGTGCTTTGCAGTAGTTTTAAAACCTTGTCAGGGTTTCTTGTTGGTCAAATGGGTGTAATTTCTGATATTTATGTTTCCTATATGTTTCATTTCTTGATTTTTGCTCACTAGAAAGTGTCACTCATAGTCCCTGAAATGTCACTCATAATTACACTAAAATTATGAAAATGTCACACATAGCAATCTGAAACCTTGGCAGCTATGGATCACACGTGCAATTGCTACGTGGTCTGCAGGCTGGCTTTAAACAGGTGATTGGAGGAGGGATTTTTATCACTGCTGGAGCTTTCCTTAGTTAATTGGTTAATATGCCTACTTCAGAAAGGTGAATTATTTTGGTACTTAAACCAAGCGGCCCATAACTGATATCTGTTGGAAAATGCTTACTTCTGCAGGAAATTTGGACTCAGTCAACTGTCCTCAGACAAATTAATCATGTTTACAGAATTAATATTATGGAGAACACATTTTGGAGATTATGGCAAGGCTAAACTGCGTTCCAATTACCAGCGAGACTCTTCAAGCCGGTCCCGTAAATGATACTATCATTGTTACACATAATGCAGATTAGTGAAAAAAGGTACACCGTCAAACCAAAAGCACTGTCAAGCACGAAGAGAACGTACATCATAAAACACTGCGATAAATGGAGCATAAAAACATAACCCATATTTTATGGCACAACCCTGCAGTATAAATACCAACCTATGTTGTGACGCAAAGATGTAGAACACCTATTTCTGGCAGAGCAACGACAGCCAACCACCCAATGCAGGAAAAACGTGAGAAACTATAGTCACAACCACCCACAGACACTAAATGCTGCAAAGACATTCCAAGGTCGAATGCAGTTTGCCTTCACACCCATCGACACAAATCCCTACTAACGAATTGAACATACTCTCTGCTAAACTTACACAATCAAACACCAGCACTAGGCATAATGGACTGACAGGCTTCCCTCTTCCGTAAGAAAAGGCATTATGATAGTAATTGTGCTGGAATGCCATGGAAACTATGGTTGTCCATACAAAAATGGGAACAACAGATCACACTACGACATTGGGTGTTCGGTTCTCTATTTTTCCATTATGTGGATGAAAGTACTAGACGGCACGGCAACTCCGATGTCAATAATGTCTTGCTTGACGGTAAAAGCAGATATACCCGACGTGCTCTGTATACTTATTGTATAAAAATTGTACACTTGGCAGGTGAACTCTGTCCTTCAATGATACTGGGATTTACAGAGTCTTCCTACACCCTGTATGTGTGGTATGACAACTGAATGTTACTTCCGCTCAGAAAAAGGGCCGACACCACGGCTCGCCCGAGGCACTGCGTATTTATAATACATCTTACGCCCTTCCCGCGCGTGTACATCTCGCCAAATAAACACTCCCTGACGGAATACGACACCCCTCTAACAATTCGTCAAACCCTGCGTGGAATTATAATGAAAGGCAATTTAACCTTTAGGGCTGTCGTGCCCCCGAAGGCTGGATGCCCGGTGACACTGCTGCCTTTGACGCTTCGCCGTGCCCTCTCGACGCGCACTGTAAAGTGGCATCAGCGGCCCGTGATGATTCAGGGCCTGACACAGAGGCGGGAAAACCAGGCTGAGCGGAAAGAGCGGCGAGGACGAAGAGAGCGGTAGGGTTTATGCTCAGGCTCACGAGGCACCTCTCCTGTTTATACGCCTTGCCTGTAAATATGCATTTCAAGGGCACCGCTCTGCCGCCCGCGCTCCCCCAGGATCACTGCCTGCAAAATAACCAGAGTTGCACGTGCGCAGAGGGCTGCAGGGCTGCGGAGCGCTGGTAATGGCTTCTTCAGCTTCCGGTCGGCAATATACGGTGCTGTGGGGCTCGAGAGCTGCCTCGCTGAGGCAGGGGGGGATAAGCATTATAGCACGTTATTTTTAATTACAGTTTATACAAGAACATTTTAGTGGTGTGAAAAGTAAAAACTGATGGCAAAACATATTCTCTTTAAATTGGAGTAGAATTGTAACCTTCCTCACAACTGTTCTCTGCTCACCTCACAACTGCAGCGATGCAGAGTTATTTCATTCCCACCTATTTATAAGGCAGGAGACGCTGGTGAAACCAAATTACACCATGACAACAGCAAGGTAAGCAAGGGCGAGGCCCCCGTGAATCCCTGCTGTACTCGCCTCCTAATGCCCACCCTGCAGCCATGCCCACTCCCTGGGATGTTATGTCTAAACACTGTTCCTACCTTAGACTTGCAGCAGTCCTCGTATTCGTTTTCACCACCAGCCAGTGGCCAATGACACGCCCCTGTGCCTCCTCATAACCCCATACCAGCCAGTCTCCCTGTCCTCACACTCTGACCTAGCCACAGTGTGCACACTGGCTCCATCAGTCTCACAGCCCTATATGTATGCTGTATTTGTATAGTGCAAACCTAACTAAAAGGCGGTGAATCACTGTACAGGGTCCTCTTTTAATAGAACTTGGAAAGTGCTTTTAACTTGTTTTTGTATGAATTGCAATGATTTTATTTAATTGTGCAAATAACAAAAATATTCTAATTCTATACTGTACAGGATCAAAGGCAAGCATACAGCCAATGTGCAATAGCAGCAATAGCTGCATTCTAGCAGCAGAAGTGTAGTGTTATTTTATTGTGATGTGGTGTTCTTTAAAGAGGTGGTTCATCAACTCTCTCCTAAATTGGAGCATTGTTAGGGCGGCGCTGATGGATACAGGGATGCTGTTCGAGATCCTGGGTGCATAGATGGAAGAGGCCTGCTGCCTCATATTTTCTTTTTAGTTTTTACACTTCTAAGTCTCCAGTCTTATGGCTTGCTGGCTGTGGGTTTGCGAAGAGCCACAGGAGATAGTGAACTTGTCTGCAAAATAAGCAGGGGCACTGGCCTTCATGGTTTTGTGAATGATTCGTCTGGTTTTGAAGAAGGTACAGGCTGGCAAGGGAGCAAACGGAGTTCCCTCAGGGTGGGAGTGATGTGATCGTATTTCTTAAGACCCTGGGTGAGACTTGCTGCAGCGTGTAGAATTCCCATAAGAGTGGCCACTGTGGAGTCTGGGAGGCCACAGAGCATGGTGTTACCACAATCCAGATGCAAGGGTACAAGGCTTGAACAACAGTCTAAGTCGCTTTCTGGAAGAATACTTTTCACTTTCTTTAGTAGAGAGAGCTGGTATAAGGCGATCTTTCTTTTTGACAATGTGTTGGTTGAGGGGGAATCTCAGTGACCTAGCGTTAAGTGAAAGTTAGAGTTCAAAGTTGTGAAGATTCAAGTCATTAAGCCAGGTTTGAACTATTCATGCTTGTTTATATTTACAATACAGGATTAATGTCTTGTTGGTATTGAGCTTCAGGTAGGTGCTGGACATCGAGGTCTGGATGAGGTGCATGCTGAGTCTTAGGCGTTAAATGTCTGAAGCGGAGGAGACTTTCAAGCAGAGTTGTGTATTGTCGGCATGTTCGTGAATTATTGTGTTGTCTGTGTGCAGGCCCCCCCAAGTGTTCCCCTGTACCGAGGAGGCATCAAATGCCATCCTAACACATAACTAGTTTGCAAGAATTCTACATGTGAAGGAAGGTATTACTGTATGACCCACTATGACCATGATGCACTGGGACTGGAGTGTATATCTTATTACGTCAAAGACTGGCTGGAGGAGAAGGAGCAGACTTTCTTTAAAAATATATATGAATACAATGTCCATAGTATAAAGGGAGACCAGAAAGTGTGAGAGTTAAAGAACAGTAAAAACCAAGAAATACGCATGAAAGGCTTTAAATCTGGATTGATGGAGATCAGAACTTTGACTGGCTGGCAAGCCACCTGTGTAACCTCTGGAAAAGATGTGGCCAGTGTGGGTCTGTGTTTGTAGACCGGAATCATGCACTACATTTCCAGGGCAGTATTTTTTTTTTTTTACTTGTCTTTATTAATGACCTTGCATCATATCTCATAGCAGAATTCGTCATATGCATGTTACAATATGTCAACCATATTTACCCATGAGAGTGTTGAGCAATCTCCACTCACTCAGTGGATTACTATACATAGCAATGCACATCAATCTTTTATGGATTAGAGAAAAGCAAAAAGTTACTAGAAACCGTAACTAAACTAAGAAACATGAGAAACGTCTGGCAGCGACTGGTGGCATCGCCCAACCCTTGTGTATGAAGTGCAAGTAAGAATTTTTTTTTCTCAGACAGGTGTATCTGACTTGGTATTTGGGTGAGAAGGCCATTCTCGTTTCCTGCACTGGATGCTGGTGGGGTGTGGTTCGGGGATTGTGCAAGTGCGACCTCGTCATCATTCTGGTCTGCTGTCAAGGACATTCCTACCAACATTTGTCCCCACTCTGTTAGGTCTCTCTGCATTCTCATCCACTCACAGCCATGAGGCGGCACTCTTCGGCCACACCCCACTCCCGCATATCCTCTCTCCATTTGTCCAGCGTGGGGGGAGTAGAGAGGATCCAGTGTATTGCGATCCGACATTTTGCCAGAACCAGGCCCAAATGCACGAACTTGTGCCGTATCCACATCCCTTTTTTTGGCGTTGGAAGGACACCTAACAAGCACTGCTTTATGTAAACTTCCAATCGCACTGCTGTTGCGGTGTGGAGAGTTTGTGTCACCTGACTCCAATACGCTTGCAGTCGTATACAACTCAAGGTCATATGTAGGAATGTGGCAGGGTCTGTGCCGCATCGTGGACAGGTTGTAGTTAGCCCAGGAGTGAACCGCACCAGACGCTGTGGGGTCAGATATGTGCGATGTAGATTATAGAACTGAGTAAGCTTGAACCTGGCATTACTAGATGCTTCTACCACCTGTGCCCTTTTCCATTCACCGCCCGTCAGTGAGAGCTGAAAGTCCGCCTGTCATCTCCCTCCAGGGCAGTCATTTAATGCAATGTTTACTCATAATAAAATTGACAAATATTAACCGCAAAAATGAATCCAGTCTTGGCATTTTAGATGAAAAGGTGCTGTAATTCTTCTGATGAAAGGGTACACCAGGGTTTGGGAGATGCTCGTTTCCGGTCCAGGGAGGACCAGGCCTGGCAGTTCGGGCTGGGCTGTTCCCATGAGGCACAGAGTCGAGACTGATTTGTATATGGTGGGGTCCAAACTGGGGTGGCGAAGTGAGCTAAAGAATGATGATGGATTCAACCCAGATCTGTAACTGGGGGTGAGTGTCTGAAAAGTTTCAGCACTCCGTCCATCATCTCCTTGTGTTTGCTTTGTCCAGAAGTAAAGCCATCTCACCATCATGTCAGCATGTCTATATACTCGTCGTGTACTGTTTATCCATTTCATAGGAGCAAAGGGAACGAGGAGCTCTCTTTAGCTACATAACTCGTGAGACTCTAATCAGAAAAGCAATGCATTATTAAGACCAGCATTGGGGCAGCAGTAAAATGCCTCTCCGTGACCAGGGGTGCTACAGAGCCAATGCCACGTGCTTAATTTGTAAAATAATAATGGCAAGGGTCCCGACCAGAAGGCCACTGCAACTTGCCCCATTCATCGCTACCAAAACTACTAACCATCTCTCTCCTCTGCAAGTGTAACAGTTCAGATAATTCCAGGTCCCCAAAGTTAAAGAAATGCCTGGGGAGCAGGTATTAGTAATTTTTAATGGATATTGTATTCATAAACAACCGTTGTTCTGCTCATCTCTAAATTAGATGAGCAGCGCCACCATGTAGCAGACTGTTGTAAGTACAGTGTTGACAATTAAGTGCCGGTGTCGAGCAACAGAAACCACAGGCTCAAATTAAGCACTGCGAGAAGAGATGGGCAGAGGAGACCGAGGTCTACTGATGGTAAGTAGTAACTGGGGAGGAAGGAAGGAGAATGTCCGGTTTTAATATATTATCTTCAATATCACCTCCCAATATATTCTACTGCAGAGATTCAGTGAACTATCTATTAAGGAGAAAATTAACTGCTAATCTAATCTGACAGCACAGAGAGGAGCAGAGAGATAGAAGCAGCTAGGAAAGCATAAAAACAAAACAATGGAAACTAAGTCTGTTAGGGGGGAGGAAAGCTTGCCATTTCCACATAACAATCTACTTCTTGTATGTCCAACCTATTAAAGTGCCAACGCTGAACAGCGCGAGAGCTTTTATCCGCTTACTACGCACAGGGCATTTCACGTGCTTTCAGCTAATTATCCCAACCTATCCTGGAATAATTCACTTAACTGTTTCCTTTTGCTATTTCTACCTGGGGTATTTCCATTGTTGGAATGCAGTGGAAGTGAAGTTTTAATCTTTTCTAATAAAGGAGATTTTGTGTCACTAGAGCAAGCTGTGTAGCCTGACCCCATGTGAATAAGGGACAAAGGGTCGCGCATTCTTCTGAAGGGCTTATGCGCCACGATTATCGTTCCTAACCCACATGAGCAGCCTCACAGAGACGCATTTCCTTCAGCTCTCAATTCCTGTCCAAAACACCTTAAAGCTCTCGCAGAGCCCTAGGAGCCATGGGAACCCACCAGCGATGAAGGTCTTAAGGGATTTCTCAGCAGCCTGAAGAAGGATTACACGAAGGGGCCTGTCCCTAGTACCGCCTTCTGCTGAATTCCAATAGAAGCAAGTGACGCGGAATCCATCAAGGCATTCGCTCACTACCCATTAGCAATTTTTTGCTAACTTGCAGCATTTCAATGTAATTTATTTCCCAATACAGAATGTGGAAACTGCAGCAGGACATATTTCTTTCTGTCTTCAGGTTGTAATAGGCTGAGACCACAAAAACACAGCGGACACATTCTTACCAATGTACAGAAAAAATATGAATCAAACAGTAGCCAATTACTTACCTCGTCAGTTCTCTTAACTAAAGTGTTATGGTGCTGTACCACAGACTGATGGGAACTGAACACTGCAGCAAAGCATCACGCGCCGACACTGAGTAGCTCCTGCTATGCTCCTATGCCCTATTCTATTACAGGCTTTAGCCTGCAGTGTATTGGAAATTGGGCATGCACCTGCAAATGGGGAGGGTTGATGTACCCAAAAAATCACAAATGAATCCTCGAGCGGGGGAGGAGAGGGGTCTGTTTGGCTCTCACCTCCTTTCTTCTCCACTATCAATATGTTAAAACTTTAAAACAGGAAATGTGAGAAGGTGGTGGGCGCACAGGCAGATCTCTAAGTACTGCTGGACCAAACATGATGCCAACCCTAAAACTATAGAATAGGCATAGTGTTTGCAGAACACAGGCCAACCCAACCATGCGATTAGCTTACAGTTTACACCTGTCGGTGTCTGCATTTGATAAGGGACAAGAGCCTCCTTCGCTCTTAATCTTCAATCAAAGATTTCTTCACGGAGAAGGGCACATGAATCGGGTAACTTTTAGAGAAAAAACAGAATCAGGGCCAAACAAATGCAGCTTTAGTGCCATCTTCCCACAGGTCAGTGTGATGGGAAGGAGGTATTGTCCTTCATGCAACCTGTGTCAAATTTCACAAACCTGCTCACCAACTCTTTGCCCATCATCAGGTTTAAGGGGGAAGGCAACAAGTATTTTCCTTTATGTTTGTGGAAACAAGTACCTTGGTAATAAAGTCAGGACAAATCCCAACATTTGATAAGGTTTTCAGAGCACAAATCTTAATCAGCAATTCAAACCCTTTTCAAATGCAAGCCAGAGACAAATACAGTGGAAGTGAATCCATTTTCTTTTAAAAGTTACTTTGGGGGCAAGGAAATTAGCTGAGCAAAAATCTATATCCTATTTAAAGCTAGATGATAAAGGCACGAAATGAGGATGGTGATGGTGGACAACCTTATTATGGCAAAAACAAGTGCAAAATTCATCACAGTGAATGCAACACTTAGGATTCGCTTCAGCTAAATCAATAATAATAAAAACAAGCATTAGAAAAGCCAATAGGTCTCACATTTGTAAGATGAATGTAAACTGAAGTATCCACAAGTGTGTATGCTTCTGTTTACATTCATTAGCATTTTAAAGCCAAACATATTGGCATAGTCGATGTTTGCCACTCATCCCACAGAAGGAGAAAGTAGGTGAGGATAGGAGAGAATTTGGGCAAGGAGATGTAAAATTGTTCCACATGCATTCCAACGACAGCAGAAGAAAAAACACACGCACTAGAAAATAAGAATGGGCAAAACAAACGGGTCTAACCTTTTGGACCAATTGACTTTGCCACCAGTGGCGGCCGCCACAAACAAAAGGTGTGAGCGGGTGGAGGGAATGTGGGAGGGGGAGTGTGGGGGGTAGGGGGAGCAGGAGGGGTAGGGGGAGCAGGAGGGGAAGGGGAACAGGAGGGGAAGGGGAACAGGAGGGGAAGGGGAACAGGAGGGGAAGGAGGGGAGCAGGAGGGGAAGGAGGGGAGCAGGAGGGGAAGGGGGAAGGGAGCAGGAGGGGAAGGGGAGGGGTGGAGGGGAGCAGGGGGGTGTTAGAAATAATAAAACGTACCTTTAGCCGCCGGCCGCCTCCTGCGTCGCACCTACGGTCCTCTTTCTGGTCCCAGCAGCCCCTGGGACAGACTCCCATCCAATCCTCGTGCTGCAGAGCAGCGTGGGGATTGGCCTGAGCAGGCTAGAAAGACGCTTTGCTCAGACCAGGGAGTCTGTGGGGTTTCTCCAGCCCAGCTGTTCAATGCAGCCGGGCTGGAGAAACCCAAGTGCGCATGTGTGTTTTGGCCGGCCAAAAAATATGCGCATTAAAGGAGTGCACATAGCACTCCTCCTCCCCCCTCCCATGCCTCGGCCCGTCCCTCCCTACAGTGCTGGCTCAGAGCCGGCAAATGCAAAATAAAACTATGCTAGAACATCGTTTTATTTTTCATTTGCTGGCTCTGAGCCAGGCAGTGAGGTGACACTCCTCTGCCAGTGCGGAGGAACTGCTGCTGCTTGCCAATGGTTTTCCTCTTATCTCTGATGCTGTGCAGCATAGCTAAAGAAAAGAAACTAAAAAAAAGAAGCCATGACGTGGTGATCACATCCTTTGTAGTTGCGTGCACCACACTAGTAGCTGTCTTCAAGATGATGCGCCTAATTTTTTTTTTATTTACCAAGTTGGATTAGAAAAAAAACAATAAGTAGCATGAAAGAGCATTTTTTTTTTTTTTACGTCCGAGTGTGGGCACCAATATACAGAGCGCAGGTGGGGGAAGTAACACGGAGGAAGCAGGTAGGGAGGAGATGCAACGGTGTAACAGAGGAAGGTGCGGTTGGGAGGTAGTAAAACAGAGGGGCTGGTGAGGTGAAGCAACAGATGAGAGCACAACATGGAGTGGGTGGGGGGGGGCACACAGGCAAGAAAGCAAAGGTATGATGCCCAGCTCTCCGTCCATAGTTGTTCAGAAAATAGCATAGGCTATAGCTCAGATGTGGTTTGGTTTTCATTTTTTGCTATATTTTCTAGTGATTCATCCTCTTCGTATTTCAGAATAAAAAAAAAAAAGAAAAAGAAACAGATCGGATTGGAAGGTAAAATCTACCCCCAGTTAAGGCTATGTATTTGTGGCTGCCTTCCTAGAAGCTCCAGAAGGATTTATTAGAAATTTCCACTTTTGTCATGGATCCATGAGGTGATGGGACAAGAAATGTTTGCGATGCAGTCTGGTCCAGATGGTCTAGCTAGCAAGATCGATGGCATCTGTACCCCTTTACAGGATCTTGTGAAGGACATAAATATGTCCTATTCCATGAATGTTGCTGCAACAGAATTATCAATTCATATTGGTCAGTGATTTTGGAGCCTATTTATCTAGTTGCAGATAAACTTACATAGCAAACAGCCAGTTGCTTGTAAGGTGCCCTGTTGCTAACCGTCACTGGTCCACAAAGAAGAGCCTGGCGATTACGAGTGAGGCTTGGCAAAGAGGCAGTTTTTTAAGGCTTTGCGCAAAAGAAAGAGCTGGTTGCGAGCCCGAAGGGAGTTGTGCAAGATACGTTGGCTACAGCGATGGAGGAGGAGTGCCCACCAGCCCATTGGCGGTGAAATCTTGGAATCTCTAATGGTGTTATGGGATATAAGAATGCGAGTGAGACAATATTGATGGAACTTGACCTGGTGATGTCAAGGGCCAGAACCATGAAAAGCTCAGAACACCATGCAAAGAGATTTTAAAAAATCCATGCTGGGATGTGACGCCAAGACAGGGATTTAAGAGCCTCAGAAGAGGTAGAACTGTTGGCAAGTGTGATAGAGAAATAGGGAGAAGCATTCTGCATGTGCTGAAGACTTGAAAGAATGTACCGGGAGACTAAGAAAAATGCATTGCAGTAATCCATGTGGCGGCTTAGATTTTTTTGCCGGGATCACCAGATGATAATGGGAAGGAAGAAATGGAGGAATTCTGTATAAAGACTTTGAATGGCTGAGATTTGCAAACATCAAACTGCTCAGCATATGGAGAAGAAAAAAAGCGCCACAAAGTTTGCCCATTTGTGGATAATTGTGAGATGTTAATGTAGTTTCACAGTCCATTAAGGTCACACCCTCAAGTTTCCAGTTGGAAAAACTGCTGTGGAGTGCTCTGGTCTTCAAACTTAGATGTACTATAAAGGTCACATATAGACCATTCAACGAGGGTGCCCGTTTTCAGGCAGGAAAAAGAACTCTGGTTATTTTTCCAGTCGGGACTCAGAAACCTTCACTGGCCACGACATCTCCCATCA
Source organism: Calotriton arnoldi (assembly GCA_963921515.1). Classification (NCBI taxonomy): domain Eukaryota; kingdom Metazoa; phylum Chordata; class Amphibia; order Caudata; family Salamandridae; genus Calotriton; species Calotriton arnoldi. Next base: position 1,676,478 of record CAWUFW010001673.1, read on the forward strand.
GACCCGAATGTGCCAAATGTACTTATGGAACACTTTTAGAACTCAATTTCGCACAGACTCTTTGGCAAGCTGGGACAAGAAGATATAGGACAGATAATGCTTGTGATTAAGGAGCAACTGGGGACAGCGTGTGTCCAGCCCTACGAGAATGGAGACAGTTTTACTGAAGGGAATTTAGCATTGAGGCACTAGCTTTTGAGAGTTTTATCACCGCCTTTTGAATTTGATTTCATTTATTTTTGGATTGGTGTGAACGTTTTTATGTTTCAAACTTACACATTTAATCCTCTGCGAAGTACGCTGAAATTAAGATTCTCCAAGAACCATATGCAAAAAAAGCGATAATTATAACATGGACATGTAGAATAACCCCTTTGCTTTCTTCTTGCAGTAAGTTGGATACCACGCTTTGTTTCATGTGTGATATGACAGCCAGGCAAATAATAAGCATTCACCCAGGTGCTGTATCAGGAGTGGAAGTTATTTTGTGCATTACAATTCACAGTTCGGTTCCTAAATTCATTCTCTAGAAATCACATGAAAACGCATGTACCAAAGGGGAAAGGCACAAACCTCTCAGAATTAATCACATTAATTACATCATAGGGTCATTCAAGATACAAGGCCTCGCTGAGGACAGTTCTGTTAAGATGAGCTTTACATTTTAGATATTTTTCTGCTATTTCCCAGCTCGTTATTATGCATCTGTGCCATTATTAAAATTACAACTGTCTCAACTGCACCTCATAAAGGAGTTATCATACATGTGTTTCCCATACTACCCATTCAAGTCTTCTCTAGCCTCTGTTTAACTAACCTAAGAGCTCATCCACCCCGTTCCAATCACTGCACCTGATGGAGCAAGGACTCGTAAGCGAGACTTGCTCGGAAGCAATCCTTTCGTTTTAACTCATTAACGATTTACTAACAACGTGTTTGTAATTAATAATTCGCTTTTAGAAAAAGACACACGGGAAAATGAAGCTTGCCTATGTGTTTTCTAACCGCAATAACATGAATGAAAGACTAAATGCACTTTAACAGGGGATCTTTACTGCGCATGCGTCTACTGCATCTACGTAGTATGACGTACTAATGCTTGGAGGGAAATTCTGGCGCCTGGCAAAGAACTATAAAATGGCCACTTGAAAGCTCACATGCATGGCGCCATCACACCCTCGGTCTACTCTATGCATCTCTACCGCTTGCCCATCTTCCTCATTATTAACGGGGTCCCTTCCACTCAGCCACAGCTTCCCCTATCATCATCATATGGGTCACAGACATATGCACACAATACTGGCATCAAATTTCTTTCCATAGCCGGTTTGTTTCTTTCATTTTCTTCTGGGTCTGTGCTTCAGCGCCGAGATACCCCATCAGGAGTGATTCGTTGCGCTATATCAAGTTTTGGTAACATAACATTGTGAAATCACAGGTTTAGAAGTTCAGCTTTGAAAATGATCTTTTTGTGGGAGACATTGCATGCCCCCTCAGCCTTGCGAGCTGGGTTGCTCTCACTCTGTGCTCTCACATTGATCAGTAGAAGTCTTATGTCCTCTATTGCCCTGTAATGCAGGGTAAGAATAAGATGATCCAGGGACAGATGAAAACAGCACCAAAGGCATTTAAGTCCACCCGCGTGGTGGAGCTGGATGGGTTTGGCTGGAGAAGTGTACAGGCCTACTTTTCTCGGGGCTCAGAGCTACTGTACCAGACGGCCTTCCACCAAGTCACACACTATACCCACGAGCCGGATCCATGTCACAGAAAAAAAGACCCTGGAGCGCGTGGAGCCTGAGAATATCTTTATTTCATTACACACTCGCGGTCTCATTTTAAGAAACGCTGCAGTTTTTTCATAGTTAAAAATAGGCTCCATTCCAATGTGGTGAAACAGAAGATAAACTGTTCGGTTTCAGTGCTTTTATTTTTTTAAAATAAAGTCATGCTGCAAGTTTGGAAAGTTGGCTTGGGTTCTGGCCCAGAAACATCATCTGACATGGAGGAGCCTAGCAATGGTGCCTTATACTTAAGCCATTACCTAACGTGAACCTTCAGATGCATACACTTTTTCTGTTTCTCTCTCCTGGTTATGCAGTGGATTGTTTGCATGCGACCCTCTCAAAGGAGGACGTGCAGTCTTACCCACTCAAATGATCCCCTCTGAACGAAGATTTGCCAACCTAAAGAGAGCCATGTTTAAATGGGACAATAAGGCCTTCGGCCCATATCCTCTTACACCTGTGCAACACATCAGTATGTAGTATGGGGGCAATTTGGCACAGATTATACAACACAGTGAGAAACATGCACTTCATGTGCACACACCCTGCACTCCTCGCTCCGCATGGACTGCTTGCCCACCTCCTTCTGTGCAAACATGTGCCCCGGAAGGACACCAAGTTCAAGACATGAAGCATGCGAGGTTACAGATGTATTAAAGCGTGCGAGGCCACAGATGGACTGAAGCGTGCGAGGCCACAGATGGACTGAAGCGTGCGAGGCCACAGATGGACTGAAGCGTGCGAGGCCACAGATGGACTGAAGCCTGAACGAATCTCCAAGCATCATATGTGAGGTGGTTTCAGTCCCATGCTCCCAGAGGGTCACTCACACACAAGAGGGACTTGCATAGTACCTGCTTCTAGATTTGACTTTGTACGAAAGATCTCCTTGTCCCAGGCTAAACATGCACCTGCTGTGCTTGTAAGAAGGTATTCTGGATTCTCCAATATGTGCCCCTTTCATTTTTGAAAGTTTATTTGACCCAAATTGTACTTACTCGGAATACGCCTGCTACTCTATTAAACAATCATTAGTGCATTCCAAACCTACTTTCCAATACTTAGAAACAGCAAGTGAAAAGCTTTAGTGAAAAACATTCTATTTACTCGCTGGTTGCCCATTTTCACAGACTAAGCTATACAAGATTGAAAACAAATGAAAAATACAATCGGCTCTACCTCATTTTGGATCCAACCTAAAATAAAAGACACCAGCCTGACGATATCAGTCTGATGAAACTGAAAGTTGATGAATTTCCAAAATCCAAAATATACATTGCCTCAATTAGTGAGAAATTAAAAATCACAAGGAACCACAAAGGTGGGCAGAGAAATAAAGAATGGTAAAAGAAAACAGGTAAGAAGAAAACAGGTAAGAAGAAAACGGGTTGCAGTAATCCAGAAGTACTATGGCATTAGTATGGGTAGAGGTGTGAGGCCATAGTTGGCAGAGGTACTAAGGTATAAATGAGGGAGAGGTGGTATGGTAGATATAAGAGTAAAATTACTGAACTATAGGTTAGGTTAGACGTACTAGACATATATAGAGGTACTGGGTATGGGAAGGGACTTTGCTAAAATAAGTGTTGCGGTATTTGGGTTTAGACAGAAGCAGAGCTACTAGGGAAGAAATCTTGGTAGAGGTATTAGGGTATAGATCTTGGCAAAGGTACTAGGGTATAAGTAAGGGTAGGCAGCCTAAAGCATAGATAAGGATTGAAGCTTTATAATATAGTTAGAGCTGGTACGGTATATGAAGGAGTAAAGGAATTGGGCTATAAGTGGGGTAGATGTGTACTAGGGTATAGACAGTGGGGGTAGAGGCACTAGGATAGAGATTGCTGCAATGCTAGCAATACTTGTGTCCCTGCAGTGGTATGTGGATATAAGCAGAGTCACTATGGTGTATACAGGGGAAGGCAGTCGGGAACAGGCAGGGACAGAGATGAAGGATAAAGATAAATAGAAGAAAATGTGTCTAACTCCCCCCCCCCCCCCCAAAAGAAGCGGAAAATAATGGCTTAGTGTGTTCCTAGAAAAAAAAAAAAGATCACAGGGATTTTTTTTCCAACATAAAGACCGTTCCCCAGAATGGATTCAGCATCTAGGGAATGTCACTTATTTTAAAAATAAATTGAGGAAACAGGTTTGTGGAGAAGTTTCTCCAGAACAAGTTTCCTTATGCACGTTTTTCATCAAATAATGCACAATCAATTCATCATTAGTATAAATTTTAACCAGGGCCACTGTAATCATGCAATTTTGCAGCTGCTGCATTGTGCAGACAATTATGGATTAGCCACATAATCCATCAGCTGCTGCCTAATCTGCTGATTTTAACAAAAAAATTGTTTCTAGCTCAAATGGATCAAACATTACAAACAACAAAGCACGAGTTGTTGTGTAGTGAAAGGTGCTTCGCAAAGGTTGGCTCGTCGTCTATCTGTGGATTGCTGTATTTTAGGTGTCAGACTGGTACTAACGAGCTGAAACCTTTGCCCAGATAGTGTTAATTTGTCAAAATGAGGTAAATCGATCACAAAATGCCACATAAGTTGCCTTTTCTTGCCACATAATTTAGTAAACCTGCGGCATAATTTGGTCCTCCCCTGAAGTTAATTCCAGTGGCCCGGAGTACAACTGCACTACATATATGCTTTTAAATATCAACTGATCTCTGTGTAGTGGGCGACGGAGTTAAAACTGGCCAGTAGAACAACAGGTAGAACCTGAACATCGCTCTGTATTGTGTCTATTGCAAACACGTAATGCTAAAACCAATTGCAGGAAATCTACCTGAAATGTCTGACTGTTCTGTTACACAAGCTTTGAAAAGAAATAATAGAACCTATACATGAACAGTTTCTAACTGCATACAGACTGGATAAACTTTGAAAAAGTTCCACATACACGTCTAAATATAGATTGCAATACTTCCCATGCAGCCCTGGGCTCACCCATCTCTAGTCACAGGCCCAGTTCCTCCTGTCTTTCATCCCTCCTAGGGCTGTTTTTTTTATCGACCTGGCCGGTATTTCTGAATTCCAGGCCGGTAAAATAATCAGAAAAGCAATTAATTCCAGTAGTTTATTTTTCTTCTGAAACATAACACTAAAAAAGCAAACTTCTACAGAAAACAGTTACATAGTATGTGAAAGCTATTTACACAGTTTCAGAATGATTATTGCAGCAAATACAAGGAGCAGGGGTAAAATGTAAATATGTAAATCTGTATTTGTAAAGCGAACTACTCACCCTTACGACCCGTCAAGGCGCTGGGGGCCGTTGTGGAAATTAAGTGAGCTATTGCCCAGAGTCACAAGGTGCTGAGCTGCCGCCGGAGCCGGGGATCGAACTGTGAGCCCTGTGCTCCGAGGTCAGCTGCCCTGGCCGCTGCACCACACCTCTTCCATTAGTGCAGCAGATAAGTGGCACCGTGGTCCAGACGTTTGAGGATCCGCTAACGCCTGATTATTGCTGCATTTTACAATTTGAAGAGCAGCAACGGGTGGAGTCTTGTCCTTCCTTGCACTAGGACCCAAGACACACTGGCTACACTACTGAGAAGGTTAATTGTGTTACAAAAGAATCCGGACAATTTTACACAAATTATTTTTCTCCTACCAGCGCTTGGCTGTTCCGGCATAGCCCACAATTTGTCTAAGAAAAGTGGCAACTCTAGTCCCTCCAATTCCTTTCATGGTAGCCTCAGCTTGCCGATGGCCAATGCTCCCTCCCTACCCTACCCGGTTTGCTCTGATAGTAATCAGCTACTTGAATCCTAGAATAGCTGCATGACTCGCTTGTATGCGACTATCAGTGGATTTCACAAATGTGAATGTATCCATCCTTCGGAAAGGGTGCCATGCCGGCGAAACGTGTCATACACTTCAGCAAGGCCATTGTACGCACTAGACAATTTCCTTTACAGCAGGTCCACATCACACTAGGTACCTTTACTAGCAATCATTTGCTTTAAGAATAGTTTGAATATTGTAAGGGGGACATATGCGGAGCTTATATTCTACCTTGTTTAAATCTCTATTCTCCATCCATCACAAAATGTGAATCCTTTCTCTCAATCAGAGCTCTTTTGTCTCCGGCCATCATCAGGTTTCAATAATTCATCGACGCTGTTGCATTTAAGTCGCAGTAATATTGCGTAAATGGAGCATCCTACTAACAAGGCTTAAGCAAGCTCTAGCAGGTGCAGATATTGCATTGGCTAGATGGTGCAGATGGTCAATGTAGCCATTGAAAACATACTTAATTTCGAATTTATGATATATACCCAAATCAGATTTCTCGCTGTTTGACAGTTTCATCTCAGTACCATCATAATGTTAAGATTACATCATCCGTGCAGGTTCTAAATACTCTGATATTAACCGTTGATTTTCCCATCCTCTGTCCAGTAATAGTTACCGCTGGCCTGTTCACATGCTATCACTTATGCCCCCTAATAAAAGCCATTAGGTGTTATGCTGAGCACAACCAATAATAAATATATGTCATTAGTGATGAGCACCACCTTTTGATATTACTCTTAAGTGCAATAAATAAACTGATGTTGGCCAAACAAAGAAGGCTCCTATGCGTCTTTGGCACCAAATGTTGGAATTTCTCCTTCGGGATTTTACGGATCATAAATAAATCCATAATTGCTCCTGCTGCATTTATAAAACCTGTTGCTGCCTCTAGTGTGACCTCAAGTGCTATGACGTATTGCATAGGGAGTGTAGAGGCATAATACAACAACTGCACGTGACAAAAATTGTCTCTAGAGGCTATGTGGGTGGCAACAGAGTAACCATGGCAGAGCAGTCAGGATGCTTGTGATCCAAACATTCAGGATTGACAGATGGGCCCTATGAGTGCGCAGGTCCCATGTGTGAGGATCAGAGGTATCCTCCAGTCGTGGTGCAGCGATCATTAAGTTCAGCTACATCAATGAAGGAGTTTATGATGTGTACCCATGTATTCACCAGGAGTCTAGTTTGATCCTTAGAGTGTTCTTGCATTGGAAGACAGGCAAAGGGGGATCACAATCTATAAATACTCTGTCTGATAGATGTTAAGATGGTGGTCGCTTTACATACTTTGAGGTCTGCCTGTGTTGGCAGCTCCATAGGAACAGCCGTATGGTCATATTGCATGGCTAAAGTGAGTGAGTGGACAAGCTAGGTATTCAGTGCCTTGCACAAAGCCACATGGTGCCGAAGGTTCTTTAGATGAGCGAGTTAAGGGGGGAGGAGGCTTTTAAAGTTTTTTGGGTCATCACACAAGTTGTTTATCCTCCAACTAGCAATCTATCCTACAAAGGGATTTCAATTCAAGGGACATCTTTGAACGGATGCTTCATCTTGGATGATATGCATGATGTTGACCCTGGAACGGGGTCCCACGGCTGGTGAGGAGATTAATCATGCTCCTGTAAGCTGGCATAATATTGGCATACATATGGACAGATGTGGACTTCTAGTTGCAAATGCAGGAGACGACTGGCTACTGTGTTCCGTGTCTCTTGTGGTAACTTTTCAGCGGTGCCAGCGTAAAGGCCGTTACTGTAGTCCAAATGTGAAAGCACAAGAGTGACGGTCCCTTGAGTGAGGGAAAACCCAGGATGGGGACACAGTGGCAGTTCAGATCATAGCAGACCGGTGCAGGATAATTCAGAGCAGCACAATTCTTGGGAGCAAAATTCAATTAGCGTTCACCCAGATGCAACATCAATGCACTGGGTAGGAGTAGTTGACGAAAAAGATTTAGAGCACTTGAATTTAGAGCAAGTTTGGAGCACAATAGTTCTGTTGTATTCCGCTTTAGGTGTCCGTATATAGGTTTTCCTGAATCATGTCCTTATATAGGCACAATTCGCATTGCCCTTATATAGGCATAGAATCCCTGCCCTTATTTAGGCATTAACCGTGCACTCCAAATACAGGCATGGTCACCGACATCCGTCCACCCTAACGTCACAACGAGTTCTTAGAAACCAGACCCTTAAGCTTCGGGAGTTCCCCTAGCACAGGACTATTGATTTCTCCAAGAACTCATCTATTATGTATGAACCGTTATACCTTAAGGGTTCATTCCGGACGTCTTCCTCTGTCCGACTTTACGTCAATGCTAACAATCCAAGGCACCTACCAGGTATAAATATACCTTCCCTTGCCCAAGCAAGTTAGAGGAGACCTCGACTTCAGAGGAGCCCGTATCCCGGCCTGACGCACTGAGAAGACGCTGTCATTCCTGCACGCAGACGAATCCAGCTTCCAATGTTCGGACTCCCTTCGCGGGGTGTTAGAGTTCCAGACCCGGCAAGATATTCCACCTCTCTCATTCTCAAGGTATGGAGCTGACTAGAACCTAGAGGGACTCTTGGCATACCATACTTGGCATACTATACTTAACATACTCTTAGTATACCAGACTAGAGAATACTCCACCTACTTCTACCTTTCCCTACACCTACATCAGGTTAGGTACATTGGGGTAGAACTAGCTTAGAGACGCATCGTATGAGTACTCGTATTTTTAGCTCATGTTATTTATGTACGTGAATGTATGCTAAAAGATAATGCTAGCGCAGTATTATTTATTTCTACTGCTTACGCTGTACATTATTTATCTTGCATACTGTCTTGTGATCGTAACAGCACATATCTCTTACACGAGAAACAAGACTGTTCAATAAAACCCTTTTATTGAAACGCCCGTCTTTCCTTTCTGTGTAACTCTGTAGAAACTAAGCATGCACGATTGACTGAGTGAAACTGTTATCTATTGTTTCCACGATTCTGAGACGTGTTCCGATTCTAAAGGGAAACAAAGTTGTCATGTTTTTCGGTTGCCAGAAACTACTCCCTTCTTGTTCTCAAGGAGTTTCTAGTGGCCTCTGAGCTAGCTGGCACAAGTAATTAAGTTTAATATACTCGATAGGGACATACCGACCTTAGTCCTATGTCAAGCCTATAGGTTATATTATTCCAATGCGCAGAGCCTATTAGGGAAATAGGAACTACACTACAGTTCAGAGGAGTAAAATACACAGCATCAATTCAAGGCCGCCTATTTCAGAGTAGCACAGAGCATAGGAGTTGAATCCCAGCACAGTGGTCACTCTGATGTAAATTCAGCACACTGGGTAAAAAAAGTAGTTAACCCCTTTGCTGCTAGGCCTCCCCCCCCCCCCCCTGTGCTAAGCCTTTTCTTGGCTATTTGGGGTAGATCGCGCTTAGGCCCCTGTAACTTTTTGACCACATAAGGTATTCACGCCAAATTTGCGTCCTTTTCTTCCAACACCATGGGGATTTTAAAGGTACCCAGGGTTTGTTGATTCTCCTGGAGGGGACCCAGAAATTAGCAAAAATACAGCTAAATTTTGTTTTTTGGGGAAAAAATGGGAAAAAAGGGCTGCAGATGAAAGCGTCTTTTCCCTGCAAATAGTATCAACAAAGGGTTTGTGGTGCTGACAGACTTTTGTCAGAAAACCACATTTTTTTTACACCGTTTTGGCATTTTACTGGGACATAGCCTATTTTTGTGCTTTCAACCTCCTTCCAGTTACTGGTAAAAATGGGTATGAAAGCACTGATGGATCCTGGAAAGCTATACATTTCTGAAAAGTAGACCAAATTCTGAATTCAGCAAGGGGTCATTTGTGTAGATCCTTCAAGGTTTTCTTATAGAAACTAACAGTTGAAAATAGGAAAAATTGAAAATGAGCTAAAAAAAACAAAAAACAGCCATTTGTGCCAACGTTTTCACCTGTAACTTCTTCTAATATGACAGATTTTTTAAAGCAATATACCGTTGCATCCGCTCGACCGTTCTGGTTGTGGAGATATATAGGACTTGTAGGTTCACCAAGAACCTGAGGAACCCAGACCCAATAACTGAGCAGCATCTTGCAATGGCTTTTTATTGTGTACCGGGTATATAGCAATTAATTTGGGAAAATATAAACAGGGAAAAAGCGGTATGTAAGACACCTATGTATTTCTGAAATGGAAACAAAATATAGAGTTTAGAAACAGTAGCTATTTGCACAGCTCCGAAATTGTGGGTACCCATACCAGCATGTGAATTATAGGAAATATTTCAAAGTGACTTCTTTTTTACACATTGTCTTACATTTGGAAGGCAGAAATGCATTGAAAGTCAATAGGTAATAACAGTTGCTCTACAATTCTGTGTTCTCCCAAGTCTCCTGATAAAAATGGTACCTCACTTGTGTGGGTAGGTGTAGTGCCCGCGACAGGAAACGGCCCAAAACGCAACGTGGACACATCACATTTTCACAGTGAAAACTGACCCTTTTTTTGCAAAGTGCCTAGCTGTAGATTTTGAATCCTAGCTCTGCCGGCACCTAGGGAAACCTAGCAAACCTATACATTTCTGAAAACTAGACACCCTGGGGAATCCAGGATGGGGTGACTAGTCTGGCTCTCACCAGGTTCTGTTACCCAGAATCCCTTGCAAACCTCAAACTTTGTAAAAAAAAAAAAAAAACATTTTCCTCACATTTCTGTGGTGGAAAGTTCTGGAATCTGCGTGGATCCACAAAATTCCTACCACCAAGCGTTCCCCCCAGGTCTCCCGATAATAATGGTACCTCAGTCGCGTGGGTGGGTCAAGTACTCGCGAAAGGCAATGGCCCAAAACATATAGAGGAGACATCAAAATCACCTATCGCAAAACAACCTGGTTTTGCAAGGAGGGTCAACTGGGTTTTTGGCTGCGGGCTCGGCAGCCATCTTGGGAAACCTACCAAACCCACACATTTCAGAAAACTAGACACCCGGGGGGAGTCCAGCGAGGTATGGCTTGCGTGGGCCCCCCGTTTTCCTACCCAGAATTCCCTGCAAACCTCAAATTTTGATGAAAAAAATCAAATGTTTCTCAAATGTCTGCGTGGGAAAGTTGTAGGATCACCGGGCTGACACAAATTTCCTACCACCCAGCGTTCCCCCAGGTCTCCTGATAAAAATGGTACCTCACTCGTGTGGGTGGGTCAAGTACCCGCGACAGGCAAGGGCCCAAAACGGATTGCGGAGACATCAAAATTACCTATCATAGAACGACCTGGTTTTACGGAGGGGGTGACCTGGGTTTTTGGCCCCGGGGTCGCGGCCCTCTAGGGAAACCTACCAAACCCACACATTTCTGAAAACTAGACACTCGGGGGGAGTCCAGTGAGGAATGGCTTGCGTGGATCCCCCAACGTTTCCCTACCCAGAATTCCCAGCAAACCTCAAATTTAGCTGAAAAAAAATCACTTTTCCCATACATTTTTGTGTGGGATCACCGTGCCGGCACAAATGTCCTACTACCCAGCGTTCCCCTTGTTCTCCCTAGTAAAATGATACCTCACTTGTGTGGGTGGGCCAAAAGCCTGTGATGAGGCAAAAACATAGGGATTAAAGGTATAGCACCGCAAATTCTAAGCGCTACATTTTTAAATAAATAAATTTTTTGCGGATTCTGCATTGGACATCCACACAAGTGAGGTATCATTTTACCCGGTAGACCAAGGGGAACGCTACGTGGTAGGACATTCGTGCCAGCCCAGTGAGCCCACACAAAAATGTGTGGAAAAAGGGATTTTTTTCAGCTAAATGAGGTTTGCAGGGGATTCTGGGTAGGAAAACGTTGGGGGACCCACGCAAGCCTTACCTCACTAGACTCCCCAGCGTTTTTAGTTTTCAGAAATGTGTGGGTTTGGTAGGTTTCCCAAGATGGCCACGAGCCCCTAGCCAAAAAAACAGCCCCCCCACCCCCTGCGAAACCAGGTAGTTTTATGATGGGTAATTTTGAAGACTCCACAGTACAATTTGGCCATTTCCTGCTGCAGCCACTATGCCTAGCCACACAAGTGAGGTACCATTTTTATCAGGAGACCTGGGGGAACGCTAGGTGGTAGGAAATTTGTGTCAGCCCGGTGATCCCACAACTTTCCCACACAGAAAAGTGAGGAAAATTAGATTTTTTCAGCTAAATTTGAGGTTTGCAGGGGAATCTGGGTAGGGAATGTTTGAGGGATCCACGCAAGCTATACCTCACTGGACCCCCCCCCAGGGTATCTAGTTTTCAGAAATGTGTGGGTTTGGTAGGGTTCCCTAAATTAGCTGCTGAGCCCGGGGCCAAAAACCCTGGTGCCCCCCCTTGCAATACCAGGTCGTTTTGTGATGGGTAATTTTGAAGTCTCCACAAAACGTTTAGGGCCCTTGCCTGTCGCGGGCACTAGGCCTACCCACACAAGTGAGGTACCATTTTTATCGGAAGACTTTGGGGAATGCGCGGTGGGTGGAAGTTTGTGGATCCACGCAGATCCCAGAACTTTCCATCACAGAAATGTGAGGAAAATGTGTTTTTTTAAACTAAGTTTGAGGTTTGCATGGGAATCTGGGTAACAGAACCTGGTGAGAACCAGACAAGTCACCCCATCCTAGATTCCCCTTGGTGTCTATTTTTCAAAAATGCACAGGTTTGCTAGGTTTCCCCATGTGCTGGCTGCGATAGGGCCCAAAATCCAGCGGTAGGCACATTGCTAAAAACAAGTCCGTGCCTAGTGGGCTTTCTGCCGCCCTGGGTTGCCCCAATATGCCCCCAAGGGGGGCAGAAAGACTGTGGCTATTTGTTTGGGGTGGGGGCATTGGCATGTCCATTCTGGGCAGCCCCCTCCCCCACACACAAAAAAAGCCAGCGTAATCGCTGGCACCTAGTGGGCTCTCCTACGCCCTGATGCCTATTGTGCTTTCTGCACCCCCCGGGAGGCAGATAAGGGGCTTTTGCCCCTATCTGCCTCTATCTGCCTCCCAGGGGGGGGGGGGGCAGAAAGACTGTGGCAATTTTTTGGGGGATGGGGCATTGGCATGCCCATTCTGGGCAGCCCACACCCCTACGCATATAAAAAATCCCTGGTGCCTTGTGGGCTTTCTGCCCCCTCCCCCGGGGGGGGGGCAGATCAGGGGCTACTTCCACCATCTGCCTCCTGGGGGGGCAGAAAGACTGGCATTTTTTTTGGGGGGGGTGTGGGGGAATGGGCAGCCCCCACCCCGAACTTTGGGGGAAAAAATCCTTTGTGCCTAGTGGGCTTTCTGCCCCCCGGGGGGGCAGATAAGGGGCTATTGCCCTATCTGCCTCCCAGGGGGGGGCAGAAAGACTACCATATTTTTTGGGGGGGTGGGGGCATTGGCATGCCCATTCTGGGCAGCCCCCACCCCTATGTATATAAAAAAAAAAAAAAAACCCTGGTGCCTAGTGGGATTTCTGCTATTGCCCCCATCTGCCTCCTGAGGGGGGGGGGGCAGAAAGTCTTTTGCCTTCTTTGGAAGGTTAGGGGGGGCATTGGGATGCCCAGAATGGGCAGCCCCCACCCCCCCGGTCTATAAAAAAAGAATCCCTGGTGTCTAGGGTGCTTTCTGCCCCCCTGCGGGGGCGGATTGGGGGCTACTGCCCCATCTGCCTCCCAGGGGGGGCAGAAAGACTAGCATTTTTATGGGACTTGGGGCATTGATATGCCCATTCTGGGCAGCCCCCACCCCTACGTATATAAAAAAAAAATCCCTGGTGCTTAGTGGGCTTTCAGCTCCCCGGGGGGGCAGATTGGGGGCTAATGCCCCCATCTGCCTCCTGGGGGGGGCAGAAATATCTTTTCTTTGGGGGGGTGTAGGGTGGGGGCATTTGCATGCCCAGTCTGGGCAGCCCCCACCCCTTGCCTATAAAAAAAATCCCTGGCGTCTAGGGTGCTTTCTGCTCCGGGGGGGGGGGGGTAAGAAAGACTTTGTACCCACATTATATGGGGGGAGCAAAGGCCCTTGCCCAAGGGGCCTCTCTCCCCTCCCTGGTGGCTAGTTGGTGGATCCCTGCTTGGGGATCGCCCTCCTGGGGCAATGGGCAATCCCCAAGCAGGGATCCACTAGGGAAGGGTACCATTGGAAAGGGGAGATTCTCCCCTTTCCAATGATCCCTCTCCTAAGTGTTTCGGTGCTCGGGGGGCTGAGATAGCCCCACGAGCACTGAAACAATGAAACTGAAACTAAGTTTCAGTTTCATTTTCATTGCAATGACGTCAGCGCGCCATGCGCGTTGGGCATTGCAATGAAAATGCTAATTGGCCTCCCTCCCGAGGCCAATAAAAAAAAAGCAAATCCCTCTGCTGTCTGTAGCAGAGGGATTTAGTGCCCCTGTTCTCATGACGGAATGGTTCCGTCATGAGCACAGGAGCACTGGTGCTCATGACGGAACCACTCCGTCATGAGCACCGAAAGGGTTATAGATGCTGTATTCGAACCAGCTGAGTTTAGAGCAGAATTGTACAGAGGAATACAATTCAAAATAAGACCATTCATATGAGCCCAGTGCGGAGCAGACTATTAGTGTGCAAAGGACTGCAAAGGTGAAGGGTCAATAGCGAAAGACCCTTGCATGCCAAAATAGGTAAATTGTGTAGGATATTGCCATTTACCTTGATGTTCTTTACCTGGACGCAGAGGCTGTAAGCTCTGACAGGATGGTTCACATACTGTGATGATAACAGCTGTTGCTTAGAGGGCAATCAAGCAATGTCTGTGCCACTGAAAGATGGTACTTGAGGGGACAGAGGATGTTGCTGTTATGAGGAGATGGTAAGTAAAGAAAAAATTGGTATCACGTGACCTGGGGCAAAGGTACAGGCGTGCTCACTTTCTGTAAACAGGCCTTTAAATCTTGTTCTTATCTTGTCACATTTGCTGTGCATTCAAAGACTGAGGTCAAATGTCAGGCTCTTTCTTCCAAAGTAGATTAGTATTTACTTTTCTTTCTCAGACTGCAAGTGAGAGGATTTATGTGACAATCTTGCTGTGAAACGAAATACTTTTTTCTAGCACACAGCAAAATTTAAATGTTTGGTAATGAACTGTGCAGATATTTCAGGATGTATCGGAATTAGGAAACCACAAATGAAGCACATTTTTTGTCATTCTGAAGTGTGGTGGGAACAAATATTTTAATATGATCAAAACAAAGCAATACACTAGGTGATGACATTTCCACCCATTATCCTTTGTGCGCTGTATACCTTTATCAGTAAAACTGTATGTCTGTGCAAATGGTCATTTCAATTGAAAATGTGTGGTCTCTAATGGCAGTGTGCTACCACACTCACACTATGCCTACTCCACACAATACCACTCCACTCTACAACACTACTCCACTCTATGTCCCAACAATCTACAACACGCCACTCCATTCAACGACACTCCATTCAACGACACGCTACTCCACAACACTCCTCTCTATGCCACTTCATGGCACTCTACGCAAATATCTCTACGCCATTCCACACCACTTTACTCCACTCTATGCCACTCCCACAACACTATACTCGACTCAATGCCCTTCCACTCTACTCCGCTGTACTCCCTCCACCACACTCCACTCCAAGACATACTACACCAATCCACATCACTCCATGCCACTCCACTCCAATTGCCAACGCTTATTAAGGTTTATATGCCATCATATGAGCATTATCAAGCCTTTCAGAATAAATCCATCATATAGTAGTATTCATTTGCTTTGCATCATGCCAAATCATGTGATTAAAAATTAAATCACAAGGGCATTCACTGATGCTTTTAGAGATGTGTTTCATGTGGCGGAACGACACGAGTGGGCATGGCCGATGTGCATTGCATGGGGACGGCTGAAAGGAATTTGACTTGGTCTACAGGTAGCATCTGGCTGGTAAATTCCGTGTTTATCATATCATTACATGATAACCAGGTTGAATATACTGTAAAATTCAATATAAAATAATAGCTAGGTAGTGAGTGAAGGAATTATGCTGAACTAGATTTATAGTTAAATTTCTTTACCAAAATCCCCAAATGTGGCCTCTATTTTCTCTTTTGAGATATATGCCTCACTGAAAGTCCTGTCCTTGTTAAGTTCCATTTTGCAAAATAACATGTGATGGAATTTGGGTTGTGCTACAGGAACAGGTCTGATCGGAATGAAGCAACTGATCTTTTTCCAAAGTGTTCTTGGCAAGAGAATAAGTGTATCTGCATAATTTAAATCCTATGAGTCATGTCATCAATCAACTGTAGTGCTTTAGGCCCAAAGCAGTACTTAAAAGTACTCCAGATATGGGCTCTCTGCCATCTTGCTCAACACTGGAGGCATTATATTTACAATTTAATGGAAGTGAGGTCAAAGGCGCCCCATATCAAATTGATCTATCCCCTATGCACATGCACCCAGGTGAGCCATTGTGCCACTACAAGGTGCAGCTACACTTTTATCCTTCCACTGCTCACTTTTAGGGAACTACTTTTTTCTTTTTCGTTAAGCACCCCATAAGAGTGCATGCGTTTTCCAGGTCTCTCCTGTGTATGATCCCCATGCCAAATACCATTCCCACCCTGCGCTCTAGGTTGCTCTCCCCCACACCCTTCTGTTGCACTTTCCCTCCCCATCTAGCTTTATTTGTATTTTATACCCCTCCACCCATTCACCCACGCCCTGGATTTGCCAACGGTTTTTTAGCCATGCTGTAGAGCATCCACGATGCTGTGCATGGCTAAATAAGAAAAAAAAGACCATTGAGTCTTTTTTTACGTGCATGCATGCATGGTGTATGCATCAACATAATGAGACAGATTCTTTTTTTTCCCTTTCATTTTATCAGTCAATCAAAAGAAAGAAAAAACAAGCATTGGCATAGCCAATAGGTCTCGCCTTTGGGACCTTATAAGTGTTTGGCAAGAGCTAGGCTGACTCTAGGCTCGACCTAAAAAGCCAGTTCATTAGTGAGACACGCAGTTTTTAAAAGTAGGTGCCTCACAAAGTAGTTGGTGTCATCTTGGCAACCAAATGTCCACCCATGAAACCTGTCTGTGCAGCTGTGTTGATAGGTCAGAAGGACACCAGCCAAAAACTTTGCCCTCAGTCTTTGGAATAGGAGATACTTAAGATGTTAAATTGCGGGAAAGGTCAATGAAAAATGTATGATAATGAACATTAAAGAAGGCTAGAGACAAACTTGGGTTATCAAGCAAGATAACAGATAAGGAGAGAGACTAAGTAGATTAGCATGGACATCTTTATCTGCTGTCACCTCGCTACGGAGTCTTTTAAGAGTTCAAAATAATAAAGAATGAGTAATACACATTCAGTAATATACACTCACTTTATACGAACTGATGCCACTGGGATCACATGGTCATTTCCAGAATGTATCTCGACAACGGTAAGGGAGAGTCAAACTTACTTGGGTGTGGGGCCTGTGGAGAACACAATAAACCTTTTAAAGTTTTCCAGGCCATCATGAAGGCCACAGAGTGTGCAGATCCATAGTCCGAGTTTAATGCACCTTGGTGGTTTTGCCTCCATGTTTCTTCTTCCTGTGATTGGATGGCCTGACTTGGTTATAACCTAGCATCTAGGGGAATACCACATACAGGCAAGTACGCGTACCGATAATTTTTACATAAAGTGCTAAAGTGACATGCAGTGTTTTCGCCATATATTGGCAAGTGAATGCAGTGCGCCAGCCCCACAACACTGGCGTCTGAGCGTGCAAGTCTGTAGCATGAGAATGTAAACACGCCCCGGTCACTGGAGTTTAAGGGAGCATGGTGCACCCATGATAGGGATCTGCAAGCTCTGAAAAGCCACTAAGGAAAGTTCGCCCAACAGCCACCACCAATATTGACTTTTTTCTTAACATTTCGGGGATGCGAAGACCAGTGTTTTGAAATAAAGAAATCCAGATTTGTTTTAAACATAGTACAATAATAGAGACACTTCCTGAATCTCGAAATCAATGCAAATGTTGCTTGATTATATGCGGACAGTGCCTGGCCAGTAACCACAACCCCGGGCTGCTTTTATTTTAGTGCTGGGATTCAATGGAAACACGCGCAAAACCTCCCGGACATATGTTTTATGCGAATGAAGCCGGACGGCGGCGGTAGCACCTCCCGGGAGTAGTGACATACTGCCTGGTCTCCCACTAACCGGGAGCAAGCAGTCCCAAAAAACCAAAAAGTAAAAAAGCAAAGAAAAACCGGAAAAGCAAACTAATGAACTGGTGTTCTTACTCACCCACACCGTATTTTTCCTCTTTCTTGGTGGGGACCCATCGAGTCATTTTCAGGGAGAGCTTCGGCAGGGTACCCCCTTCTTTGGAAGCAGTATCTGGGGGTTACCGACCCCCACTGAACCCCCTGCTCCCCGTCACACGAGCGCAGGCAGGGCGGCGGAACAGGCAGGAAACTGCACTCTTCTAAGCGCCCATTTTCCATATCTGTGGCGAGCAGCAGGAAAAAGTTTTGCCAAGACGGCATGCGCGGCTTTTGCACTGCTGCCGGAGAGAGGCGAGTGCCGGAGTCTGACGGCCTAAGAGGTGCTCTGCAGCGGGTCCTGGGTCTGGTGGGTGGTACAGTGAGGCCAGGGCCGGCAGGCAGCAGAGCCGCAGATCCCAGCACTGGGAGGGAGCGGAGCTGCAGGGAGTGGGAGGAAGCTCCTACCCAGCAGCCGAGATGGGAGGGAGCTCGGCAAAAGCCACGGGGCTGGGTTGGGAGGAAGGTCGGCTACGGCCTCTGGGAAGGGAGGAAACTCAGTGGCGGCTGGGTCCCGAACAACAGCTGGGGCGGACACAACCTGCTAGCGTGGCGCGTTTTCCCGTGATACTACAAGATATCCGTAGTAAATTATACATGGGGAATGTAGTGGCTATAAGTACACGGTCAAACTTTATTTTACTACTATACGTATTACCTTACAAAATGTGTAAATACAATAGCGCTCGTCCCCACCTTACAAACTTACCTTCACCTTATTGCAAAGCACGGATGTACTTTTCTGTTTAAAAAGCAGTTTGGCATTGCCATGTTGAGAACAAAACAAGCATACGTTCGTAAAATGCACATTGGAGTTTAACTTTACCAAAGTTAAAGAAGGATATCGCGTTGTGAATAAACACTCATTGATAAAGCCGATAGGCTTGGCTTTTGTGCAAGTGTGCTCACGTCAGAGGCGCAACTAGAGCCAAATTTCGGGAGGGGCTAAGAAAAGTTTTTGGGGGGAGGGGCTAATTCTTCCAGCAACAGGCAGAGTGGAGATGCAGGGGCTCTAAGAAGGGGTGAAAACACAACAAAGCCTCTTTAACAAGCAAATGGTCTTTTAAAGACCTGTGAAGTACTCTGGTGCGGCTGTGTGTGCGCCCGGGAAGCTGTCTCAGCCCGGGCTGGCACACGACAGGGGGGGGCTGAAGCCTTTGAGCCCAATGGGCGTTGCGCGCCTGGCTAACGTGGTAGTACACTATCCATTAATACATTAAAATAGCGCATACAAACACTGAAAGAACAAAACGCATACAGACCCCAACACACAGAGCAAGACTGCGAGACATATTCACGCAATATTGCACCCACATACATGCACACATGCAAGCATAGAGATACCCATGCAAACACTGGACCCCAGATATCCACTCAGGATGGTCAAAAGATTAACGGGCATAAAGCTACCCACGGACCAAACAGAGGACTTCTCTCTTGTGCACACACAAAATAACATCACAGAGGTAGTAAAATAAAGAATCCCGTTTTTGTGAAGCTTAGATTGCAATTGGCATGAATGTGAAAACGAGAGAATCTTAGTTTTTGAGAAGATCCGTGTGAAAGTGCCGTCCAGAGGAAAGACAGCAAACAAACATTCTGCGAAATGAAACTATAGGTTTGTGCAGAAAATAGGGAAGGAAGTAAATATATGTGAATCATTGACACCGAGGTGCTAAGGAAAAACAAGCACGCAGAGGTCACTGCTCAGACTACAAGCAAAAGCGAAAGCACGTGACCCAGGAGGAATGCAGCTGCCAGCCTGCGTGCCCCCGAGAGCAAAAGGCCATGGGAGTGAACATTTTAAAAAGAGGTGGGACATGCTCCCGCCTTTGGCCAATTGCGTGCTTTCATTTTTGAAAGCCACACGCAAAGGCCAATAGAATGTGTGGAAAATAAAAAGCCATACGCATGAGTTTAGTGAAAGTCTGGAGGGTTTCCTAGAGGCCCTCTCCTAGAGCAACGCATGCGCGCTGCGCTAGGCTCGACCTAAAATGGCCAAAGCATTTTGTTAGGAAAGTGGTGGGCTGAAGCAACACAGCCGGGAAGGGGAGGCATAGAAGCAACGGGAGAAAGCGGGAACGGAGGAAACAGGGGCATTGGGGTGCGCACATATGTGGGGGTAGGTAGGGACTGAAACCCCACACATGGTGCAGCTGAGGGAGAAGCAACACGGATGGTGCAGGCAGAGGAGAAACTAAATGTAAGGGAGAGCAACATGAAGCACAGATGGCATCAGTAAGAAAAACAAGCAGGCGAGAAAGCAATGAGGGAGTGGGAGCACACTAGGGTGAGCACATTAAGGAGGGGGCGGGGTAGAACCACATAGGCGAGAGAGCAGCGCACAGAGGGGAAGAGAAGAACATTAGTGAGATAGATAACGCATGCACTCTCGTGGAGTGCTTAAACAGAAAGAAAAAAGTAGCGCTGAAAAAGCGAGCAGTGTAAGGACATGCTCCACGGGATAAACAAACATAGAAAGAGGAGGAAAGCACGCTCATGCTCACCAATAGGAAGCAAGCATATAAGAGAGAGAATAAAGTCGACCATGGTAAGCAAGGGGCAGGGTACAAGCCCACTGTAAGCTAACAATACATCTTGCAACAGAGAGCGCAAGCACTGCCTTGTAGGCTAAACCTAAAAAGAGTGTGTTGGAGCTGGAGTTAGATAAAATCAGTTAATATTCATTTTCAATAATCTCAGCATTTAAAGTGGAGGCTACACGTTTCTGGGTTGAACCAAATTTGCTAGCAGGTCAGTATATTCACACTGGATGGATCCAATGTAAGAGGAGTAACAAAACACATTAGTGGGACGCAGCAAAGAGACACTCTCGCTGAAATTAATATGTGACGCACAAGACCTCTCTGGCACACAAGGAAACATTTACAAACAAAAGTACTCCTGCCCACAGTGCAGCCATTTCATTCCAGACTCCAGAATAGGATGAGGAAGGACAACAGATCTCTCTGACGAAATGGAAGTTCCTCAGTGAAAGGCTGCAGGTTTAAAATTGCCTTTCAAGCGCAAACTTTCATGGGAATAACCAGAATTTGAAATTTGCGCTGCAAACCCCCACTTTTCACCCAATTTATTTTAGCACTTCTGTCTTCATGCTATCTGTAATAGAACATCTTCGGGCTTTTCAGAATCTTTCAACCCATGATTTTGTGAGTACTGTTCCCTGGGATTGGTTAACCATGGCAAGCAGCTGGAAATTCCTGTTATCACTGAGGCAACGTCCCTTATACTAGGAGAGAATATTGTTATCAGTAACTCGGGGCCAGATACAGTGATGCAGGACTCGTATTAACTAATCAAACTAGTTTTTCTCTGCCCACTTTTTATCAAGGTTTTGAATTGTATTTCTGATCGCTAAACTATGCTACAGAGACGTGGCTTCCATATTGTGCGTGCGACCTGCATACATAATTAATTGGAAGTCATTTGAAGAGCCGAAATTCAAGAGTTGCAGTTCAAAATATAACATTGTTTCTAGCCTTTTGTAAGCCCATAAAATCATCAGACTACACTTAATTTAAAATAATACTGTGCAAATACAACCCACAAGAAGGCCTTGTACATGTTTTAAACTATGTTGCCTAATTGCTGCACTCAGAAAATTTGGGATTTGTACTGGACAACCTATAATCCCCAAAAGAGAGCTGAAACTACACTTGTCTGTGTGAATTCTGGCTACCTAATAGGTGCAGCATCTTATATGCCTGGTTGTTGATATTGTTGAATTTAAGAAATAACATGCCATTGTAACTGTACCGTAGGACTAGGCCTCACTAAGGAGTAGATCTGAGTTACTCCTGTATAGGTATTGATTAGGTTATACTAGCTTAGTGTGATAAAAGAAATCACCCACTTAAACCAGATAGCTTAAAGTTTGATTGTAGTAAAAATAAATGTGTTTCCACAAATATTTAGCCGTCTTTTGCCTGTGCTGACTGATAGTTTCTGAGTGCAGTGAGGATAGATACCCTGATAAAGGATACGTGATGGCCAGTATATACTCCAGACCTAGTCAAATTTCTATGTGTACGACTAGGTAAAAGACAATTAAGTCACATTTTTAACATGCAAAACAAATAATGTAAGTTGGAGCGGTTTTCAGGTTAAGTGGAGAATGGCCACAGTAAAGGGGGTCAATACACCATCAGTGACATACTGCAGTGCCCTCTAAAAAAAATCTGTTTTCAGGATGAGAATTAGTCACACGGATTAGTAAAACGATATCCTATAATCACTGCGGATTTTGTGAGTTCTACATATTTTAGCTAGAGGCAGTTGCATACTACACCAGTGCTACACAAGGAATCTAAGACAATCACGAATCGTCTTCCCCCTGAGCTCAAAGCGGCCACCTCTTTACTGAGCTTCGGGAAAGCTCTGAAAACATGGCTGTTTAGCCATGATTAGTTCTGGCTGCCTATTTCTCCTGCTACTGGTAACGACAAGGAGCCTTTGGGTATACGTTGCCATTTAGAACATTGAAATAAAATCAAGAAAGTGACTTAAGCAAAGGCCATTCCCCAAAAATATTTTGAACATGTTGAAAGGTAAAACACCATCCAAGTCTATCGGGAAGGGGGAAACTCGTGACACTTGCTCTCTTCAGAAAAGCCTGGCTAATCCTGATAAGAGCCAGGCACCCTAGTACAAGTAAATCAATCCCTCACAGGTATAAGTTGCTGAATAAATTATGCAAAACGAAGACGGGAACACTCGTATTTCCTCAATTATGGTGGATGGCATTCATAATCGACCAGCAAAACTTCAAATTGCTTGGCAAAGAGTGTGTTTTCTGGAGTCCTAACAGTAAGGATTAGTCAAATCTTCTGCAAGGAAATATATAGGGCATACAAGACTATTTCCTTTAGACAGTTGTACCGATTCTTACAACCTCTCTATGGAGTTTTGTTCTGCATATGAGACTAGCCTATGTACTCAGTCTTCAAGCACTATCTAAAAGCCTACAGAGCCTCAAGCAATCTCTGAATGGCAAGTGACTCTTTATGAATTATAAGAATGCAATATCAAGTCAAATAAGGCACACTTGGTGGGGCAATAATGGGGCATGCACACATTCCCAGAAGCTTCAGTTTTAGGGCCCTTAATAAGAACTACATTGACTGGCATGTTCGGATCATCATGGTCTTTTGTTATTAGTAGATACCCTTTTTTTAATTCTAGTTTCTGGTATAAAAGTGGGCATCGTAAATTTTAAACATATGGAGAGCACAGTTGCCACATGAGGACTATACCCTTCACCCAAGAGATGCTGGACTAATAAATTGTACAGTTTGCACATTTTAAACTATTGATGTATACAGTTTCACTCAAGTCCACCCAAAACAGGAGAACATAAGCAATGTAAAGCCTCTTTGTTTCCCCTAAACCTACAATTTTACCTGGATTCATTCTCCATGTGTAACCTCAGTGGAGAGGTTATACTCGGGGCGGGGATTTATGGTCACGAATCGGGCTTGTGGCTCAAACAGAGCACCATCAATAACTAAAGGAATGTAATTTCCATTCATTTACATTAACATGATACAGGTACCTAAATAAACGACCCCCTCAGCATGATCCTTCTTTCGCAGTCTGACTACTTCTTCTTACATCTTCTTGAGTTCTACACCACTCTTTTCTGTAGCTGGAATCTAATTTTTATTTTTTTAGATATTTCTCTCTGATTCACAAACCCATCTCTCTACTCTATTACATTTTCATCTGGAACACACCATTCTGTCTCTTAGGGAACATTGTGTGCCTCTGCTAGGTTCCTGCTCCTTGAAACTGCTTTGATAAATAAAGATGTTCTTCCATTTTAAGCCACATAGCTTTTTTGATATTGGTGAGAACCCAATATATCCGGCACAAAATTTGGCAGAGAGCAGTGAAATCGATATAGAAATTTGTTACACAGAGGATGCCTCTAAACAATTAGTTATGTAGTCCTCATTAGTTGTTAACTTTGCAAATGTTGCTTTACTCCTTGTGACAGCAATGAATATGGAAGCAAGGAACCAAGGATTTTAACAGTATGCAGGAAGCGTGAAGATGTGACCATGTATTATAAGAAATAAAATACCCTCTACAGTAAAAGGATACTGGAAGTCACCTCTCAGTTCCATGATCGGGACAAGTCTTCTTAAGCTATAGAGTGCTCTCCTGGCACATCAAGATTACGAATGGAACATGGGGATACAACTATACTTTGCAGATTATAAAAGGCGGGCATTCCACGCACCCAGCACCTAAGATGCATCCCAAATACAAACGCACAAGGACAAACCCGTTTCTCTTACTTTTACGAAACATCCATCAACACAAAGCATGTCCAGGAGTGTGATGCAGACTCACATCCACTCCACAAGAGAGCAGGTTCTGCTCTGCTTCTGTTTGCTCATGTTGGCACTCCACACTCATCCTTCACCCCAGGCACCAATTTGTTTCTGCAATTGATTTTCTGTTCTTCTCTGTTCTGTTGCTCATCACTTCTTGCTCCTCTGTCTAAACATGCCAAGAACAATACTCTTGGCGAAACGAGAGGAGAACTGCTTTTGTTCTGCAGCCTGTTGCACTGCACAAAGTGCTTTACCTTCGCCGTTGTTAACGAATAGCTCATCGTTTGCGGGCATGATGTTCATAGTCGTCCAAAGTCTCAATAGTTAAACAACGTGTAAGAGGCTTTCAGCACAAGATCACTTACTGAAATTTAGAGAGATAGAGCCATAGTGACCTCACACAAATGTACATAATGCGAGCTATCAATGCACATAGTGATAAGCAATTATGAGCTCTGAAACAGTCGCAGGTACTGAAAAGGCTTAGATGCAATACTGTTGTTAATCAAAAGAAAGGTCGCGAGACAATGGTGATGGCCTCAGATGCACTGCATTAGTACTCTGGGGCCAGGGCTCCTAGGCCTGCCTTGGATGCACTTCATTTGGATGGTGGGGGCAGAGCTGATGAACTTTCAAAGCTAGTCCTCTAGAAGAGACGTTGGCAAAGGTCTTCCTTACCGTAAATAAAATCTCATTCGATGATGGGGGTATTGGTTTATTTATTTGTCGTTTTGTACAGCACAGACGTGACCGTTGTGTGACGAAGCATTTTGCATCAGTACAAGTTGCATCAAAATAAGGATATAAAAGGAGGCTCTACACATCGCCTACTTAAAGAACTTAAGAGTTAGCAAAAGAAAGAAGATATAGAAATACAACTGAACTCAAGGGAAGGAAAACAGAAAACAAATAATACATTTCCAGATATAGAAATTAAGGCATTATTGTTAGACCAAATTATCTCATGAGTTTGTGTGTGATAATGTCATCCACCCTACAGAAGATGTTTTAACTAAGGGGACTCTTTACTCTGTCATAGTCAGGTGCTTTTTCAGAAAACCCAATTCAAATAAAACTCAGAAGTGATGTTTGAAAAGGAGCATTTTCTTATCTTTCTTTAAGGTATCATAGATTTGTTCTGATAGCCGAGGTACGGCATTCCAAACCTTTGGTGCCCTCCCTGAGAATGACTATTTGAGTGTCCTCTTTACTGCAGATCTGCAGTTCATGTAGAAAGGTGCCTGAATTGTGCAATTCGCAATGCCCACGAGAGGACCTGTTTTTTTTAATAATTCATTTGGGGACTCAGAATGAAAGAATTTATGAATGATGTTGGCTAATTTCAGGGTGCTCCATGCTCGAAAGCCAGGTCAGTGTTCTCAAGGTTGGAGTGATGTGGTTATATTTCCTGGCTCCAGGGACCAATCTTGTTGCTGCATGAAGGCCTGCTTTCACTGGACTAGGTGGATTTTTGGTTTACGAGCCAACCAAGCGTTGGCACAGTCTAGACAGGACCAGGGATTGCACTACTTGTATAAAATCTTCTTCAGATATTAAGGGGTTGGCCCCCTCAGAAGCCTTAGTTGGAACTGTGCTCCTTTAGCCTGGGAGTTTACCTGTGGAGGTTGAGATACTTGTAACTTGGTGCATTCAATGAGGGAAGGAGGATGGTCTTATATGGAGAGGGAGTACAGCCATTATTATTTTGGGGTTAAGCAGTTCGGTCGTAGAAATCAATATGAATTCTGTTTTTGACAGATTGAGTTTAAGGAGAGAGCATGCCATCCAGGAATTATTATTTTCAAAGATCTATGCGCGGATAAACTTCTTCTAGGAATATTATTTTCAAATGTAGCTTCTGGGAATAATATTTGCAAATTAATCAGTGTACATATGCTGGAGTTTTTTTTTTTTTTTTTATTAGCTCGGATCCTAGGAGTTCCATGTACACATTGAAGACAGTGGGAAATATAATGGAATCCTAAGGGACACCTTGGACAAGGAAGAGGAGGGTGAGGCGGAGGAGGAGAAGGAGGGCTAGAACGCAAGTTTGCAATTTCCATACGTTGGGAGCAATTTTTCAGGTATGACAAGAATCAGCTGGGACCCATTCCTCTGAAATGAAATGAAAACGCGTATTTAATAGAGCGCACAGCTACTCAAGCTAGGGTGTCCTGGCGCATAAACAGCGAAAAGAGATGAGTGGAAGAAACCAGTTATTGATTGAGCAGCCATGTTTTTAGACTCTTTCTAAAAGAAAGTTTGAGTCAAGCCTCAGGGTTTCTGGCAGGCTATTCCATAATTTTGCACCCAGAAAGCCGAAAGATCTACCGCCAGTACGAGCAAGGCGTGTTTTGGGCACAATGGCCAAATTAGTGTTTGAAGACCGCAAGGGTTTCGATGTAGAATAATGGTTTACTCGTTTAATAAGGTACTTGGCACCAACCTTGTGGAAGGCATTAAAAAGATGGTCAAAGCCTTAAAGTCAATCCGCTCTTTAATGCGGAACCAGTGCAAAGATTTAAGAATCGGGGTCATACAAGTTCTAGGTCTTGGTCTCACGATGGCTCTGGCAGCCGCATTTTGAACCACTTGCAAGCGCTGGGTCAAAGATTTAGGAAGACCGAGGTACAGGCAGTTGACATAGTCAAGCTTAGATGTCACAAGAGCCTGCACGACTATCCTTCTACTCTCCAGCGGTAGGAGCGGCAGGATTATTTTTAGCATTCGGAGTATACCGAAGCATGCACCAGAAAGATGTTGGATCTGAGAACGCATCGACAATGTTTTGGCAATGATTATCCCCAGGTTTTTTACTTTCTCTTTTACAGCGGGCGGGGGTGGCAAATCCTTGGGCCATCAAGTGCTCCAGTCAGGTGTTTCAAGTTTTCCAAAGAAAACAATTTCCGTTTTGTCCGGATTGCACTTTAGCTGATTAACCCTGAGCCAGTTAAAAACCTTAGAGAGGCAGGAATTGATCTTTGCCCCGTCAAAGCGGGAGCCTTTATCACACGAGAAGATAAGCTGCGTGTCGTCAGCGTAAGAGACAATTTTGGCGCCCGCTTCCTCTACCAAGGATGCCAAGGGAGAAAGATAAATATTAAAAAGGGTCGGGCTAAGAATGGAGCCTTGAGGGACGCCAACATTGATAGCAGGGTCCGGAGAGGAAAAAGGTGGAAGCCAGATGTCCTGGGATCTATTTTCCAGATAGGAGGACATCCACTTGAGAACGGTCCCACCCAGGCCAATGTTCTTAAGTCTGTTTAAGAGCCTCTCGTGTGGGACCGTATCGAAGGCCGACGACAGATCAAGCAATATCAGAACGGCCTTGCCCCCCTTATCCAGTTTACCCCTGATAAACTTTGTCACTTCCAACAGCGCAGACTCAGTACTAAAATTTGCCCTGAAGCCGGACTGGGATTCATGGAGAAGCTTCCCTTCTTCAATATATTTTTGCAAGACTTTGTTTACGTGC
Source organism: Calotriton arnoldi (assembly GCA_963921515.1). Lineage (NCBI taxonomy): Eukaryota > Metazoa > Chordata > Amphibia > Caudata > Salamandridae > Calotriton > Calotriton arnoldi. The sequence goes on from CAWUFW010001673.1 coordinate 1,704,214, forward strand.
TTCTCTAATGCTTTAGAGAGGGCCGGCAGCAGGGAGATCAGCCTATAATTAGCAGGATCTGCTAATGTGATTTTGGTACTGCAGCTTGGCCTAAAGTATGAAAAGTAGTCAGAGCAGGTTGTTTTCTGCAATGAGTTGTCCAACTTGTTTCTCGACATGCTTCCGAGGTCTCTATTTAAAAAAGGTTGATTCAACTCATGTTGATGATTATCTTTGGTGTCTGATTCAGGTTATTTCAGCAGAGGAGTAATTGGACTAAGCTTAAGGCAGTGTGCTTGCAGCATGCTGAGAAAGGTGAATTTATGAGGTGCGCCCACAATGTCATTAGGGAGGAATTCATTTCTTTAATGATGGCATTTGGAATAGCATCAATGAAATTAGAGGGGTGGTGAAGATTTCTCTGAAATCAAATGGAAAAAATGTCTCTGAATTCAGACCAATTCAATTTCCTTGAATTTTCTGTTTGGAGAAAGAGGTGAAAGGTTCAGAGTTTTATTCATGTGGTTTGATAAGTAAAGAGTCGGTCAGAGGTTTTGTTGATTGTTGGACAAGTAAAGAAAAAAATTGGGATGATTATTTGCATTGACTGAAAGACTATTTGGCCTTGAAAATAAGTTTATTGTATTTTTTTTCTTTCTCATGTGTCTTTTTTTTAGGTTCTCTGTGGATGCATTCTCACCATCATCCTTCTACCTGTCCGAGGGCTTTTTTACTATGGTTGAGCAGTATTTGAGAAAAATATCAGGCCGGTTTTTGGTGTACCATGTCCTATGCAGTGATACTGGTCAGCAATGAGTGTCTGGAAGTCCCCTACCTGTAGATACTGGGCAGGTTTTGGACTTTGATGTAGCTGGATCCTGATTTAATAAACAGAGTGTAGAAGCTTTTGAAACAGAAAGAGGGTAGAAAGTGCCATGCTCTGATCCTGTGGCTCAATGCAATCTCTGGAGCATCATGCCTGTACTTTAGGTGATTCCTCTATTATAAGCCCTGCCCTGTGGAGGTTGTTTGTTGGGTGTTATCCTGATGTAATTCTTGTTATTAGGGCTGTTGTGTGCCGGGCACTTTTACCTGGCATAAATTCACTGTCGAGTGACACCCTCCTCTCCCAACTAAGCCCAGAAACTAGGAACTGTTAGTTACAGGGAGTTATCCAGAAGATGACTCGCCACTGCGGGACCATTCTTACTATGCTAAAACTAAGGGGCCGTTCTCCTCCTGGAGCATGAGGTAAAGGGAGAAGTGTACTAATTAGATCACACTACTACAGGTTTTCAAACTCCTTTGTCTGTGTATGTAGGCAAAGCTTGGAGAGAAGTGTAATTATGCTGCACTTTCAGAATTTTGGAACTACTTCGAAGATATCATCCCCACCGTAGAATTTATTCCGTTTTTATAGGGTCACACACAGCAGCGTTGTGACAATACCCAGATGGGACATGAAGGAATACCCAAACTCCCTAATGTGTGATGCAGAGCTCTAGGGGAAGGAATTATTTAAATCTACCAGAGAGAGAGAGAGAGGAACACATCTGGGTTCCCAGAACAAATGAGGGAAGACAAACCTCTCCAGCAGAGAGGAAGGAACATACCTAGATCCTCAATGGATAGAGGGACGAGGCTCTCTAGAGCTATGGGATGTATTGGAAAGACTATGACCAGAGATCCTTTCTCGCCCCAATTCAATCAAGAATTTCAACTATCTACCAACAATAACATCCCTTCAAAAAACGAATAAAGTCTACTCAAAAGCAGAAATCTATAGCATAAAAAGGGTTGCCCTCATGAACAGCTTGTAAAAAGAAAAATCCCTCCTAATCGGGCCCGCCCACTCCAGACTATAAATCGGAAAGGCATGCACAATGCTCCCTTTCAAGAAACCGCTGTAGGAGCATAACTGAACTCATACAGGACATGCAATAAAGCCATTTTCATTAACAGAAAACACCTCAGTGGATATTCTCCTTCCACTATCTTTCTACTCCTCACAGACTACTATCACATTCTGCACACCTTCCGACTCTTTACCAGATATCATTTTAAACTTCCTTTAGATTGTACCTCCCCTGCCAACTTTGTTCACCTCCCCTCTCTCCACAATCGCATATCAGTTACTTCTGGTTCAAGTTCTTTGTACAAAGAAACATTTACTTAGCCTGTCGGCCAACATTACCAAGCAGCTTCACTTCCATGTGAAAAGATAGACTTTGTTATGAGAACTATCCCTGTCACACACTAGAGAACTGGGTGTGAATCACACTCAACAGCTTAACCATCTCCACCGTCATGAAGAATCATTTCCTAAGCACGAATACCAAATTCAACGCAACAGTGGTAACCAAACTCACCTGCGAAGGCTTTGGAGATCCGATCTTTTTTCCATTCCCAAGGTTGGTCATACTCCTCGGGCGGTCTCTCGTCATCCTCTGGGAGGCGGGACTCGCGTGGCTTGGGGCCTGCAGACTTCTCAGGGTCCGAGTCCACTCCATTCTCTGTAGGTTCATAGGGGGTGTCGTACAAGTGCAGTGGTTTGACAGGAGGATCTTTAGAACCCCTTCGCCGGATTTCTGTTCAGAGAAAAAATTTGAGTACAGCCTTATTTTATTAATTTTTCAACTCTGATTTCGCTTCTTTTGTTCTGTAGTAAAGGCAGAATAGGAGGGTGAAAAATAAATCATGCAAGAGCACAAGCATGTTGTGTAGCTTGTGGTATATGATCATTGGCTCTTCCAGACATAGCGGTTTTACACGACACTAATGCGACTGACTTCAATGACAGTCTAAATCACAGACCAAGGTCCCTGGCAAAATCTTATTTTATGGCTGAATTTGCACCATAAACACGAATTAAAAAAATATTCCCAGCTCAAACAGGAAAAAAGTAACTAAAGTTACAGCACACTGGGTTAAACACTGCTGCATCTCCTACACTGTGGAGAGCTGCTCACTTTCCAGCTGACTCTTGTGTTCATGTAGTTAGAGAGCTGAAAACGTTGCTCTTCTGTTGGTAGCAGACACAACGATGGGCTAAAGAAAGTCTTTTGACTGCAGAGGAAACAAAAACATTATACATGGCACTGTTCTGCTTCTCTATTCGCGCTCATACATATCCACATCAAGGATGCTGTTCTGACATGGAGGTTGTTTAAAGACAGCACCCACACTCCAGAAGATTCACATACATGTCGCATCTTTTCTTTGGGTCTTGCCTGACAGAGCAGCTGTCCACTTGACCTACTGTTAATATGTCTTTACAATACACAAATAGTGGTCATCGGCTCCACCCAGAAAAGTATTACTGCCCCACAACACACTATTGGCTGTGTGGCTCCAATGGGCTGCCTATATTGCCATGAGTGAGGTCCTGTTTTACTGCTCAAAGTACACAATCGTTGGTATTTATATAACACTCATTACCACTGATGATGCACTGAAACTATTTTCTATTGGCACCAGGTTTTAGTGATTTGGTCAACAAGTACTGGGTACAGAAAGCAATTTTTTGTTTTGTTTTGTATTTTCCCCTGCTACAGGTTTTTAGGTCTCGCGCCTAGCGTTGCAGTGCGCAGCCCTTCTCGCGCAGCGCGAGACCTCTTGTATGGGCTTTAGAAAGCTAACCACACGCTCGTGCGTGTGGTTAGCTTTGTGAAGCCTGGCATTGGCTGTAGCGTGCGTTTTTTTTTTTTTTTAAACGCCACAATTGGGCAAATGTCTCGCCTTTGCTCCGCCCATTCCCGTCTGTGTCTAGGACGCTCATCAGCGCGCGGCACAGACAACAGGCTCCCTCGCCCCTCCCGCTCCTCTGTGGTGCGCGCGCACCACTGGTTCTCGTTTCCCCTTCCTGATCTCTTTCTGTGATCTCTTTTTCCGCTTAGCTTCAACGTAAAAGAGTCAAGCACATTTCAGACGATCCCTAAAGCACGGGAAGGCGAACCCTTGGTCTGTTCTATTGTTCCCGGCTTGGCCGCTTACAGCTGGGGTGGCTGATGTAATGCCAAAGATAGAGAAAGCGGACTGTAAACGCCAAGGAGTCCCACGCCGGCCATTTTAGAGCACATCGTTCTTTTTTATTAAATAAGCTCAAAGAGCTTTCAAACAGATAACGAAAGTACAAAGTTAAATCATCATATATTAGTAGAGATATTGGTTTGAAATTAATTAGCAAGTATGTACTGCCTAAAAGCATTTTAGAAACAGGTTATCTTTATTAAAATGGCTTGTGAAAATTATAATGTTTAAGAAAGTATTTCAACTCATAAAAAATTATGCATTTATAATTCAAGTTATGAAGCTGTTACGAACATAAAGCTGAAGGTCGCGATAAATTCGCGTTAGGTCGTTCCTTTCAAGATGGCGTTCATTTGATTGGGAGCCACAGCTGACCAGACTTACCACCCATTTCTGTCAGTGCGCAGTACCTCCGGCCTAGTCTAGGGGTCGCTGCCGGGCTTTCACTCCCTCCCTCTCACACACACGCACACAATCCCCTTCTCTCAGGCGAGCAGCAGCCGCCGCGGCCTCGCATATCCCGGGCTCTATTTGTGTGTGTGAGTGTGTGTAGAGCGCGAGTGCGTCCTGTAAGCGGGCGCGAGCGGCCGGTGTGTGATCGAATGTGGTAAGTGCGCCCATGGAGGTGGCTGCGGTGTCCGTGCAATACATACACACATACACCTCCCCTGGATGTCTCCCGACAGAACCAACAGAAAAACCCCTTAAAAATCAAATAAACCGGGAAAAAACACTGGATCTCCCTTGCCGAAGCTGATGAGGCATGGAGTGGGGCGCGGGGCAGCCGGGTCCGTGTTTCCGTGGGCCCTGCTGAAGATCCCAGACCCCCCCAGTTCAGCCCGCCGACAGCCCTGCTATCACCCCCCTCTTTAAATCCCAACTTTTCTTTGAAAAGAGACCACTCTCCGGCCTCTTCTGTCCCGAAGATGACGATGGGGACTCGGGTTCCCTAACACGGAGAGAGGGGATTAAAAAAATAAATAAAAAGGGGGAAATATATATATTGTTTTTAAAATCCCAAAAACCAAAAAGGATGGCAAACTCGACAGGGAAACCTCAAGAGGACCAGCGGAGGAAAGGGCAAGCTTTCCTGGACGAGCTGAGGCAGTTCCACCACAGCAGAGGGTGAGAAGACCCATTTAGCCTTAAACCTATAATACACGGGGGTGGTGGAGGGGTAGCTTTGCCAGGGGTCCGGTATCGCCGGCCTCGTCTGCCGGATCTCTCTAACGCTCTCTCTTTGTGCACAGGTCCCGGTTTCGAAAGCTGCCGGCTGTGGCGGGCAGGGAGTTGGACCTGCATGCTCTCTACACCCGGGTCACTACACTGGGCAGCTTCTCTAAAGTGAGCGGGGGGCCGCGCCGGCAAACTTCATTCTCCTCCTATCAAACACTTTTTGGATTTCCCTCGCTGCTGCTCTGGACTGCGTCCGGGTAGTGTGGGGCGAATAAGGTCCTTTGCGGAGAGAGGCCTGAGGTGTCGCAGGGCCTGCCAATATTGCTCCATGTACTATTCAAAATCAGTCTAATTTGAGCTTACTGGCCTAGGCAATTGTCAATGTTTTCATACTGTGTCATAGGTAGCTAGATATCTTGGGCAGTGTATAGCAGAGAAGGCCTTCATACGGCTATGTCAGGTGAGAGGAGACTTGGTTAAAAGTAAAACGACAATCGTGAACATTACCTGCGCCATCTTGTCTGGTGGAATTCTATGTGCACATAAGTTGCAGTCATTTTAATCTATCACAGCCATTTTGTACTCTGTTGGTCACCTTTGTTTCACCCTGCCCTTACTAGCATCCCTCTGACCCTCTGACCAACCTGGTACGTGTGCTGGGGGCTATAAACTATTTGCCGCAACAAACCTCAGCGCCACTTGCTGCCACAAACTCGTTTTTCCTCTCATCTCTGTTTTCAGGCAAACCTTTGGACACTCTACCCCTCACTGCACCTAGTTACACAAACAGGTTCCAAACACCAAAAAGACTCTTGCAACATGATTTATTGCACTGCAAACAGCAAGACTTGTTGTTACCAACAATGGGACCTGTTTTTATCAACAGAACGGACTCTTAGATCTGGCCGGTCTCACATGTTTTAGACCCTGAAGCAAGGTCCAGCTGCAAGATAAGATTGTCTGTTTGACCTGGGTGGGAAGAGAATTACTGTTGGGCTTGTGTGACAACCTGCCCGGGGCGGGGACCCCAAGCTTGTGTAACCATGTTGATGAAACCAATGCATTGTGTCAAACCTGTATAAAAGGAAGAGCCAAAGGAGTTATCAGCAGAACACCTCCCTCAGACATCCCGGTGTCTGCAGTTGACGTGATCTCCTCATGAGAAATAAACCTTTTTCTTGTCTTCCAGTTTCCAGCGCTTGCCTCATTATTTTGATAGCGAACCCAAAGTGAATTAGAGGTGGAACCCTGCACCGGGCAGCATTGAGGGTCTTAGAAGACTCGCTGCCTTTCACAAATTGGCGCCCAAACGTGGGGGCCCATCAGCGACGCGTGGGTCCGGTAGAGAGGTCCTAACGACGGAGTGAACGACTAAACGATTGGGGTATACCTGCCTGAGAAGACCCTTGTCTGGCTGCCGATCGACTGAACTTCACCGGTTCCGAACGGACCTCTCTCGAGTGACCTGCGGTCCTGACTGGGACCTTAGAGGAACGCCGCATTGATTGTTGGAGTGAGAGGACAACCAGGCGCTGGAAGGGGAAGACGAAGAACCGTCCATACGGTCCGGGTAAGGTCGTGAAAAAACGACTTAAATTGATTGATTGATTGAATAGTTTGATTGAAATACTAGTATTCCTTTTTTGATATTGAGTTATTTGCGACATTTCCCTGCTTGCAAACAACGAAGAATAGGAATATTCTGCTCTTTGCAGGCAGCGAAGGACAGGTAGTGCAGACTTTTTGTCTAAATTGATTGATTGAGATATTCATTTTTGACCGATAAATACGTCATGCCTGTTTTCTCTAGATTGTTTGATTGTAATTGTTTTGGACCAGACCGTTCGTTAGAGGTCAGTCAGCCGGCACCGCCGGAAGGCACCCCTAACAAGGACATGTACGTAAAGTATGGATTAGCCACCGTAGCTTATAGCAAACTATGGCATAAATACACTAGGAAGGACCGGGTAAATCAGTGGCCACTGACGGGATCTTTCGATCCCGCTAAAATAGAAACGTTAGAATTAGCTCTCCACAAAAAGAAAACTAGACCAGCCATGTTTGACAGTTTTGGTTTATGGCGAAAAGAGGCAGCTCAAAGAAAGAAAAGGGACGAAGCTAGACAAGATAAAGAAATGCGAAAATCAGCTTACCAAGCCTGTAAAAGATTAGAAGAAAAACTAAAAGAAAAGGAAATCGATAAAAAGGAACAGGAATCAAAAATATCAGGTCAATGCCCTGTTAGAACGCCCTCGACTCTTTACCCCAAGTTACCAGCAAAACAAAGGGTAGATGATGATTTATTGTTAGGTCCCCCAATCATATACATGCCACCCCCTTACGCCCCTACTCATCCCGTAGTACAACGCCAGGACCACCAAAGTATAGCCGGAGATGGCACGATCGCCTCAGTCTCCACCGCCTCTGCTCCCACCGAGTCACCCACACCAAATGCCTCATCAAAGGATACAGTAGTAGAGGTAGGATCAAAAGAAAAAGGAGCGCCCAGGGTCCCGCGATTAAGTAAAAATGAGCGAGCAGGCATTGATAAAATAGTTAAATCCCTCATAGATAGGAAGGAGACAGAAGAGTATGTAACTGACATATGCAACTCCTATGTTGAAAACCGCAAACGATACTTTATTGTACGTCTCTGTTACCACACTCTTACTGCATATGAAGAGAAGTACCAAGATGTAGGGCCCGAGCGGCTAGTGGCTCTCTATAGGAAGGTAGACACCGGAGATGAAGGCGACAACGATGTTACAGAACTCTTTTCATCCACACTGGAGGTATTCCGTCACCTCGTGGAACAAGGACGGATAGATAAGGACAGGACATCTAAGATAGCAGGACCCCCGGTGGAAAAACCAGATAGCATGATGCCGATAAAAGAAGCTGCCCCTTATTGGGTACCTCCTAGAGGACAAGGGACTCATGACGATATGAACCATCAAGACGCTAGAGGAAGGGTGGTCTACAATTGGGTGTATCAACCATGGGACAGACAGGACATTTTGACGTTCCGTAAATCTTTACCGGATTTACGAAAGAACCCCACCGCCTTTTACACCGAGCTAGGTACCGCTCTGGGATCAACAATAATGACACTTGCCGACATAGACTTGTTCTTCGGGTTATGTTTGCCAGCAGATGTGTGGAAACAGATTAGGAAAATAGACCATACCGAACTGCTTGGTCATACCTGGGAACAACTCAACACACTAGATAAACAGCGGAACCCTGGTCAAAAACCGGTTAAAGCAATATTGGACCTCCCTGACAAAATAGTGCAGAAAGTGAAAACGCTGATCCCAGAGAAAAAGATAGACTGGTCCATAGTAACCGCGTGCCGCCAGAAACCACAAGAGGATGTCTCAGAGTATTTCTCCAGATTTGAAACGGTGTTCTCCGATTACAGTGGACAAGACATGTCCACCGCAACCGGACACCACTTATTTGTGCAGAACTATGTCAAAGGACTACTGCCAGATGTATCCCAGAAATTACAAGCCAGCGAAAGTAGTTGGGCAGCATCTAAACCGGCGGCCATTCTCCAAATGGCCCAGTACTATGAGCATCAGAGAAACGAAAATGACAGGGCTACAGAAAGGAAAAAGAAGGACTTGAAGGAAAGGGTAATGGTAGCACAACTCCAGGGGGCGAATACAGGAAGGGAGCAATATAGGGGAGGATACCAGCAGAATACCCCTAGAGTACAGCCACCTAGAAACAATTCATCGACATCATATGTAGGACGCCAAGACCTAGGACAGGATCAATGTGCATTTTGCAAAGAATATGGACACTGGAAAACCCAATGCCCGGCTTTGTTAGGAGCTGGTAGGGGCAGAGGGGCGAGGGAAATAGCAAGTGGACAGAGAGGAAGAGGACGTGGGAGAGGGTACGCGAGTGAAGCAAGCGAGGAAAGGCCAGGAAGAGTGAACACATTTGACCATCCCAAACAGAATCAGTACCAACAGACAGATTATGACAATACGTACGACTTTGCATAGGACAGCCAGGGGCAAGGGAGGGATCCAGTCGAGCTCTATGTTGATCAGCAAGGCCCTTATGTTACCGCTGAGGTCCTGGGCACAAAGTCGCCATTTCTGGTAGACACGGGAGCAACACGTAGTGCACTATCCAAACGACTGATTCCAAGGGCACCCTTGTCAGGCTCACATGTGACCTCAATAGGATTTGACGGTACGCCCTCCACCAACCCTTTGTCCCGACCGATCCCTTTTAACCTTGACAACAATAGCGTCGAAACGACATTCCTCCTCTCTTCCAACACCCCAGACGCCATTATGGGTCTCGACCTTTTGAAACACTTCCATGCGACTATCAGATGCTCACCAGACGGAGTGCGTGTCGTCCTGTATGACAACCCCCAGCGCCATAGAGAGAACCCTTCTCAGCACATGTTTCCCATCTCCGAGACTGACGCATCCCTACTGGACACTTTGCCATCACACTTATGGGCTAGGGCTGATTCAGACGTAGGACGAATGATGATTGACCCAGTACACGTAACAATACGACAGGACGCAACCCTACCGAAAGTACCGCAGTACAAAATATCGCCAGAGGGTGAGAAGGCACTGACAGAGATCATACACTCTTTGGTAGAGGCAGGGGTGGTAGAGGAAGTAGTGAGCAACGTTTGTAACAGTCCCATACTACCGATTGTAAAGAGACAGGGAGAGGGAGACGGAAAAGCCTACCGCTTCATCATTGACCTGCGGGAGATAAACAAAATCGTAGTGCCACAATACCCAGTAGTTTCCGACATCACGACAATTTTGACTTTAATCCCCTCCACTGCCACCACCTTCACTGTAATTGACCTCAAAAACGCATTCTTTTCCATACCTATACACAAGGACAGCCGCTATCTATTTGGATTCACCCTAAACTCCCGTTCGTACAGATTTTGCAGAGCACCTCAGGGGTACACTGAGAGCCCAAGCATCTATAGCCAGGCGCTTAAAAGACAGTTGGACGCCATACAATTGCCAGATGGAGTGGCACTAATACAATATGTAGACGACATCCTTCTAGCAGCGGACACCATACCAATAGCCGTCACAGCCACCATCAAACTACTCCATTTTCTTGCTGAGAATGGTCACAAGGTCTCCCGAAAGAAATTGCAGTTCTGTAAATCACAAGTGACCTATTTGGGTCACCTTTAATCCAAAGAAGGGAGGAAACTCACGCCTGACAGGATCCAGACAATTCTAGACACCCCTGTCCCCAAAGATCAGAAACAAGTCCGCTCTTTGATAGGTCTCACTTCATTTTGCCGACAGTGGTTACCGAACTTTAGCCTCATTGTCAAACCCCTTCTCTCCCTCCTAGCTAAAGACATCCCCTCACCTCTCCCCTGGACCCCCGAATGCCAGTCAGCCTTTAAAGAACTACGCAATGCCCTTTGTTCAGCGCCTGTCCTAGGAACCCCGGATTACTCCAAACCATTCTTCCTCTACACGCACGAGAGGGAAGGATGTGCATTGTCTGTCCTAACACAATCAATTGGTCACAAACAACGCCCTTGTGCATATTTCTCTGCCACCCTCGATCCAGTAGCCAGAGCGCTGCCAGCGTGCCTGCGCGCTGTGGCAGCTGCAGCAGTATCGATACGCCAGAGCGAAGGAATAGTACTCTCCAATCCAGTCACTGTTTTAGTACCCCATGCAGTCGACACACTACTAAACCAGACCAAAACCCAACACTTGACTAGCGCCCGACTGACAGGATATGAGTTGACCCTGCTAGCACCGCACATTACCCTAAAGCGATGCACCACCCTCAATCCAGCCACACTGTTACCCCTACCCGAAAATGATCCTAGCGTGACTCCACTACACGACTGTGTGACACTAACCGATGAACAAACAAAGAGTAGAATAGATCTCAGAGACACCGCCTTTCTAGAACCAGATGGAGAACTATGGGTGGATGGTTCGTGCATCAAACTCCCCGACGGCACCACCTCAGCTGCATACGCTGTCACCACAGCCCGAACCGTTCTGGAAACAGCCCGTATTCCCCAACGTTCAGCCCAGGCTGCAGAACTCATTGCCCTCACACGAGCATGTATCTTAGCGACTGACACGACAGTTAACATATACACCGACAGCCAATATGCCTTCGGGGTGGTTCACCATTTTGGGATCTTATGGAAAGAAAGAGGGTTCCTGACTTCACACGGTACACCCATCCTGCATGGAGATTTAGTCTCCGCCTTGACGCAAGCAGTCCTCCTCCCCAAGAAGTTAGCAGTGATAAAATGCCAAGCACATAGGAAAGTGACTGATCTCATTGGACAGGGAAATGCACTAGCAGACGTTACTGCCCGAGCCACGGCAGGAGACAGAACTACGACACGAATGTATGTGACCAGGTCACAAGCTGAACGATGGACTGACGCTAGGACCACTGTAAGGGACATACAGACTACAGGCACACAAGACGAATTGACAGAGTGGGAAAAGGTGGGACTAAAAGACGAGGAAGATTGCTGGCGAACTAAAGGCGGAAATAAATGGCTGTTACCCAGTGCCTACCTCATCCCCATATTGACCATGGCACATTTACCAGCACACATAGGCTCCACCCCCATGATTGAACTAATCACCAGAGTATGGCATAACGTCAAGAAAGCAGAATCTGCAAAACGCCTAGTACAACAATGTATAGTCTGCCTACAACACAACCCAGGGAAGGGGACAGTAGTACCACGGGGAGGGTTTGGAGTCCCTGACCACCCCTTTGAAATCCTTCAAATGGATTACATTCAACTAGAGAGATGCCTTGGTCTAAAATATGTCCTGATGGTTGTGTGCGCTTTTAGCAAATGGGTGGAGGCATATCCCACCCGCGACAATACCGCCTTAGCCACTGCAAAAGTATTGCTGAAAGAATTCTTCCCCCGATACGGCCTTTGCAGAATTTTATGGAGCGACAACGGCCCCCACTTCGTAGCCGAGGTGATACAGAACATACTGAGAGGGTTGGGGGTAAAACAAAAGTTCCATGCCGTCTTCCACCCCCAATCAGCGGGCCTGGTAGAGAGACACAATGCAACGTTGAAACTAAAACTAGCCAAAATAGTTGCCACGACCGGGTTGAAATGGCCCGACGCCCTCCCATTGGCATTGTTATCGATGCGCTCCACCCCAACCAAACACCGACTGACCCCGTATGAGGTGGTCTTCGGCAGGCCTATGAGCATTTGGGCGGCACCAAGACCCACCTCCATTAACGATGTCCCGAACATATTAATGTCGGATTACTTGCATAAATTGACAAACGAGCTAACAATTATCCACCAACAGGTGCAGCAAGCCTTGCCTGACGTATCCAGGGGCCCGGGACATGAAATAAAGCCAGGCGACCATGTATTGATTCGCAACTTCCAAAGAACGAAGAATCTGGAGCCTAGGTGGACGGGCCCCTGGCAAGTCCTGATCACCACCCGAACTGCCCTCCGAGTGGAAGGAAAACGAAACTGGCTGCACGCTCATCATTGCAAACGAGTCCCTCCAACCCTGGCAACCTGTGAAGGGGTGGAGGTGCAAGAGGAAGTACTCGCGAGAGACCGACCAGCTCTGAGTTGCTACCCACAAGAAGACACCCTCGAACTATCAGAATTTCCCGACCCCACGGTGCCATCCAGGAAAGGGTACAACCTAAGATCGACGAAAGGAGGGAGCTCCAACGACCAGGCCACTAACTAAGTCAAGGTCTCAGATCAGTAGCACAGTCAAACAACGCTATCAGGAAAGCGCCAGACAAAAGTCTGTGGTCCTAACAGTTGTTGAGCTCCTCGAAGATGATGGAAGAAACTGAACACCTGCAAAACCACCGCAAAGACACCAAGACTGCTAACCTGCACAGCACAAAGAATATTGCACTTGTAGCCGCATTTCTCACCTGTCTCCTGCTAATGGTCGCACTCTGGATCATTGAAGAGAATGCACCTGCATACAGAACATTGTCACCCACCATGCAACCAACCACCAAGAACGAACACTACCTGGTATCACTACCACCACATCTCCGAGAACGACGCAAAGAATTCTGGAATAATTCTTTCGTGCAGATGTTGCACCAGCACAATCTTGCCACCAATGCTACCAACTGTTGGGTCTGTGGGCTGTTACCACATGCCACTGAACATTCCATCCCTTTCATCCCTTCGCCCTTTTCTATTCACGGATCTTGCCTTGCCTGGATGATGCTCCTACAAGAAAGTTACAAAGACAATGCCACTTCCGACGGAACAATCGCCCAGTTCTACAACGAGTTCTGGCGAAACAAAACAGGAAGGACAGCCGCCCCTTCTGCCCTCACACCTTCAATGCGACATTCCAGATTAATGTCCCCTCCAAAGAACGAGTGGAAATGCAAGTGTTCAATAATCCTAACAGAGCCACATTATCCTACCTGAAGAAAAGAACTGCTGCAACACTGACTGTGGCCCTATCTGTGGTGAAAGTCTCTGGCCTTGTATGCATTGAAGGCCGTGGGACTAAGAATGTGGGTCACAGCACCTGTAGCATTGTAAGGACTTTGAACACTGCCAACCCCCAGCGCTTGTTGCATCACCCAATATGTACTTTGTTTGTGGAACCAAAGCCTACACCTGGCTCCCAAGAAACTGGGGGGGCACGTGCTACATCGCCTTTGTTTTGCCATCAACATACACAGCCCCTGCAGAGCATCATCGAGAAAAGCGTTCTAAAGACATTGATCAAGCAGACTCTGCCTCATCACAGTTCCTCGACGCAGCAAAAGGGCTCGTCCCGCTATGGGGTCCGATGGCAAACAGCCGAGCCATCAGACATCTGTCCCAAGCGGTAGAGACCGCCCTGAACGTCACTGCTGGCATCCTCACCAACAACACTGCTGAGCTCCAAGCGATCCGTCTGGTTACCCTGCAAAATCGCATGGTCCTGGACGTGGTACTAGCGGACCGTGGAGGAGCATGCCGCATCATCGGTGCCAGCTGCTGTGTATACATTCCTGATAATTCACCTTCTGTCTATGAAGCAATCAAACATCTCCATAGACTATCTTCAGAAATTCATCAAGGATCAGAGACTTGGACAATTGGAAGTTGGCTTTGGGGCATCTTGAAGGAGTGGGGTTGGAAAATATCAATGATTCTCTTGGTCCCAGTATTGACAATATGTGGTTGTTGTTTGGGTATACACTGTATACTACCTTTGTGTTCTTTTTGCATAACTACCTTGCACCCTAAGACTATAGACACTCAGCTAACAAAAATGAGAGTAATGTATGATCAAGAGATACAGGACATTATGGAGATCGAAATAGACTGACAAGCTGGCTAGTTATGTTCAAAGGGGCCACTGTTAAAAGCAAAACGACGATCGTGAACATTACCTGCGCCATCTTGTCTGGTGGAATTCTATGTGCACATAAGTTGCAGTCATTTTAATCTATCACAGCCATTTTGTACTCTGTTGGTCACCTTTGTTTCACCCTGCCCTTACTAGCATCCCTCTGACCGACCTGGTACGTGTGCTGGGGGCTATAAACTCTATTTGCCGCAACAAACCTCAGCGCCACTTGCTGCCACAAACTCGTTTTTCCTCTCATCTCTGTTTTCAGGCAAACCTTTGGACACTCTACCCCTCACTGCACCTAGTTACACAAACAGGTTCCAAACACCAAAAAGACTCTTGCAACATGATTTATTGCACTGCAAACAGCAAGACTTGTTGTTACCAACAATGGGACCTGTTTTTATCAACAGAACGGACTCTTCGATCTGGCCGGTCTCACATGTTTTAGACCCTGAAGCAAGGTCCAGCTGCAAGATAAGATTGTCTGTTTGACCTGGGTGGGAAGAGAATTACTGTTGGGCTTGTGTGACAACCTGCCCGGGGTGGGGACCCCAAGCTTGTGTAACCATGTTGATGAAACCAATGCATTGTGTCAAACCTGTATAAAAGGAAGAGCCAAAGGAGTTATCAGCAGAACACCTCCCTCAGACATCCCGGTGTCTGCAGTTGACGTGATCGCCTCATGAGAAATAAACCTTTTTCTTGTCTTCCAGTTTCCAGCGCTTGCCTCATTATTTTGATAGCGAACCCAAAGTGAATTAGAGGTGGAACCCTGCACCGGGCAGCATTGAGGGTCTTAGAAGACTCGCTGCCTTTCACAGTAGCACAGGGATGACTTGTGTGTTCATAAGTTTACAAATGTACAATCTATTCCGTACTCACGGGTGCTGTCATTACCTGCCTTTGTTACTATGAGTAATGTTTGGAAGGGAATGAATTTATGTGGATATTGTTGTTTGAAGGGGTCAGAGTGGTAAAAGAATTTAAGGTGACAAGCACCTGCCTGTATTTTGACAAATGGGGCTGTTACCACTGGTTACATGTGTTGGCATTGGTACCCTAAGTAGTATGTAGCATTAAAGACCATCTTAAAAATTGTGGGTTGTAGAGAAGAGCATTTTTGCATAAGCATGTTCCTCTTTGATACCACTATTTTAGTGCTTGGTTATATATTCCTGACATGGCGTGTTCTTGCTAGGCAGCGAATTTTTGCCCTATCGTGTTTTTGAATTGCTACCCTTTGTACTGTGCTGTAAGGGAAGGCCTTCATGGGCATCAGGAGGGAGCTGCAAACATCACTTGTTCAGCCGTACAACTCTTGTGAATATCTTGGTTGTGTACTTCTAGAATGGTCTAGTCTGGGTGAGGAATACTCTCACCAAATACTAGTTTGTGTAGTTGTCTTAATATGTGACTTCTGTCAGTGTTTTGTGTGTTCCAATTGCTAGCCTGAGTAACGCGTTGAATGGTAGGCTTTTTTCTGCTGAAGGAAAAGGCCTATGGAGAAAGTATATTTATTTGTTTATTTTATTCACATTTGTTTCATAGGCACATTATCCAGTTCCTTGATGTCTCCAAATACTCAATTCCTACTTTCTTTTTGATTTTATTGTACTACTGTCTGTCCTTGCATGTTCTGGTATTGCTACCATTAGTAATGCATAGTAGAGGGCCACAGTGGGGATGGCGGGGAACCTGCTATCGAGATGACCATGTTTACATCAGCATAGCCCTTATTTATATGCTTAACCCATTAAATTGTTGACTGGATGCTCTTCATATAAATTGCTCTAACTGCCCGTAACAATATTAATGATGCTGCCAGTATAGATGTTGGGGGGGGCGTGGTGCCAAGAATGGAACATGCACTGCTGTATTTCATCTTACTTGCTATCTACGCTTGGCAGTCAGAAGTGTCATTGTTGCTAGTATTTTCATGCCTTTTGGACAGAGCACGTGATGTTTAGCAAGAAAGTGCTTTGTAGGGGCGGAGTCTTTGGAAACAACTTAGTTTCTTTTTTTCCTCTTTTATGTTCATTTTTGTTACACATCCATGTTTTAGGTTTATACATTAAGTGCCCAGAGCTCAGTTTATATGAATCCCACAAGTAAAGGTGGTGTTGGTCAAGGAGGGCGCAGGGGGGCATACTTACAGTGTCCAGCCTTGCGTTTCTTAATCCTTATACTTCTTTTACTGTTGGTGGTGAACTTGCTATAAGTATGATGTTTTTGATACTTTGTTTTTGTTGTGATCATGGCTACTCTTAACCCCTTCCATGCTCATGACGAGCTGGACTCGTCATGGCACACAGTGGTCGTGTGCTCATGACGAGTCCAGCTCGTCATGACAGCCAGCATCGGAAATCCCTCTGGTGCGGGCACCAGAGGGATTCCCTTTTCTCCCCTAAAGCCTCGGGAGCTGGGGAAGAGCTTCCCCAGCTCCCGAGCCCCCCCCTGGTTTCCCTGAAATGACGATCGGCGCGCACGTCGCGCTGATGTCATTTCAGTGAAACCGAAACTGAAATGAGCCAAGAGGCTCATTACAGTTTCAGTTTCTACATGCTCAGGGGCTATCTCAGCCCCTGAGCACGTAGAATCTCAGGAGAGGTATCGTTGGAAAGGGGAGAATCTCCCTTTCCAATGGTACCCTCCCTAGTGGATCCCTGCTTGGGGATCGCCCCAGGAGGGCGATCCCCAAGCAGGGATCCACCCACTAGGCACCAGGGAGGGGGAGCGGCCCCTTGGGCAAGGGCCTTTGCTCCCCCCATAAACATTTTGGCATAATTAGTCTTTCTGCCCCCCCTGGGGGGTAGATGGTGGCAGTAGCCCCCAATCTGCCCCCCCCCCCCGGGGGGGGTAGAAAGCCCACTAGTCACCAGGGATTTTTTTTATGGGATATTTCTCAGGGGTGGGGGCTGCCCAAAACGGGCATGCCGATGCCCCCGCCCCCCCTGGGGGGCAGTAGCCCCCAATCTGCCCCCCGAGGGGGCAGAAAGCCCACTAGATACCAGGGATTTTTTTTTAAATTATAGTTAGGGGTGGGGGCTGCCCACTATGGGCATGCCAATGCCCCCAGCCCCCCGCCGCAAAGGTACAGTCTTTCTGCCCCCCCGGGGGGGCAGAGAGCCCACTAGATACCAGGGATTTTTTTTAAATTATAATTAGGGGTAGGGGCTGCCCAATATGGGCATGCCAATGCCCCCACCCCCGACGCAAAGGTACAGTCTTTCTGCCCCTCCTGGGGGGCAGATGGGGGCAGTAGCCCCCAATCTGCCCCCCCGGGGGGCAAAAGCCCACTAGACACCAGGGTTTTTTTCCCCCTCGCTAAATTTAGGCGTGGGGGTTGCCCAAGATGGGCATGCCAATGCCCCCACCCCTCCCCCCACGAAATTCCAGAATTTCTGCCCCCCCCCCGGGGGTTCAGAAACACTCTAGATGCCAGGGATTTTTTTTTTTTTATAGGCCCGGGGTGGGGGCTGCCCAGAATGGGCATGCAAATGCCCCCACCCTACCCCCCAAAGAAAAAAAAAGACTTTCTGCCCCCCCAGGAGGCAGATCGGGGCAATAGCCCCTGATCTGCCCCCCCCCCGGGGAGGGGGCAGAAAGCCCACTAAGCGCCAGGGATTTTTTTTTATATATAGGTAGTGGTGGGGGCTGCCCAGAATGGGCATGTCAATGCCCCAACCCCAAAACAAATGCTACAGTCTTTCTGCCCCCCCCCCCCGGGAGGCAGATGGGGCAATAGCACCTTATCTGCACCCCCCGGGGGGGGCAGAAAGCCCACTAGCCACCAGGGATTTTTTTTTTTTACAAAGTTCGGGGTGGGGGCTGCGAAGATGGACATGCCAATGCCCCCACCCACCCCAAAAAAGATGCCACTGTCTTTCTGCCCCTCCCAGGAGGCAGATGGGGCAGTAGCCCCTGATCTGCCCCCCGGGGGGACAGAAAGCCCACTATGTGCCAGCGATTATGCTGGCTTTTTTATACGCAGGGGTGGGGGCTGACCAGAATGGGCATCCCAATGCCCCCGACCCCCCAAAAGAATAGCCACAGTCTTTCTGCCCCACTCGGGGGCATATCGGGGCAATGGCCCCTGATTTCCCCCCTCCCCAGGGCGGCAGAAAGCCCACTAGGCACTGACTTTTTTTCGGAATGTGCCTACCTGTTGAATTTGGTTCCTAGCTCTGCCGGCACCTAGGGAAACCTAGCAAACCTATACATTTTTTAAAACTAGACACTCAGGGAAATCCAGGATGGGGTGACTTGTCTGGCTCTCACCAGGTTCTGTTACCCAGAATCCCTTGCAAACCTAAAATTTGTCCCAAAAAAAACACATTTTCCTCACATTTCTGTGGTGGAAAGTTCTGGAATCTGCGTGGATCCACAAAATTCCACCCACCCCGCGATCCCCAAAGTCTACCGAGAAAAATGGTACCTCACTTGTGTGGGTAGGACTAGTGGCCGCGACAGGAAACGGCCCAAAACGCAACATGGACACACCACATTTTCACAGTGAAAACGGACCCTTTTTTTGCAAACTGCCTAGCTGTAGATTTTGAACCCTAACTCTGCCGGCACCTAGGGAAACCTAGCAAACCTATACATTTTTTTAAACTAGACACCCAGGGGAATCCAGGATGGGGTGACTTGACTGGCTCTCACCAGGATCCGTTACCCAGAATCCCTTGCAAACCTAAAAATATGTCCCAAAAAAACACATTTTCCTCACATTTCTGTGGTGGAAAGTTCTGGAATCTGCGTGGATGTACAAAATTCCACCCACCCCGCGTCCCCCAAAGTCTTCCGTGAAAAATGGTACCTCACTTGTGTGGATGGGTCAAGTACCCGCGACAGGCAAGGACCCAAAACCTATTGAGGCGACATCAAAATTACCTATCACAAACCAACCTGGTTTTGCAAGGAGGGGTCCCATGAGTTTTTGGCCCCGGGCTCGACGGCCATCTAGGGAAACCTACCCAACCCACACATTTCTGAAAACTAGACACCCGGAGGAGTCCAGCGAGGTCATGGCTTGCGTGGGTCCTCCAAAATTTTCTTACCCAGAATCCCCTGCAAACCTCAAATTTAGCTGAAAAAAATCACGTTTTTCTCAAATTTCTGTGTGGGAAAGTTCTGGAATCTACGTGGATCCACAAATTCCCTACCACCCAGCTTTCCCCCAGGTCTCCCGATAAAAATGATACCTCACTCGCGTGGGTGGGTCAAGTACCCGCGACAGGCAAGGGCCCAAAACGTATTGAGGAGACATCAAAATTACCTATCACAAAACAACCTGGTTTTGCAAGGGGGGTCACCTGGGTTTTTGGCCCCGGGCTCAGCGGCCATCTTGGGAACCTACCAAACCCACACATTTCTGAAAACTAGACACCCGGGGGAGTCCAGCGAGGTATGGCTTGCATGGGTCCCCAAACGTTTCCTACCCAGAATGCCCTGCAAACCTCAAATTTAGCTGAAAAAAATCACTTTTTACTCAAATTTCTGTGTGGGAAAGTTCTGGAATCTGCGTGGATCCACAAATTTCCTACCACCCTGCGTTCCCCCAGGGCTCCTGATAAAAATGGTACCTCACTTGTGTGGGTAGGCATAGTGGCTGAAACAGGAAAAGGCCCAAATCGTATTGTGGAGACTTCAAAATTACCTATAACAAAACTACCTGGTTTTGGGAGGGGGGGCACCTGGTTTTTTGGCCCCGGGCTCGCCGCCATCTAGGGAAACCTACCAATCCCACACGTTTCTGAAAACTAGACACCCTGGGGAGTCCAATGAGGTATGGCTTGCGTGGATCCCCCAACGTTTCCCTACCCAGAATCCCTGCAACCCTCAAATTTAGCTGAAAAAAACATTTTCCACATATTTTTGCGTGGAATTACCGTGCTGGCACAAATGTCCTACCACCCAGCGTTGCCCTTGTTCCCCCGAGTAAAATGATACCTCACTTGTGTGGGTGTCCAAAGCAGAACTGGCTAAAAACGTATTTTTTTTAAAAATGTAGCGCTTAGAATTCTCGGTGCTATACCCTAAATCCCTATGTTTTGGGCTCTTCCCAGTCACAGGCCTTTGGCCCACCCACACAAGTGAGGTATCATTTTACTCGGGAGAACAAGGGGAACGCTGGGTGGTAGGACATTTGTGCCGGCACGGTGATCCCACGCAAAAATGTATGGAAAAAGTTATTTTTCAGCTAAATTTGAGGTTTGCAGGGATTCTGGGTAGGAAAACGTTGTGGGAACCACGCAAGCCATACCTCGCTGGACTCCCCGGGTGTCTAGCTTTCAGAAATGTTTGGGTTTGGTTGTTTCCCAATATGGCCGCCGAGCCCGGGGACAAAACCCAGGTGACCCCTCTTGCAAAACCAGGTTGTTTTGTGATGGGTAATTTTGATGTCGCCTCAATAGGTTTTGGGCCCTTTTCTGTCGGGGGTACTTGACCCACCCACGCGAGTGAGGTATCATTTTTATCAGGAGACCCGGGGAACACTGGGTGGGAGGAAATTTGTGGATCCACGTAGATTCCAGAACTTTCCCACACAGAAATTTGAGAAAAAGTGATTTTTTCAGCTAAATGAGGTTTGCAGGGGATTCTGGGTAGGAAAACGTTAGGGGACCCACGCAAGCCATACCTCGCTGGACTCCCCCGGGTGTCTATTTTTCAGAAATGTGTGGGTTTGGTAGGTTTCCCTAGATGGCCACCGAGCCCAGGGCCAAAAACTCATGGGACCCCCCTTGCAAAACCAGGTTGTTTTGTGATGGGTAATTTTGATGTCGCCTCAATAGGTCTTGGGCCCTTTCCTGTCGCGGGTACTTGAACCACCCACACCAGTGAGATTTTTGGCCCTGGGCTCAGCGGCCATCTTAGGAAACCTACCAGGTCTCCCGATAAAAATGGTGCCTCACTCGGGTGGGAGGCCCAAGTACCCGCGACAGGCAAGGGCCCAAAACATTTTGTGATAGGCAATTTTGATGTCGCCTCAATACGTTGTGGGCCCTTGCCTGTCGCGGGTACTTGGGCCTCCCACCTGAGTGAGGCACCATTGTTTTCGGAAGACCTTTGGGAACGCGGGGTGGGTGGAATTTTGTGTCAGCCCCGTGATGCCACAACTTTACCACACAAAAATGTGTGAAAAAAGGGATTTTTTCAGCAAAATGTCAGGTTTGCAGGGGATTCTGGGTGGGCACCAAGTGAGGTACCATTTTTATCGGGAGACTTAGGGTAACACAGAATTGTAGAGCAACTGTTATTACCTATTGACGTTCGATGCATTTCTGCCTTCCAAATGAAAGACAATGTGTAAAAATAAGTCATTTTGAAAAATGACCTATAATTCTCATGCTAGTACGGGTACTCCCAATTTCGGAAATGTGCAAATATCTACTGTTTCTAAAATCTACATTTTGTTCCCATTTCAGAAATACATAGGTGTCTTTCATAACAATTTTTCCATGTATACATTTTCCCAAAATAATTGCTAAATACCCGGTACATAATAAAAAAGCATTGCAAGATGCTGCTCAGTTATTGGCTCTGGGTTCGTCGGGTTCTTGGTGAACCTACAAGTCCTATATATCCCCACAACCAGAAAGGTCCAGCTGATATAACGGTATATTGCTTTCAAATAGCTGTCATAATTAGAAGAAGTTACAGGTGAAAACGTTGACACAAATGGCTGTTTTTATCAACTAATTTTCAATTTTTCCTTTATTTAACTGTTAGTTTCTATAAGGAAAACTTTAAGGATCTACACAAATGACCCCTTACTGAATTCAGAATTTTGTCTACTTTCCAGAAATGTATGGCTTTCCAGGATCCATTATTGGTTTCATACCCATTTCTACCATTAACTGGAAGGAGGTTGAAAGCACAAAAAATAGCAAAAATAGGCTATGTCCCAGAAAAATGCCAAAACTGTGTAAAAAAAGTTGGTTTTCTGACAAAAGTCTGCTTGTCCCTGAAAGCTGGGAAGATGGTGATTTCAACACCACAACCCCTTTTTTGATGCCATTTGCAGGGAAAAAACAAGACGCTTTCATCTATAGCCCTTTTTTCGCATTTTTCCCAAAAAAAACAATATTTTGCTGTATTTTGGCTAATTTCTGGGTCCCCTCCAGGGAATCCAGAAACCCTGGGTACCTTTACAATCCCCATGATGTTAGAAAAAAGGACGCAAATTTGGTGTGGATACCTTATGTGGTCAAAAAGTTACAGGGGCCTAAGCGCGTACTACCCCAAATAGCCAAAAAAAGGCTTAGCACAGGGGGGGAAAAGGCCTAGCAGCGAAGGGGTTAAGCAGGCAAGGCCTTATAGGCATGGAGAGTGAATACAATAATACACTCCCCGTGTATGTTTATTTTGCTACACTGCTATACCTTTCTGTCTGTTCACTTTATACTTCATGCACTAATTCACCAGTGTAGTGCTTACAAGAAACACAATAATTATATTGTTTGGGACAGAGAGAACAGCGGTATCTTGAGCACAGACATCCTTAATCTATTCCTATGCGTAATCTGTATTTGTCTGTCGGGGTGCTGCCAATATTTGATTCTAGGCTTTGCTGTCTTGTGTAATGAAGGCATTGGAAGGAGGTTGGTGGTTAGTAAGACAATGTTTGTTAGTATTTTTCCTATGCATATTGTCTTCATATCCATTCATGTCTGGATATATTTTTTGACCTCCAGTAGTCGAAAAAGGCCCTCTAAGGGAACGGGACATGGTGGGAATCACTTACTACTTTTGTGTGTTTCTTGTTTTGTTTACAAGCGCCCCAAACGGCGCTATCACTTTAATGTCGGCCACGCCCCTTACTTTAGCCACTGCTCGTCTAAAGAAAGGTACACGGCCGTTATTAAAATGAAACGGCGGCATGGGGCACTTTTACAAAAAAAGCATTTGTTTGTCAACTTGACAAACAGATGCTTTTTTTGTAAAATCGCCTCATACTGCGCTTTCACTTTAATGGCGGTCGCGCCCCTTTCTTTAGACAAGCCTGGTCTAAAGAAAGGGGCATGGCCGCCAAGAACGTGAAAAGCTATTGGCATTGTCATGTACAATGCCAATACCTCAAACTCTCGTAAATGCGAAACCTATTGCATTGCAAATGCTTGTTTAAAATAGTCAGAAATCAAAATACAAGCCAGAACTATAGGCTTTGCCTTTGCTTGTTATTTACGAGCCACGTATTGACATAATTACATAATAGATATGGATTCACTAGCACTATACTGTTCTGTACGTTTGCAAAAAGGTGTGAAAACACGGTAAACACGAAAGTGCAGCCAGGTTTTAGAACATTAATGTGCCACATAAATGAAGCACAACTTTTACTTAAGGTATACATGTATGCTCGTTTTTTTTAAAAGGGCACATTTTACACTATTACACCCAGGAAAGTAAAGTGATAAAATGATGCTAATGAGGTGAAACATTTGCCACAATTTGCTGTATTACGCCACATAATTTGTCCTTTCTTGAGGCACAATTTAGTCAACCCTGCCACATATTTTGCTTCTCCTCTGCTGCATAATTTAGCTGCACTGTCTATAACGCATTGCACACAAAATGCACATATGTGATCATGATAAGCCAAAGTCTGTGGTCAAAAGTGACCAATCTGACCCACATTCTGAGCGGCACCATTTTGATTCAAGTGTTCACAGTTTCGTGGCAGCCCCCTCCTCAAACAACCAACAGGATTTTTGTCCTTACCCCAGACACACGAAAAGCCAAAAACTGCTCAGAGCAGAAAGGAGGAATTATCTGCAAAAAAAGGCAGCATCTTCCTCGATCAATGGTGCTTAGGAAAGGTGTTTTCATTAAAGTATGGAGTCGAAAATGAAAGAGGTCTTCAGACAGACACCAATCCCTGAAGTACCTCTGCTGCTATTGACTGGCGCACTCTGCCCTCGTGCAGCACGTTCGTTCACATGATGGAGCACCACTTGATGATTAAAGAGCTCCAGCCAGAATGGTTTGTGCAGTAGAACTGGAGAGTTCTAATTAGGAAGCTCAAAAGGCTCCCTTTATGCTATAATCCGCGTTCTGAATGGGATGTTCAGAAAAACCCTTGGCAGGGTGAATACAGATCTCCTCACGAGACTAACAGCAGAGCTTTCGCTTCATCTAGATGGAGAGAGATGACTTACTTGTTAAAAAGGTCGAAAAAGTGACGAACTGTTACAACAAAACGCTTAAGGTCCCTATTCCAGGGAGAGGCCCTATGTACAAGGATTACTGAAGCGGTTTTACCCCACTGCCACCCAGGGCACAAGTCCTAAAAAAAGAAGTGGGAGGACTAACCTAATTAATCAGTATGCAAGTGGCATCACAGTGCGTGACATCGCGGCGCGTGAGGCGCGTGACATCACAGCATGTGACGTCACAGGAAGTGGCACCTGACATCAGATCTTAAGCCCTCACATATATGTTTAGCAGGTCTATCATGAGTACATTTGAGCACATATCGAGTATACTCGCAAACACTCCTGATTAGGCAGAAGATTCACACTTTGTAAGCTTCACATACACCAATGTTGCCTTTCGTCAGCGTAAAGGTTCCTCTACCCATAGTGCTTTAAAAGAAAAAATAGTGATATTTAAATTATTACAACGCCTCCTCAGGGGTAGTAAGCGCTATATAAATGCTATTTATTTTGTGCAAATACTGGGAAAGATCAACACATCTGATGTTCTTACAGTGCATGCAAATCTCCTAAACAGAGCCTGAACAAAGAGAAAAGCTGCCTCTTTTAAGTATGTGTGAAGTGCTAACCTTTGTTTCCCCTCTGCTGCATATGCTTCTAGGTGTGAGGCTCCCGACTGCTGCCAGCCAGGAGACTCGAACAAAAGGAGGCCTGATCACCCCTCAAATTCGGCCTTTGTTATGGGCCCAGCAGGAGTCAAAAATAAGAGAGCCCCATCCCGTCACCGCCTGCTCGTTGTTGAAGATCGAGAACAGTTAACAACGTGCAGGCGCTGCTGAAAGTGTCCCGGTGTTTGGAAATTACACCGGGACGAATTCAGCATCTTTGTCAGTGGGGCCCAACTTCTTGGCAGGGTGGACGGCGCCCACCCTGTGAAAAAAGTGGGTGGACGCCGTCCACCCGCGTGTACCCCCGACTCGTGCCCTGCTGCCACCCCTAGCAGGTACAAGGACGACACATCCTCAGCCACAACAAAGGGCCTGAGTCATCACATGGCCTGCTCCTTTCCAACTATTAGTCGGGAGCACTCGGTTCCATCACTGTGGATAGTGGCAAATGAGAGGAAAGGGATGAGATGGGACAATTACTGTTGTGTTATGAGACCCCTGCTTGATTCAGCCCTTCCTCAGCAGTTTATTGCCAGGTGTGCTACACTGTAAGGCAAGGTGGATGCTGGAGGCTCAAGGTGAGCTCAGACATCTATTTTGCAGGACATGTCTTGTCTGTAGGGTCTGGTTCTCTTCAGGTGGGTCCAGAAGACAGAACATTTCAAATCAGGTACTGAATGGGTCACAAACATGCACTGAATTTACTAATGATCGCTACAATGTGTTTATGATAATCCGTTATCATTATCTCTTGGTTTGAAAATATTGCTTGCGTTGCATAGAGTGGGGCCTATGGTGGTGTTGTCAGTCAGTCAGTCACACAGCTTTATTCGATCTTTATGAACAGACCATAAAAGCACAAAGGTACATATAAAAAATTCCAAATAAATATACATATATACATTGGTTAAGATGAGTATTAAACAAGTTTGCTTTGATCCAAATAGGACCTTTAAAATCATTTAAAAAAGGAACAATTCATGATTACAATGTGTTTATGATAATCCATTATCATTATCTGTTGGTTTGAAAATATTGCTTGCGCTGCATAGAGTGGGGCTATGGTGGTGTAGTCAAATTGTAATTACTGCTAATGGGATACTGTTAAATGTAGTACCGCTTGACAGTTAAGCATGAAGGGCTCCAAACAAGCACTGGGCTTCCTTTTTGCAGTGCGGGAAGTATCTGTGCTACCTCTTTAAATGTTAAATGCCTCAAGAAAGATTGCTCAAATCCACATTCCTTTAGAGAAGAATTTGAAACTGTTTCTTTCAACAGGTTTGCATCCACAGATTGCAGGCAGAAAATCTTCACCTGCTATATTCATTAAAATCCTGCAAGAAAAACTGACCTTGATTGAAAACTTTTACTTTCTTTTTTCCCTCCCTTATTTAGTTAGAATGCACCTCTGTTTCCCTTCTACCTGCTGCATGCCTCCTTTGTATATAAATGACTAAATTTCATGTCCGTCTGTTTTAAGCTACCTTTTTTGAAACCATAACAATATCTATTCCAGCAGGCATTTGTTTCTCATATAGCGCCCTCAAATGACCACAACTAAATCACAAATTGACCACAATGAAACTGGAGTAAATGCATAGAATGGTTTGTTTTAGCCTGACCACTAACTTTGGGCTCTCGGGTCGCATGCTACTCAACATAAAGTGCTAGAAATGTATTGTATTGTAATTGCATTTATATATCGCTTACTACCCCCTGGCGAGGCGTCGAAGCGCTTTTTCGGCGAGTAGCACGCTACTCCGGAACCCATAAAGGATTAGTGTTTAATTAGTATAGTGAAATATGAAAGTAATTTGAGTGGTGGATAGGTTAGTCCGTTATTTGGATTCAGAAGGATAGCGAAGGGGTAGAAGAGGGAAAGAGGTAAGCGCTATATAAATGCAATTTCAATACTTGTTCTCTAGGTGTAAAAAGGCCCAATGTTGGCACTGATTGGGATTTTTAAATCACTTGGCTGGTCAAGAAAAAAAGTAAAATTGTGTAAGAGTAGTAAAAAGAACCTTTAATTACTTTTAGTTAGTGCCATTTACCACAACATTGATAAGCTGTGTGGGTGGGGGCGATCATGTTACACCCCTGCATGTGTAAAGAGTAACACAGATAACCTTCTCAGGATTTCTACGCCCAACACTGACCGGGCATATTCATCAGGGCAAAGAGTGTGTCTGATCAGTGTGCGACAAGAGGTTACAAACCTATTCTCGATTCCACGAGCTGCATGTCTCAATGGATCTATACATATATCCTATAAAGGCAGCAAGAAATCTTACTCAGCGCTCTGCAAATCCTAGGTCTTGCATGTTTGCTCTCCATTAAATGAGACATCTTCTCAACTCTCTAACTTCTGCCCTATTCTCTCTTCTTCAGTCTTCCTGGGAGTTCTCCAAGCAGTTTTCCTGGTCTTGCTTCAGGATCAGTTGCTGCACCGCATCGCCTCAGGATTATTCTGCCCCTTGCTGCTGTCACCCAATGGTGCTCCTGCTCGCCGTGATCATCACGGTTTCTCCAAAGTCATCAGTGACTTGTGCCTCTTCCACCTTTCGGGCTAGAAGCATGTACAGGTACCCACATGAAGCCCATTCACCGCTCTATTTGCAGTTCACAATCATGGTAGGGAGGAGACAGCACAGATCTCTCAGGCCCTTCTACCAGAACTACTACGTGCCTAAAAGCTAGATCTCTGATAAGGGACAAACGGCTTACCCAATCAGCATGTTTTCTGCTCAGGCTTACTGTGTTCCAGTGTGTACACACCAACAAATAGCATCATAACATAGCACTTACTTAGGGAAAGCCTGCAGAGACAGCCACCAGTTTGGGCCTTTTTAAAATTATTATTAACAGATCAGGCACCTGAAGAATAGTGAAGCATCTTTCTTTGACCACACTAGGAATAGTCAATGCATCTTGAATGCTGCAAAGACAATGGCGCGAGCGAGCATGCGCTATGTTTCTGCTTTACATTCCTGAGCATCATTCAGAGATCCCCTGAGAAATCGACATGTCCCACCCTGCTGTCATCCATCTGACAGTGCTTTTCCCTTCGGCCCTCTGAAGGTTGCTTGGTGAATCTCATACATAAAAGGGCTCTAGGCTGCCATTTCTTTTACAGATTCTTCCTCTGTGCATTGATCGCCCCTTCATCCACTGTTTGACGGTCTACCAGTTTCTCTTTCAATGGCTCCTGGATCAAGCAAAAATAGGTGATAATCATATCACAATGCTCAATTTTAATACTTGGATTGCACACTATTTGTTGTAGAGCCTCAAGCAGATCACAATAAAGCAGGTGAAAGTCTACCGAACTCTACTGCGCAGACCACTGCATCATTATACTTGTAATGAGGAAGAACACCACCCACCTAACTTTCTCAAGTATGTGGTATTGTGGTAGCAAAGGACTGAATCGTAGCCAAAGACCATGCAAAACAGCAACCGCTGCCCGCTCATGGCCCTGCCCAGGAACACGGAAAGATCACAGAGGTAACTCACGTAAATATATAAAGTAAGTACCCAAATAAAAACCCAACAATATAATGGATTAGTGCAAAGGGCACTAACTGTTCCTCAGGGTTGAGGCGGCTGATAAGAGGATGATGCACAGCAAAGTAAAAAGCCACAGAATGCAAATTCCACTCATTAAAATATTGCCCCAGAAAGAACTGCAAAGGATGGCAGGAGATTGGCCACTGGGGATTGGTACCACACCATCCCAGCCAAAAAGCACATCTCATCATGTCACTTTGCTATCTGCCGCAATTGAAGTCAAACAATGTCTTCCATCTGTAGCAGGTGATTACATACATTACTTATGTTGTATTGACCGCATCATTGCCCTCCGGTCTTCTTTATTTTGCAAATGCTTGTCAGTGGGAATAAGATGTGGCATTACGGCCAGAGCTGCCAACTTTGGAACTAGGGAACCAGGTTTGAATCTTGGCGTTGAGTCATCACTTAATCTCAACGTGCCTAAAAACATTAACATGATCTTATGTGTAATGTAACAGCTGGTTCTGATTTAAAGTAATCCAATACCTTTGGGTCGAGTATGCACTATATGAAACAGCAAAAAAAAAAAAAAATGGGGGCATAGCACCTGCAGAGACAGACAATCCTTGCTTCAGATTTACTGTTGCAATAGATCCTTCCCCAATCATTTACATCAAACTTATGATGCATTGCCACCTGTTTATATTTACAGTAGTGGATGTACCTCTATACGTACTACTACTGTGAAGTACCTAGAAAAAGGTACGTATGATATAGGCTAGGTGAACGGCCAATAACAGGAGCTTCCTCTTCGCGTTACGAGCTTCCTCTTCGCGTTATGAGATAGAAAATAGGCACGGGCACCAATATAAAAGTGACCCTCATTACGCTATTAGATAGCTAAACACGTGGCCCATATTCAACAAGTCCAGCAGTTTTGACTTATAAACACACACAATCAAGAAGTTCTGAACTTGTAAAAACACACAGTAAAATTATTTTGCACGGTATGGAAGACTGCATGGATTTCAATTTGTTGCAGGAAATGTTTGTTTTAATATCCGGGAAATCAACAGTAAAACCACCCTAGGAGACCATAAAACACGCCCATAGACATCCAAAAATCCAGTCCCCACACTGACCAGTCAGACCGGTCCTTCGGGCACTGCCTGACTGCCCTATAGCCCAGTCAGATCTCGAGTACAAGGGAGAAAAAAGATGGGTTAATTTGAGGAGAAAGTGAGACTCAGTAGAGGATTCAGAAGAGAGAAAAGCATAGTGAAGGAAGGAGCAGAGTAATGGGTGTTTTTTTGTGCAATTTAGGTTCCATCACATAAATATTTAATATCAAATGTTTTACTTTAGGCAATTTTGTACACCTTATTAACAAGCACAAAAAATTAACTAGTTCGGGATTTAATGCAGTGGTAGCACATTAGTGTGAGGCCTCCAGAGGGTATCGGAAGGGGGGTGGGGGGGATCTAGAGCTGGAAAGTAGCCTCTTACACCCTTCAATGCAAAAACAGGGCACACTAATGCGTTGGCAAAGTCTAAAGTCATTGGTTGAAAGAGTGGCTGAAGCTAGCCAATGGTAGAGGCGGATCCAAAGTCCACTCAATACATTTTGTTAGCCTTAGGTCCGTTTGACAGCTGTGCAGTCAAAACCAAGACCTAAAAAAGGAATTAAAAAAATAAAAATAGGAGGGATTTGGATTTATATTAGCTTGGGCTTTATGAGACTCAGGTTTGCTTTCATGAAAACCAGTCGGGCGCGCAACGCCCTTTGGGCTGAAAGGGCTTTAGCCCCCTCCCCCCTTAACCCCATCCCTCCCCAAGCGGGTCCGTGCACTGGGCTGGAGTGGAGTGCCTCTAGGCCCGACACCTCCAGAATGGTTGCTCTCATCCTCCTAAGGACGTTTACAAACTTTATAAACCGGCATTTGTTTTTTATTCTGGGAACATCCCTACTCAACTCTGTAAACCTAACCTTTTCAGCTCAGAGTTAACGAGCAGTGAAGTGCAGTGTTTAAAATGAGTGGGGCACAGGTGCGAAGTCACAGCAGGTATCACATCCGTCCTCATTTACAAATAAACAATAGAGGTGCCCTGCAACAATTTCATGAAATTAAAGAATCAAATGGCAAATAAAATACAGAGACAAGGAGCTGATAGAAAGATGTACCCAGAGGCCCTAGAACATACATTTGAATATTGGTTTTATTTTGTTGACCTGTAAGAGCAATGATGGTGTGCAGCGCAATTAAAAAGAAATCTGAGCAAAAGAAAGATTGCATTCCTACATGTGCTAAAAAGCAGTTTATCAATCATTCCATCTCATCCATGTAATATTCAGTTTTAAGTAGGTAGGCATATGTGCCCGTACAGACACCCTTGCAGACTTCTATGTGAAACTGCAGCATTTTGGATTCCAGCAGATTTATCTCATCCATTTTATCGGTCTCAGAAAGATGAAAGTCTGTCACTAAGTTGATGTCAGTACACCTGCCATTTACACTCCAAGAAAACCAGATTGATCTTTTGTAACACGCACTTCCTGGACTAAAAATTATATAGTCGTTAAATAAAAACAGAAAGGTTTCATTAAAGGTAAGACTCCAAATGCCATTTACTAAAACACCTAAAAAAGCCTCTAAAGTACCAAAAACGCATCAGTTAAAGTGCTTTCATTTAAACAAAAAATTCATAGTACTAGAAAAGAATAATGCACAATCGGGTTGTGAGGTTATGGTAGGCAGTCAGAAATAATTAATGGTATGGCAGTGGTGTTTTTCCATTAAAGAGCACTACAACTGATGTATTTCAGTATGCTTGCAATACATTTTAAAAGTGTAGAAGTCTGTACACATTGTGTCCTTTGACGCCTCTTGAAAACGTTGTGTTTCCTGAATGACAGTGATGAAGGGCAACTGTGTAGGCACAGTAAAGTTCTGCCATGTCGGAGTATGAATCTTTTCCATGTGCGTCTAGTAAAGCGTGTGTGCATCTAACACTGCGGCCAATTCACACAGATAGTGGTAAATCTATACTCAGAGGTTTACATCTACCTCCAAGTGTAGAGATGCTACTTTCTGAAATACAAAAATTCTGCGTGGAATCCACATGGAAAGGTGCACCTGGAGCAGGTTTGCATGTTATTTCCACATTTAGATACGGCTTCCTCTGTAAAGGGATTTAAGTGGCAGAGAACTACGCACCAGTAGCTCTCAGGATGTCTTGGAGGAGCTTGCCTGTCAGTGGAGTTCAGGAGTCTGCTCTCTCTGTAATGATGTACTGTAAAAAACCTGCATCCGGTTATGGGAAGCTTCCAAAAGGTACAGCGCAGGAGCAGCATACCCTCTTGTTAAATATACAGTGTCTAGCTGCCGCCTAGAAGCCTGAAAACAAATAAATGCTTCCTAGCAAACACACTGATGTGTTTTTCTATTCTTTATTTGCCTGCGTTTTTCATTCTTTCTTCCTCTCTTCTGTCCTTTCTGTCCCTTTCTATTTTTTTTTCTTTTTGTCGGTTTTCTTTTTCATTTATTTCCTTTGTTTCTTTCATCCTACTCCTTTTATGGTCTCCTTTCTGCCTTTTCCGCTCCTTTCCTTGTTTGTTTCTATGGTTCTTTCTTTCATTGTCTACTTCAATCCTTCTCTTTTTTCTTTCTTTGTTGCTTTTTTGATTCCTTTGTTTCAGTCTCACTTTCAGCTTTTTAATTGCTTCTCTCTTTCTTTCCTTTCCTTCTCACATTTGTTCTGTTTCTTCACTTTGCATTTTACTTCTTTCAATACTTTTTTCGTTTCTTTCACTCCTTTCTACACTTCCTTCTTTCCTCTCCTCCTTTCGTTCCTTCCTCGTCTTGCATTCCTGCACTCCACTCATCCCTCTTTTACCTCCTTTATTGCTTCTATCATTAACACCAATCCCTCAGAACGTATGACATTTAATGGTCCTAGTTAAAAATGTAATGTATATGTTAGAAAAATTGTGCTTTAGTTGCCAGTGTACAGGGGAGTATTTGGGCATGCATTTTACCCTTGGACCTATAAAAACCCATGCTTTTAAAACCTATAATGTTCCTGTTACCAGTAATTCTTAATCCGAAGTCATTAAGGTTGGGTGTGTTTCTGGGCAACAATGTACTTCATTCAGTGCGATTAGCTAGATGAGTGGGGTCTTTGGGTCCTAGTTTACATAATTAGAGCAGAGTCATCCAATTTATTGCATGAGATAGGCCACAAACAAGTAAGAACAAAGGGACAAAACTGTTTTACCCACAGGTCAACTTTCCAGAGAGCTGGTGTGGCATTGGTGCCCTGTGACAATTACATCAGGACTGGGTACTCTAAAAGGCAGAGGTTAAGTTGTGTGTCCTTTGGAGACCTTTATGCTACACTATCCCACCATCTGGCTGCAGGAATCCTGCTAGAGGGATATTTTGTCTCAGAATCAGGGCTTGGTAGTGGAATCATGCGATATACAGGTGACACCTCGACATACACCTGCCGCATGAGCCCAAACCTCAGCTGTATTGTGGGGCCATGCATCAATGTCAGCACCACCTCCTATTCCACTCGCAGCAGCTAATTCCTCTGCAACTGTTTGACGACCCGGGGCAGCATCTTATCAGACTGTGTACCATCTTTTGTGGGGTCCCTCTGCCAACCTGTTTGCTGACACCAAAATTCTATCATCTTGATTTTATTGTCTTCCTTTGTTTCTGGTGTTTCTGTAATTGTACCAGAGACACTGTTGAGTCTTTATGGAGTTCATTATGATGGAGAGGTCCTGAGTGTTTGCTTGCTGCTGGAGTACTGGTACCTTGACTGCATTATAAATAGGGGACTGCAGTGACTTCCCTGTCTTTTACATCTTCTGGCATCTAGTTCCACTCCTTGAACTGATTGTAGAGCACTTACCATCTGCTTCCACCCGAGTGCTTCTGCTCATCTTATTTCTCACTCTGAGACCTGCTGCCTTTGGCCCGTGACTGTTTTTAACACCTTGATGGTGTACCATCTAGTCTACCAATAGACATCCTGTGTTTGTATCTGGCAGAATTTGCCTCTCCTTCAGTGCGAAAATGAGTTGAAAAGCAGAGCTTTGGACAGGCTCTAGCTGATGTATTTGAGACTCTTTGAAATGTCCACAAAGTTTGTTGCAATAAATCTACTAATCTATCACGTGTCTACCCTATCCCACATGAGTGCTCTCATGCTGCAAGTGAAGTGTTTTGGGAATTTGACTCGTCTGAGTTCCAAACAGAAATTAAGTACTTAACACTGTCCTTTTGTTTGGTGGGACGCCTAATATAGCTGTCATTTGTTGGCAGAGTGCAGAGGAAAATATATGTTAAGGACACAAAAGAAAAACCTCCATTCTGTCACTTGATACAATGTCATTACATTTATCCTTGGGTCATTGACTTAAAGATTAAATTCAATGTTGTAGGAGAGTAGGATCTGCTTCACATGGGTACCCCCACTTTTGCTGATGCTTCACTGTTTTTCGACATTAGTCTGGCTGGGGCCCTGCTAATCAGAACCCCAGCCTAGCTGCTTCCTCTCTAAAATGGTTTCCATGTGCCTTAGGCACATCACTGATTGGGATCTGGAGTGCCCTTATAAGTCCCTAGTATATGGTATACTATGTACCAAGGGCATAGGTACCTCAGAGGCCTGCCAGGGGCTGCAGCATGTATTATGCCACCCCTGGAAGGCCATCCAAACTGGCACCACAGGTCTGCTACTGCAGCCTGGGTAAGGTGGTGCATGCACCCTCTTACTGTGATATAGGTTACCTATATCACGAAATACATACACACATATAAACCTATAAGTCACTCCTAAGGCAGGCCTTATCAATCCTAAAGGCAGAGTGCATGGTTCCTATGTGAGAGGGTGCCCCTGCATGAGCAGGGCTCCTCTGCAGCGTTCGGAGACCCTCTCTGATGCTGTTTGTAGTGCAGCCTGACCATATACTCTTAAGCGCATTATATCCTCGCGGTAAAATGCTAACTTTGGAATGGCTGCACCTAAACATGTCGTGTTTGGTGTCAAACATCTTGGAATACTAACCCCCCGCCAATCCTGGCGGCGGGGGTAGCATTCCACCCTTCTAGAGGGAAAGACATGTTAACTCTGACGAGTCCGGTAACTTCTTTCCAGAGCCCTGGCATCACAAAATGGATGCTGCTGCCACAGACACGAGTCTGGCCTCCTGATGCTGGACGAAACTCCGGCAGGGGAGGCCTGGACAATAGGTTTCCTGTCCCAGGGAGGTGTGACCACCTCCCCAGACAGGATAATGTGTATTGGGGCTGGGCGGGAGCACTTTCGGGTGCTTTGAAGTCCTGCACTGGGGGCACATTTGGTGTCCCTAGTGCATACCCCAGTTCAAACCGGATCAGGGGCTTGCAGCCCCTGCTTTGGCGCGAACTGGACAAAGGGAAAGGGGTGTAACCACCCCTCTGCCCTGACCCACCCATAGGTGGGGCCACAGAGTAGTCCAACCCCTATTTTTAGAATAAAGGTAGGAACCCAGTCCTTAGGACTTTAGATTATACCTGGACGAAACTCTGAAACTGAATCCTGGACCTTCGACGCTCTACGACAAGATTAGAGGACTGAAGAATCTCCTTGGGGTCAAGGAGTGACTCCCTGCTTGGCAGGCACCAAAGAAGCATCTGTCCGGTTCGCATTTCTGAAGCTCCCGTCGGACGCCGAAGTCATCGCATCACCAGAGGTGGATTCTCAGACTTCCCCGAGGCTACCCTGAGTCCCCAGCAAAGCTGAGGCCCGTGGCTATCGTGGGTGACTTGAGACCGTGACCCCTGGACACCGAGCACATTTGCAAGTGCATCCTCTTCTGGGTCTCCCAAGAAGTCGTGCTTTGGGCTCCGAGTAGCCCTAGCCTCCAGCACCACCTGCACCGAAGATCACTGGCCCCCACTCCACGAGTGTCCTGTAAGCCAGCTCCACGTGCAGCGTCACGAGGCTCCTTTGCGGTCGCTAGCCCGTTGGCTAGTAGCCCTTAACGAAGGCCAATCCTTTTCTTACTTGGCATCCTGGTTGCTCCAGGCCTGCCCTCACTTACCCTCGCTGGGTGAGTTCCACAGACCTTGCTGGTCTGCACCATCGACGATCTACATCTTCACCGAGACTTGCCGTTGCCAAGGCTTGTTGGGTCCAATCCGGTCGCCGACACCTCAGCACTCGACAGACATCGTGTACCAGCCCGAATCCTGCTCCTGGTCGCCGACAACGCCTCCTGGACCTCGTGGCTGAAGAGTCAAGACGACCGTCAACGCACCTGAAGCACTCGACATCGGTGGGCATCTGTCCATTGCCTTCCTGGTCACTGGCTAGTGACCCAGACTCTGTCCCCTCTGCTTTCAGGTTCTTCAGAACTCCGATCCACTCTTGGATCCACCCGGACACTTTTCTCTTGGTCGCCAGCAGCACTTTGCAGCAGATCGCCATTCGAATCGACGACGAAACCCGACCCCGAAAGGCACCTATGCACCCGGCTTCCCTGGGTGAGGTAACACGAGTACTCCGGTGCTCCCGTGGGTAGAGACTCTTCAAAGTCCTAGATCTCAAAGGGTTTTGTCCTAGTCATCTTTTAAGTGTCCCTTTTCTCTATTTTCCCGATCCCGACTTTCTCCATAGAAGTTAACGGCGTATCGCGGTTGTGTATTTACACTGCACGCGTCTCCCGTGGGTCCCCTGTGTCACTACCTTGGGTGGTTCCTTGTGGTCCAAGCACTTCTAGAGGCTCTAGGCCTAGTGTCTAGTTCAGTCGTGGTTCGCATACCACTTTATTGGTATATGGTTTGGTACGCCCCTAGGGCCCAAACGTGTATTTGTGCTATTACTGTGATTTAATAACTTATAACTTATGTATTTCGAACTCTAGCCTCATAAAGAGACTAGAGGGGTGTGTTTAGCAATAAATACATATATTTTGAATATATACCTAGTGTGGTGCTCTTTCATTTGGTCACTCAAGAGATTATAGACTGGTAAAACAAGCTGCTTTACTTTCCTTCAAGACTTAGCCTGAAGGCTGCTCTCCATAGCTACCACTAGGATAGCTTTCAATAAGGTTGTCTTTAACCTATCTCCAATAAGGGGTTGTTTGGACTGGTGCAAGGTGCCCACTATAATTAGTGGACAGCATATACCAGGCCAACTTCTCACATTGGTGTGCAGCGTGTGGGATTCCAGCTTGCTATTGTTTTACCAGATAATCTCAATTGAATTGATCAACTGAAAACTACTAAAGGTACCTAAGGTACATATAATTTAAGCTTAGAATACAGTAAGTTCTACTGAACTTAGAGTTGTGTGTTAAGGGATAGCACAACCCTTTCTACAACTCAAGAGAGTTTAGTAGGCCACACTAAAGTAGGTAGTGCATACACCACACCACACTAGTAATGTCTTTAAGGGCAGGATCCAAAGAATCCTTGCAGGAAGCCATTGAGCTTCCACCCTCCAAGTATGATACACTCCCATTCTTGGAATTGAGAGCTTTATGTAACTTGAGAAAAATAAGGACAGGCCAAAGTCTCACCACCCAACACCTCAAGGAGTTGTTGGTGGCTTATGACCTTAGTAAGCTCTGTAGGGACTGAAGGGGTAGGAGCTGAGGGTGGGGCAGAAGATGAGGAAGGGACCAGGGGTACCAATACCCCCAGCCCCCTCTGAAACTGGCCAGGAGGGTGACAATGACCCTGACCTGGAAAATCCAACCCCTCCTGGGGAGGAGGAAGAGGAGGATCAGAATGATGCACCCTTTGTCCCCCCAGGAAGGATTATGAGTGTGACCAGGAGGTCTAGGTCTCCTTCTCAGGAGTCCAACCACTCTGGCACCTCAATAGGGAGCTCTGTCTCATCTCATAGGAGGGAATCCTCTCATGAGAGAAGAAAGAGGCTGATTCAATATGAGGAAGCTCAGCTTGAACTCAGAAGGAAGCAAGTAGCCTTAGACAGGGAGTCCCTTGATCTCTTTAGAGAGAAAAGAAAGTTGGGACTAGAGTCCCATGGTGGCAGCCAGATCCCTAGAGATAGGGAAAGGTCCTATGACCATAGGAACCTGAGCAAGATTGTCCCTCCCTATCAGAATGGGGATGACATCCACAAGTGGATAACTGCTCTAGAGAGGGCCTGTAAGGTACAGAAGGTCCCTCAGGAGCAGTGGGCAGCAATCTTGTGGCTCTCCTTTGCTGACAAAGGTAGAGATAAGCTCCTCACTGTTAGAGAGGAGGATGCTGATAATTACAAGGTCTTGAAGAGTGCTCTTATTGATGGGTTTGGCCTAACCACTGAACAGTACAGGTTGAAGTTCAGAGACACCCAAAAAGCACAGACTCAAGACTGGGTAGACTATGTGGATTGTTCTGCCAAGGCTCTGGAAGGCTGGTTGATGGGCAGTAAGGTGTGTGACTTCTCAGGATTGTACAATCTGATAATGAGGGAGCAGATTCTTAATAACTGTCAAAATCAGCTGTTGCATCAATACCTGGTAGACTCTGATCTGACCTCTCCCCAAGAATTGGGAAAGAAGGCAGACAAATGGGTCAGAACCAGGGTGAAGCAGAAGGTACAGAACCCAGGCGGGGAAACCAAGAAGCAAGATGCTAAGAACTCTGACAAGGGTGGGGAGAAGGGTAAAGATCAAAAGTCTTCATCAGGCCCCCAAAAATCTTCTTCTGGTGGGGATTCACAGTCTACCAAAGGGAAAGGCCAAAGAAAACCATGGTGCAAGGTCTGTAAGCAAAAGACCCACTGGACCAGTGATTGCACCAAGTCCAAAGACTCCAGTCCAGCACCCACCAATGCCCCTAAGGCACCTGTTCCCCCTAGTACAGTTGGTGGAAGTGCTCCAGCAAAGGGTTTAGTAGGGTTCACCCTGGGAACTGAGTTGGGCTCTGACCTAGTCAGAGAACTGACTCAGGCTGTGTTAGTCTGTGATGGAGGCATGGATGTGACCTCCACTGTGAGTCCCAGTAATCTGGGCAAGTACAGACAACAGCCTTTAATTAATGGACGTGAGGCTTTGGCATTTAGGGACACAGGGGCAAGTGTCACAATGGTGACACAAGACCTTGTGCTACCTGGGCAAGTTATGCTTGGTGAGATGTACCAAGTGACCAATGCTAGCAATGTCAGAACAGACCATACTCTGGCAGTTGTTAACTTCTCCTGGGGAGGGGTAACTGGCCTTAAGAAGGTTGTGGTAAGTGCAAACCTACCAGTCGAATGCTTGCTTGGCAATGACTTAGAGACTTCTGCTTGGGCAGAAGTGGAGCTCAGGACCCATGCAGAAATGCTGGGGATCCCTGCAGATGTGTTTGCTGTGACCAGGTCACAAGCCAAAATGTCTAGCACTGAACAGGCCTTGGATTCTGGAAGAATGGACCAAGTGCCTTCCAAGAGGAGGAGTAGTAGGGTTAAGGCAGTGCCTTCCCCTTGGCTCAGGAGGAAGATCAGTCCCTTGAGGGGGATGATCTCAGCCCTGAAGAAGGAACTGTCCCAGAGGAACTGGAACCTGACCAGGTTGAGTTCTTGGGGACAGGGGGACCTTCTAGGGCAGATCTGAGCCAGGAGCAGCAGAGCTGCCCCTCCCTTGAACCCCTCAGACAGCAAGCTGCTGCTGAGGCTGCTGGGAAAGCTAGTGGTCCCCATACAGTGTATTGGGATGATGGACTCCTGTACTCAGAGAGTAGAGACCCCAAGCCTGGTGCTACCAGGAGGTTGGTAATACCTTTGAAGTTCAGGGGCTTCCTATTGACCCTAGCCCATGATATTCCCTTAGCAGGTCACCTGGGCCAGAACAAGACTTGGGACAGAATTGTCCCTCACTTTCACTGGCCCCACATGTCTGAAGACAGTAAGGAGTTTTGTCGCTCCTGTGTAACCTGCCAAGCCAGTGGCAAAGCAGGTGGCACTACAAAGGCCCCCTGATACCACTACCTGTGGTGGGGGTGCCCTTTGAAAGGGTAGGGATTGACATTGTTGGTCCTATGGATCCCCAAACAGCCTCTGGGCACAGGTTTATCCTGGTGGTAGTGGATCATGCCACCAGGTACCCAGAAGCTATTCCCCTCAGGACCACTACAGCACCTGTGGTGGCAAGGGCCCTCCTGGGAATCTTGTCAAGAGTGGGCTTTCCTAAGGAGGTAGTCTCAGACAGGGGTGCTAACTTCATGTCTGGGTACTTAAAAGCAATGTGGAAGGAGTGTGGAGTGACTTATAAGTTTACCACACCCTATCACCCACAATGCAATGGTTTAGTCGAGAGATTCAACAAAACCTTGAAGGGCATGATTAAAGGGCTCCCAGAAAAGCTTAGGCGTAGATGGGACATACTCTTGCCCTGCCTTTTATTCGCATATAGGGAGGTGCCTCAGAAGGGGGTTGGTTACAGCCCTTTTGAACTTCTGTTTGGCCACCCTGTGAGGGGTCCACTGTGCTTGGTGAAGGAAGGATGGGAGTTACCTCTCAAGCCACCAAAGCAAGAGATAGTGGACTATGTACTTGGTCTCCGCTCCAGGATGGCTGAGTACATGAAAAAGGCAACCAAAAACCTTGAGGCTAGCCAGGAACTTCAAAAGGCCTGGCATGACCAAAGGCTGTTCTGACTGTTTACCAGCCAGGACAGAAGGTGTGGGTGTTGGAGCCAGTGGCCCCAGCAGCTCTCCAAGATAAATGGAGTGGACCCCACACTATTGTTGAGCAGAAGGGTGAGGTCACTTATTTAGTAGACCTAGGAACACCCAGGAGTCCCCACAGGGTTCTCCATGTCAACAGGTTAAAACCATATGTGGACAGGGCAGACATGGGCTTGCTCATGGCTACTGATGAAGGGCAGGAGGAAGAGAGTGGCCCACTCCCTGACCTGCTCTCACAGAACCCTGACGATGGGTCAGTTGATGGTGCAGCCTTGGCAGGCAGCCTCACTACCCAGCAACAAGCTGATTGCAGGCAAGTCCTCAATCAGTTTAGACATATGTTTTCACTGACACCCAGTCAGACCACCTGGTGCACTCATGAAGTGGACACTGGGGACAGTCTGCCTATTAAAAACAAGATTTATAGGCAACCTGACCATGTCAGGGACTGTATCAGGACTGAAGTCCAGAAAATGTTGGAATTGGGAGTCATTGAACCCTCAGATAGCCCTTGGGCTAGTCCAGTAGTCCTAGTACCGAAACCTCACACCAGTGGTGGAAAAAGAGAGATGAGGTTTTGTGTAGACTACAGGGGTCTCAATGCAGTCACTAGGACTGATGCCCATCCTATACCCAGGGCAGATGAGCTCATAGATACTTTGGCCTCTGCCAAATATCTCAGCACATTTGACCTAACAGCTGGCTACTGGCAGATCAGACTAGCTGATACTGCAAAGCCCAAAACAGCATTCTCAACCCCTAGTGGGCATTATCAATTTGTGGTAATGCCCTTTGGTCTGAAGAATGCACCTGCCACTTTCCAGAGGTTGGTGAATACAGTTCTCACAGGACTGGAAGCCTATAGTGCAGCTTATCTAGATGATATTGTTGTCTTTAGCTCCACCTGGGAGGATCACCTGGTCCACCTCAGGAATGTTTTACAGGCCCTGCAAAAGGCAGGCCTGACTATCAAGGCCACTAAGTGCCAGATAGGGCAGAGTCAGGTTGTGTACCTGGGCCACCTTGTGGGTGGAGGCCAGGTTCAACCTTTGCAGAGCAAGATCCAGACCATCATGGACTGGACTGCTCCCACTACCCAGACTCAGGTGAGAGCCTTCTTAGGCCTGACTGGGTACTATAGGAGATTTGTCAAGGGGTATGGATCAATAGTGACACCCCTGAATGACTTAACTTCTAAGAAAATGCCCAAAAAGGTTCAGTGGACAGTTAGCTGTCAAAAGCCATTTGATGACCTCAAGCAGGCCATGTGCACTGCTCCAATTCTGCAGAGTCCTGATTACTCCAAGAAGTTCATTGTTCAAACTGATGCATCTGAATTGGGGGTAGGGGCTGTACTGTCACAATTGAATGAAGAAGGTCAGGATCAGCCAGTAGCTTTTATTAGCAGAAGGCTGACCCCTAGAGAGAAACGTTGGTCAGCCATAGAGAGGGAGGCCTTTGCTGTGGTCTGGGCTCTGAAGAAGTTGAGGCCATACTTGTTTGGTACACACTTCCTGGTTCAGACAGACCATACGCCCCTCTTATGGCTAAAACAAATGAAGGGTGAAAACCCCAAACTGCTTAGGTGGTCCATTTCCCTACAGGGGATGGACTTTACAGTGGAACATAGGCCTGGGAGTAACCATGCGAATGCAGATGGACTCTCTAGGTATTTTCACTTAGAACATGAAGACTTAACTGGGCAAGGTTAGTTTAATGTCCCTACGTTTGGGGGGTTGTGTAGGAGAGTAGGATCTGCTTCACATGGGTACCCCCACTTTTTGCTGATGCTTCACTGTTTTTCGACATTAGTCTGGCTGGGGCCCTGCTAATCAGAACCCCAGCCTAGCTGCTTCCTCTCTAAAATGGTTTCCATGTGCCTTAGGCACATCACTGATTGGGATGTGGAGTGCCCTTATAAGTCCCTAGTATATGGTATACTATGTACCAAGGGCATAGGTACCTCAGAGGCCTGCCAGGGGCTGCAGCATGTATTATGCCACCCCTGGAAGGCCATCCAAACTGACACCACAGGTCTGCTACTGCAGCCTGGGTAAGGTGGTGCATGCACCCTTTCTGTGATATAGGTTACCTATATCACGAAATACATACACACATATAAACCTATAAGTCACTCCTAAGGCAGGCCTTATCAATCCTAAAGGCAGAGTGCATGGTTCCTATGTGAGAGGGTGCCCCTGCATGAGCAGGGCCCCTCTGCAGCGTTCGGAGACCATCTCTGATGCTGTTTGTAGTGCAGCCTGACCATATACTCTTAAGCGCATTATATCCTCGCGGTAAAATGCTAACTTTGGAATGGCTGCACCTAAACATGTCGTGTTTGGTGTCAAACATCTTGGAATACTACCCCCCGCCAATCCTGGCGGCGGGGTAGCATTCCACCCTTCTAGAGGGAAAGACATGTTAACTCTGACGAGTCCGGTAACTTCTTTCCAGAGCCCTGGCATCACAAAATGGATGCTGCTGCCACAGACACGAGTCTGGCCTCCTGCTGCTGGACGAAACTCCGGCAGGGGAGGCCTGGACAATAGGTTTCCTGTCCCAGGGAGGTGTGACCACCTCCCCAGACAGGATAATGTGTATTGGGGCTGGGCGGGAGCACTTTCGGGTGCTTTGAAGTCCTGCACTGGGGGCACATTTGGTGTCCCTGTGCATACCCCAGTTCAAACCGGATCAGGGGCTTGCAGCCCCTGCTTTGGCGCGAACTGGACAAAGGGAAAGGGGTGTAACCACCCCTCTGCCCTGACCCACCCATAGGTCGGGCCACAGAGTAGTCCAACCGCCATTTTTAGAATAAAGGTAGGAACCCAGTCCTTAGGACTTTAGATTATACCTGGACGAAACTCTGAAACTGAATCCTGGACCTTCGACGCTCTACGACAAGATTAGAGGACTGAAGAATCTCCCTTGGGGTCAAGGAGTGACTCCCTGCTTGGCAGGCACCAAAGAAGCATCTGTCCGGTTCGCATTTCTGAAGCTCCCGTCGGACGCCGAAGTCATCGCATCACCAGAGGTGGATTCTCAGACTTCCCGAGGCTACCCTGAGTCCCCAGCAAAGCTGAGGCCCGTGGCTATCGTGGGTGACTTGAGACCGTGACCCTGGACACCGAGCACATTTGCAAGTGCATCCTCTTCTGGGTCTCCCAAGAAGTCGTGCTTGGGCTCAGAGTAGCCCTAGCCTCCAGCACCACCTGCACCGAAGATCACTGGCCCCCACTCCACGAGTGTCCTGTAAGCCAGCTCCACGTGCAGCGTCACGAGGCTCCTTTGCGGTCGCTAGCCCGTTGGCTAGTAGCCCTTAACGAAGGCCAATCCTTTTCTTACTTGGCATCCTGGTTGCTCCAGGCCTGCCCTCACTTACCCTCGCTGGGTGAGTTCCACAGACCTTGCTGGTCTGCACCATCGACGATCTACATCTTCACCGAGACTTGCCGTTGCCAAGGCTTGTTGGGTCCAATCCAGCACTCGACAG
Organism: Calotriton arnoldi; assembly: GCA_963921515.1. Classification (NCBI taxonomy): domain Eukaryota; kingdom Metazoa; phylum Chordata; class Amphibia; order Caudata; family Salamandridae; genus Calotriton; species Calotriton arnoldi. Next base: position 1,748,287 of record CAWUFW010001673.1, read on the forward strand.
ACATCGTGTACCAGCCCGAATCCTGCTCCTGGTCGCCGACAACGCCTCCTGGACCTCGTGGCTGAAGAGTCAAGACGACCGTCAACGCACCTGAAGCACTCGACATCGGTGGGCATCTGTCCATCGCCTTCCTGGTCACTGGCTAGTGACCCAGACTCTGTCCCCTCTGCTTTCAGGTTCTTCAGAACTCCGATCCACTCTTGGATCCACCCGGACACTTTTCTCTTGGTCGCCAGCAGCACTTTGCAGCAGATCGCCATTCGAATCGACGACGAAACCCGACCCCGAAAGGCACCTATGCACCCGGCTTCCTGGGTGAGGTAACACGAGTACTCCGGTGCTCCCGTGGGTAGAGACTCTTCAAAGTCCTAGATCTCAAAGGGTTTTGTCCTAGTCATCTTTTAAGTGTCCCTTTTCTCTATTTTCCCGATCCCGACTTTCTCCATAGAAGTTAACGGCGTATCGCGGTTGTGTATTTACACTGCACGCGTCTCCCGTGGGTCCCCTGTGTCACTACCTTGGGTGGTTCCTTGTGGTCCAAGCACTTCTAGAGGCTCTAGGCCTAGTGTCTAGTTCAGTCGTGGTTCGCATACCACTTTATTGGTATATGGTTTGGTACGCCCCTAGTGCCCAAACGTGTATTTGTGCTATTACTGTGATTTAATAACTTATAACTTATGTATTTCGAACTCTAGCCTCATAAAGAGACTAGAGGGGTGTGTTTAGCAATAAATACATATATTTTGAATATATACCTAGTGTGGTGCTCTTTCATTTGGTCACTCAAGAGATTATAGACTGGTAAAACAAGCTGCTTTACATTCCTTCAAGACTCAGCCTGAAGGCTGCTCTCCATAGCTACCACTAGGATAGCTTTCAATAAGGTTGTCTTTAACCTATCTCCAATAAGGGGTTGTTTGGACTGGTGCAAGGTGCCCACTATAATTAGTGGACAGCATATACCAGGCCAACTTCTCACAAATGTCATCAACATAGGAAGTTAAATGAAACCCTTTGTGATTCATAAGTCTCATTAAAGACCCGACATGCACATTATAGAAAAGGAACACCAACCACACTGAATCTTGAGGAACGCCACGTGTGATGGGCAGGGATACGAAGATAAAGGAACAAAGCTTGATCCACTGTGTTCCGCCTGTCAACAGGAGCGGAAGTGACATCACACACCATCTGACCATCAATTTCATCATATGAGTAACTGCATGATCCACCCAAAACCATTTAAGAACCTCCTATTCACAACCCAAATGCTAGCTGGAGACAGCAAAGTGTACATAAAAAAAGAAATCAAGACTTTAAGAGCTGTGGAAACTTTCCTATCCTGCCAATTCCTTCATGAGCCCTGAAACCAGTAGTAGGAATGCCAGTGCTAGGGGTATTAAATGGCAAGCCAATTGTAGCAGCTTCTGCTACTGGTTGCCTCGGATGTAGGTCAATGTATGCGTTGAGGGCACTGTGGATATTTACATCTGGCCAGTTTCCAATTCTTGTGTCACTTGTACCAAAATATTTCCAAACGTAGGTTACAGTTCAGGCTGTGGTAGTGTCCAAGCATATTAAAACCATGAATATTTGATGGGAGATTGACACCCGGGTTTTCGCGTAGCACAGACGAGCACAGATTCAGCAGCCTATGTGGTACAGAGTATAGACATGAAGGATCCTTCCTCCTGACGGCAAGAGAGTTTTCTCCTAAAACATCCTTTCTTGCAAACAACTGAAAGGTATTCTCTGCTGGCAAATGCAGTATGATCAAAACAATACTTAAAGGAATATTCGTGTACTGCATTATTTGCTATTGATTTTCCAAAATATCCTTTTGGGGTAGGTGCCTAAACATCTTATAAAAGTTCTTTTTGATGGTTGAAACCAATGCAACTTACTCAATGTATTTAAGACTGCACCTATGATTGCCCCTGACCCAAGAACCTCAAATTTCAAATCCTGCTCAGCCTGCTGGCCCATGTGTAGAAAATGCTGCATTTGCCATCCATTCTTTTACAACTCCTTCAGGAAAACCCTTAACATTGTTAGTGGTCCTTGGTGTATCATGGACCACATACAGCCAGGAAAAGGGCCACCCTTATTATGCATTGTGCCACAAAGGAGAAATGAGCTCCTACAAGTAATTTTCACTCTAGTTCCGAAGATGGCTCTGCCCCCCTAGTACGAAGTGTTAGACCCCACCCCCAAAGTTTGGGTCTAGTTGCGCCCCTGATGCAAGTGACTGAGACCTTTGTGTGATAGTTAATTCTGGCCGGCCAGAAAGTCATGACTTGGCGGCTGCTGTGTCCATTTTGAAGGCTGCACAGTGTGATCTGTTGCGGAATACTGTTCTTTTCTCGTCTGTCTGAGGTAAGTGTCCAGAAAAAGCTCAAATGTATTTCTGTGCAAGCCAGATGTTTCCGTTTGCCGACCATGGAAGGATGTGTTCAGAAGATTGCTCCTCTAGTTATGAATATAGGTAACATATCACTCCATCTTCTAGAGGACACTGTTTTAGTCTTGGGCTTTCAGCTAACAATGCAAAGCATTCCAGGAGCTCCAGCCCTGGTCCACCTAATCTAAGTCTCAGATTACAACTTTTTGAGAGAGAAAAAAACTACGATGGTTTCTAGGATAACACGAAATAATGCGAGAACCTGCTCAAACGGCACATGAAGAATCAATTTAGGGGCAAAAACGAAGTTTACTGCTCGCAAGGCAATCAAATCGGTCGACATTCCCAGAGCAAGCACTCTAAAGTGCAGAAGGTCTTTGCATCATATTGTTTCAAAAGCAGTAGAAACCCTGTAAAACTGCATAAAAGGACAGAGCATATCAGGGTCCACTGGAATTATGCAATTCTGTGGTCACTGCGTTTTCTGCATAATTATGGATTTGCCACATTTGCCACTCAAACCATCATCTGCTGCAGACAAAAAAAAAAAACTTTAGTTTCTAGCTTAAACGGATCACAATTTACTAAAAACGAGGTGACACGTCCCCGCACAGGGGAAAGCCCTTCGTAAAGGTTGACTGGTTATCTCTCAATTAGTTTTTCTGTGTTGGGGTGTTAAACTAGTACTAATAAAGTGAATTATGCTGCATAATTTTCCTTTTGGTGTTGCATAATTTAATCCTCCCTGCCGCATAATTTGGTCCTCCTTTGCTGCATAGTTCCGGTAGCCGCGGGCATACCAAAGGAAGGAAAAAAGGAAGGAGAGGGTAAGAAAGCAGAGCAGCAAGTAATGCGTCCATTACTATTGATAATGGTATTACTCCTAGTCCTACTCCCTCGCCTTCCTTCAACACAAGTGAGGCCCCGCCTCCCTCTAGACCCACCCCCAACCCATAAAAACTCTGCCCGCCCCCACCTCCACCTGCACGTAAACAAGCCGAGCTAGCACTCAGATGTACTGCACCGGGAGGGAGGGTCCTTGAAGGAAGGCGAGGGAGTAGGACTAGGAGTAATGCCATTATCAATAGTAATGGACGCATTACCTCCCGTCCCTCCCTCGTCTTCCTTCAACACAAGTGAGGACATAGCAAGCAGAAGAAATCCGAGACGGACAACTGAGTGATAAAGAACACCAAAAATTAACAACGTGCCCCAAACCCAGCAGACCAACATCCCTGGTCCAACATAGAGGACAAGACCCTGTGGCCCAGAACAGTATCCAAAAGTTCCAGACTAGCAATCCGATAGTGACAGACAAACGAAGAGGGATAAGACCAGGTCACAGCCCTACAGACTACCACCACAGAGGTACCCGGCAAAACAGCAACCGTAGCCGCCATACCGCGAGTAGAACACCCCTGAACCCCCACAGGAGGAGCCACCCCCCGAAGTTGTGAAGCCATCAAGACCGGGGACTGAACCCAATGACCCAGCGTAGCAGGGTAAGGCTCAACACCCTCTGCAGCAGGACCAAAGTCAACAAACAAAGCGCCCCCCTTCCGGAAGGACTCCACAACCTGCAGGTACCACAGGAAAGAACGAGACTCCTCAGCCGAGGAAGGAGTAGGAAAGAATTCAGGCAAAAACACCACCTGACTGAGATGAAACGCCGAATAGACCTCAGGGACAAAGGACGGTACCGGCACCAAAACCACCCGATCCAAAAAGATCTTGCAGAAAGGACAACTACAAGACAAAGCCCCCAACACACCCAAGCGGTGCGCCAAGGTGACAGCCACCAAAAAACAGGTCCCAAAAGTCAAGAGTCACAACTCGAGACCCCCAAGGGGCTCAAAGGGAGGACCGGACAGGATAACCAACACCAGCAGCAAATTCCACGAAGGAAATGACCTGACAGGGCGAGGAAACAAATGCAACAGACCCTGAAAAAAACGAGGGATCAGACCCCCGTCATCCCTCAAATCACACCAGGAGCCCCGAAAAGCATGAAGAGCTGCCCACTGCACCCGCAGAAAAGCCACCGACAACTCCAGACGAGCCCCATCCCGAAGGAACTGCACCACCAAAAAGAGGTCAGCAACTGAGGAATCCATTCCGTAGCAGCACACCAGGCCGCAAAGGCCCGCCAATACCCAGCAGAGGACAGCAGAGCGGAGGACCTACGGGAAGCCCGTAAAGTACCCGCCAAATGGACAGGAACCCCCAACACAGCCAAGCCCTGCCGCACAACTGCCAGGCCGACAGGCGTATCCCCTGCACGGAGCACAGGGGAAGGGTCGGAAACACCAAAGGGGACGGAACCACCGGAAGGACCCACTCCCGGCTGCAACACAACACGGTCAGGAGAGGCCCGGAGCAGCGGAAAGGGAGGGAAGGCACACAGAAGACCCCGAGGCCAAGGAGAGGCCAGGCCGTCGACCCCCAGAGCCCCAGGACACCGGCCCAGAGAACAAAACAGGCACACCGTGGCACTGACCGGGTCCGCAAACAGGTCCATCCCCACAGGGAGGCCCGAACGACCCACCAATCGGTCGAACAAACTGGGAAGGACGGAGAAATCCCGCGACGACGGAATGCCCCTGCCCAACTGAGCCGCCCGCACATCGGCCACCCCCTGAACGGAGAGAGCAGACAGACCCAACACCCAGACCTGAGCCCACAGGAAGACGTCGCTGGCAAACAAGGTCAAGGACCTGGACCAGGTCCCACTCTGACGGTAGACACAGGACTATGCCACCAGAATGTCAGAATGAACCAACACCCAATGGCCCCGCAGAGAGACCAGAAAGTGAACCAGGGCCAGCCAAACTGCCCTCACCTCCCGCAAGTTCGAAGACCTCTGGGAGTCCAGCAGGGACCAGCCCCCCGAACCAGCTCCGACCCCAGCCAAGCACCTCACCCGGACCGGCTGGCAGCACAAGACACAACAAGCGGAGCCAGGGGAGCCAAGGAAATCTCGGCCAGAAGAAAACGCCGGCAGAGCCACTAGGAGAGCCCCACTCGGAACAGGACAGGCACAGGCAGCGGAGAAAAAGACTCCGAGACCCGGTAGACCAACACCACAGGATCCAGCTGGCCAGAAGAAGAAGGTGAAAACTAGCCCAGGGAACCAGAAACATCACAGAAGCCAAAAGCCCCTGCACCCACAGCCACTCCACCGTAGGGGGGAGCACCCAGGGACATCAAGGCCAGAACCAGCGTCTTAAGAGAGACCAGGCCGACGAGAGACCGGAAACGAGCCCCGATGAACATCATGTCTCGAGAGGGGGACAAAGAAGAAACTCCCAGTACCCCAAAAAGCTGCGCCCCGGCAGAACCACCAAGGCTGCCCCGAAAAAGAGACCCGTCAGCTGCATGCAGCAAGAGGTCGACCAAGAATGACGAAGGAATACCCCCTCCGTAGGAAGTAGATCCAGGAGAGGGGTCAGGACCTCCGTGAAGACCATGGGAGAGGACTAGAGGCCGAAGGGAAGAACGCAAAATTGAAAACTGGCGCCCCCCCACTGCGAGCCTCAGAAACACTGAGAAGAGGCGGCGACAGGGACGCGGAGAGAGGCGACCCCAAAAACCAAGGAGGCAAAAAACTTGCCCAGTCGAACCTAATGAAGAACCGCCGGAAGGGACAACACACGGAAGGGAACAGCCCGAACCCAGGAGTCGCCCCAACGGAGACCCAGAACGGGCCAAAAACCGCCGGTCACCGTCAGGACCGGGAACAGAAAGGAATAGGCCCCGGCCCCGACGTACGCGACCGGAATCCGACAGATGGCCCGATCGGCAAGCAAACAGGACACCCCATCCAGCAGAGCCAATCTGCGTGGACCGGAGAGAGGCACAGGAGCCAATCGAACCCCACCATCCGGAGGAACCTGCCAAAAGATGATCACGGAACCACGAGCAACACAGCGCAGGAACCAGCAATCCGAAACGTCCCAGCGCCACCCCGGAAGAAAGAAAAAAAAAAACTGAGCCGGCCTCCCACCGGCAGGGAACAACCATACAGCAGTAGCAGGGACCCTACAGGGCAGAGCCCATAGGCGTGGAGGCAGCGTGCATGGGAGAAAAACGGGGCCAAAACCGCTCCCACCGGAAAGACGGACGAGACACCCACGTCGGTGGATGACAGAGAGGCCCTAGTCCAAGGCACACAAGATGAAGCCGAACGCCCATCACAAGGCAAGGCACGCATACGCGGCCAGAAGGACAGAGGATTCCGAGCCACCCTGAACAGCCGCCGCCAATTCCACGAAATCCGGCACCAAGGAGGGCGCAGAATAAGCAGAGAAGAGGCCAGTCCCCAGCGCCAAGGCAGCAGCCGCAAACGCCTTCCCAAGGACAGAGACCACCTACCTATCCGTCGCAGCAGACGGGGTACAAACCTCAGGCAAAACAGCCGACTCGCCAATCAGCGTGGCCAGGATAGAGTCCAACTGTACAATGTTAGGAAAGGGGTCGACCCCCTCCAACAAGCACAGTGACTGGAGGAAGCGAGGGACCCGCAGAACGTCCATTGCACGCCACTCTCACAGCACCAACTCCCACTCTGGGCTCGAAGGGCAAGCCCAACCGGGAGGGCTTAGTGCACCAAGGAAAAAGGGCCCCACAGCCCTCGCCCAGCTGGAAATGAGGAAAACCCAATTGTCCCGCACAGGAGCCAGAATGACCCACATCACCTCCCCGGAGACATACGCACCGCCAGAGGCGGGAGAAGGACCCTCCACAACAGAAGGGGACCAGTCGCCCACAGGATCCAATGGACCAGGACAGGACGTACCAGAAGGCACCGGCTGAGCCCGCAGAGCACTAGACACAGCAGCCTCAATAAAGCCCTGCACCATCCGTAGACATGAGAGGCACTACAACCCCCACTGAGCCCAGGCATCCAGGGCGCTCCAGGGGGGACCGGAGACCCATCAGAAGATGACAAAGAAGAAGAGGACACCAGAACGTCCCCACCAAAACAACCTCATGCGACCCAGGACTGCAAGAAACCGGAGATACCACTCCCCAGCAGCCCCATGACAAGGCAGAAATACGACCACGCCGGTCAAGAAAAATCACCACCAAAAACAGCAGAAAGGGTCCAAAAGAAACAAATAACGGGTTAAAAACCCGGCCTACCAGGTCTCCATCGATGTGCACCGAAAAGGCCGCCTTGCAGCCGCAACCCGGAAGCACAGCCCCAGCCGCAGGAGGACCGCCGGACTCCATCGCGGCGTCCTGTACAAGTGTTCCGCCCCTCGTCCACGAGGGGACAGTGGAGAGACAGCATGCCGGGAGAACGCTGCCGAGGGCACCGCCGACAGAGAGAACCAAACCGAAGACTCCCCGGCACCGCCACAGGGAGAAAGCCAAAGGTAAGTCTCACCTAGGGAGACAAAAAAGAACAGGTGGGGGTGGGCAGAGTTTTTATGGGGTGGGAGTGGGTCTAGAGGGAGGCGGGGCCTCACTTGTGTTGAAGGAAGGCGAGGGAGGGACGGGAGGTAATGCACAATACCACATACACTTGTAAGAAAAAAGAGATCCATATTGAATTATTAGATACACTGAAAATTGAGAAACAAATATTCAGAAATTTCAGAAGTATTCAGAATATTCAGAAAATGTTGGAGAAAGGGCAAAACGTTCATTGGGGACGATGGGCGAGTAATCAATAAACAAGTACAGTGAATAGGGAAAATCAGTCTTATTTGGCAAAAGAATCATTGTGTACAGCTGGAATTCAGACAAGCCAAACCTTGAGTAAGTTGGCCACTCGTTTATTCAGCCAAGCCTCTTTACTATACACTTCCTATGCAAGAAGGTAAAAGGTGAGATGCGAGATGCAGTCTCGTGACTTTAAATTGCTAACTATGAAATCAGAAGAGACGGGTTCTGGTCTCAGCTTTGGCTCAGACCAACAAAAATAATTCTATAATTCTAAGAAATATCACTTCTACTCGTAAAGCAAATTTGTAAAAACAATGTGCTTTCTAGTACTGTCCTAATCACATTACCATCCTGTTCTTTGTGGCTGGGCTATTACCACACCTCACTTTGCCGCTCTGTGCCAGCAACCACACTAAATTCAGCACTACATGTTCTTTTGTTGGGTGTTTGCAAAGGAGCATCATGCCCAAATGGCAGCCAGCACTTAATTTTGCCACTCAAATTTCTTCCCCACTGGTATATATAGCAACCATTGGCAAAGTCAATAGGTTGCGTCTAAGCGAAAGCTATTGATTTTGCCAGTATCTTTTAGTCATGCTGTACAGCAGCGTGGAGTGGCATTGTGTGGAGTGACATGGCTTACAGTGATGTGGAGTGGTGTTGTGTGGGGTGCTGTACAGTGGTGTGGAGTGGCTAGGAGTGCCCTAGAGTGGCACAGAGTGGCTAGGAGTGCCAAACAGTGGCGCAGAGTGGCTAGGAGTGCCAAAGAGTGGCGCAGAGTGGCTAAGTGCAAAGTGGAATGGTGTAAAGTGGCATGGTGTAAAGTAGAGTGGTGGGGAGTGGTATAGAACAGACTGGAGTATTGTAGAGCGGGGTGGCAGGGCAGACTTTGGCGCTGGTGGCACCCGGTGGGACAGTCTTTTTTTGGCACCTCCCCTTCTCCTTGAATTTCCTCACTACCACCTTCCAACAGTACCCCTCACCTCTCCATAGCCTCTCTCAGACTTGCATATCATTTTGTTATAACGCTACTCATAGTTCACTCACACTCAGTTTTGTGATCTGCATGGTGCACATTCTTTGCAGCAGGCACATTAATCCTCCATGCTACTTTATGATGGGCCAAAACTGCCACCAGACAAAATTCAGATTTCTCACCAGTAGGAACATTAATCACCAGAGTTATCGTGACATTTTTATTGTTGCTTAAAAACTGCAGGATGCACAAGGAAGTTCACGTGCTTTTAAACCAAAAGCTATGTTTAAACACTGTTCCCCCCCACCCCACCAAAGTCAGTGCCAGGTGCTGCTGCACTGGTTGCACCGCCATAAAGCCAGCCCTGTGGGATGGCGCAGAGTGAAGTGGAGTGGCATGGAGAGGACTGTCTTAAGTGGAGTAGAGTAGAGTGGAGCGGCGTAGAGTGGAGTGGAATAGAGTGGAGTGGCATGGTGCAGAGTGGTGTTCCGTGGAGTAGAGTGGCGTAGAGTAAAGTGGTGTAGAGCGGAATGGAGTAAAGTGGTGTAGAGCGGAATAGAGTAGAGTGGAATAGAGTAGAGTGGCAGAGTGGTGTAGAATGAAGTGGATTAGAGAAATGTGGAGTGGCACAGAGTGGTGTAGAGTGGCATAGAGTGGCGTGGCAGAGTGGCATAGAGTGGAGTGGTGTAGAGAGGAGTGGCATAGAACAGTGCAGGTGCATAGGGTGCAGCAGCGTAGAGTGCAGTGGGGAAGAGTAGTGCATAGTGCAGTGGGGAAGAGTAGTGCAGAGTAGAGTGACGCAGAGTGCAATAGGGAAGAGTAGAGTGGTGCAGAGAAGAGTAGAGTGGCAGGGCAGTGTGGCATAGAGTGGAGTGGCATGGTTTAGAACACAGTGCAGCGGCAGAGTGCAGTAGGGAAGAGTAGAGCTGTGCAGAGAGAAGTAGAGTGCAGTAGTGTAGAGAGGTGCAGAGTAGAGTGCAGTGGGGAAGAGTGCAGTGGGGAAAAGATGAGTAGAGTGGCACAGAGTGCAGCGGCATAGAGTAGTACGGAGAAGAGTGGAGTGGTATAGAGTGGAGTGGTATAGAGTAGAGTGGTATAGAGTGGAGTGGTATAGAGTAGAGTGGTATAGAGTAGAGTGGTATAGAGTAGAGTGCCATTGAGTAGAGTCATGCAGAGTAAACTGCAGTGGTGTAGAGGATAGTGGTGCAGAGTAGATTAGACTGGTGTAGAGTGCAGAGGCATAGAATAGATTGGCGAGTGGCATACTGTGCAGTGGCATGGAGTGCAGTTGTGTTGAGTGCAGTAGCATAGAGTACAGAGTAAGGTGGTGGAAAGGAAACAAGGCAACATGGTAGGGGGCAAGTGAAGGGGAGAAGCTTACATGGACGGGGACATTGGAGATGGACTGAACACACAAGTACTCATTTGGAGTGCTTGAACAAAAACAACAAACTGTTAAGAACAAAACAATCATGAACATTCTGCGCCATCTTGTCTGATGAAAGTTCCTACGTGCACATAAACTACAGTCATTCTGATTGACCACAGCCATTTTGTACTCTGTTGGTCACCTTCATTTCACCCTGTCCTCTCAGCCTTCTGACTCTCTGACCAAACCTGATATGTGTGCTGGGGGCTATAAACTATTTCCACGACAAACATCAACATCACCTGCTGCCTCAAACTCGTCTTTCCTCTCATCCCTGCACAAAGAGGTTACAAATACCAAACAGACTCTTTCACAGCATGGTTTATTGCACTGCACACAGCAAGACTTGTTTTTTGCCAACAATGGGACCTGTTTTTATCAACAGAACGGACTCTTAGATCTGGCCGGTCTCACTCGTTTTTAGACCCTGAAGCAAGGTCCAGCTGCAATTAAATTGTCTGTTTTTGACCCGGGCGGGAGGAGAGTTAATGTTGGGCTTGTGTAACCATGTTGATGAAACAATGTCGGGCTTGTGTGACAACCTGCCCGGGGCGGAGACTCCAAGCTTGTAACCATGATAAATGAAACAAATACATTGTGTAAAACCTGTATAAAAGGAAGAGCCAAAAGCATTGCCAGCAGAACACCTCACTGAGACATCCCGGTGTCTCAGTTGACGCGATCTCCTCATGAGAAATAAACCTTCTTGTCTTCCAGTTTCCAGCGCCTTGCCTCATTATTTTGATAGCGAACCCAAAGTGAATTAGAGGTGGAACCCTGCACCGAGCAGCATTGAGGGTCTTAGAAGACTCGCTGCCTTTCACAAATTGGCGCCCAAGCGTAGGGGCCCATCAGCGACGCACGGGTCTGGTAGAGAGGTCCTAACGACGGAGTGAACAACTAAACGATTGGGGTATACCTGCCTGAGAAGACCCTTGTCTGGCTGCCGATCGACTGAACTTCACCTGTTCCGAACGGACCTCTCTCGAGTGACCTGCGGTCCTGACTGGGACCTTAGAGGAACGCCGCATTGATTGTTGGAGTGAGAGGACAACCAGGCGCTGGAGGGGGAAGACTAAGAACTGTCCATACGGTCCGGGTAAGGTCGTGAAAAAACGACTTAAATTGATTGATTGAATAGTTTGATTGAAATACTAGTATTCCTTTTTTGATATCGAGTTATTTGAGACATTCCCTGCTTGCAAACAACGTAGAATAGGAATATTCTCTCTTTGCAGACAGCGAAGGACAGGTAGTGCAGACTTTTTGTCTAAATTGATTGATTGAGATATTCATTTTGACCGATAAATACGTCATGCCTGTTTTCTCTAGATTGTTTGATTGTAATTGTTTTGGACCAGACCGTTTGTTAGAGGTCAGTCAGCCGGCACCGCCGGAAGGCACCCCTAACAAGGACATGTACGTAAAGTATGGATTAGCCAGCGTAGCTTATAGCAAACTATGGCATAAATACACTAGGAAGGACCGGGTAAATCAGTGGCCACTGACGGGATCTTTCCATCCCGCTAAAATAGAAATGTTAGAATTAGCTCTCCACAAAAAGAAAACTAGACCAGCCATGTTTGACAGTTTTGGCTTATGGCGAAAAGAGGCAGCTCAAAGAAAGAATAGGGACGAAGCTAGACAAGATAAAGAAACGCGAAAATCAGCTTACCAAGCCTGTAAAAGATTAGAAGAAAAACTAAAAGAAAAGGAAATCGATAAAAGGAACAGGAATCAAAAATATCAGGTCAATGCCCTGTTAGAACGCCCTCGACTCTTTACCCCAAGTTACCAGCAAAACAAAGGGTAGATGATGATTTATTGTTAGGTCCCCCAATCATATACATGCCACCCCCTTACGCCCCTACTCATCCCGTAGTACAACGACAGGACCACCAAAGTATAGCTGGAGATGGCACGATCGCCTCAGTCTCCACCGCCTCTGCTCCCACAGAGTCACCCACACCAAATGCCTCATCAAAGGATACAGTAGTAGAGGTAGGATCAAAAGAAAAAGGAGCGCCCAGGGTCCCGCGATTAAGTAAAAATGAGCGAGCAGGCATTGATAAAATAGTTAAATCCCTCATAGATAGGAAGGAGACAGAAGAGTATGTAACTGACATATGCAACTCCTATGTTGAAAACCGCAAACGATACTTTATTGTACGTCTCTGTTACCACACCCTTACTGCATATGAAGAGAAGTACCAAGACGTAGGGCCCGAGCGATTAGTGGCTCTCTACAGGAAGGTAGACATCGGAGATGAAGACGACAACGATGTTGCAGAACTATTTTCATCCACACTAGAAGTATTGCGTCACCTCATAGAACAAGGACAGATAGATAGGGACAGGACAACTAAGGTAGCAGGACCCCCAGTGGAAAAAACAGATAGCATGATGTCAATAAAAAGCTGCCCCTTACTGGGTACCTCCTAGAGGACAAGGGACTAATGACGATATAAACCATCAAGACGCTAGAGGAAGGGTGGTCTACAATTGGGTGTATCAACCATGGGACAGACAGGACATTTTGACGTTCCGTAAATCTCTACCGGATTTACGAAAGAACCCCACCGCCTTTTACACCGAGCTAGGTACCGCTCTGGGATCAACAATAATGACACTTGCCGACATAGACTTGTTCTTCGGGTTATGTTTACCAGCAGATGTGTGGAAACAGATTAGGAAAATAGACCATACCGAACTGCTTGGTCATACCTGGGAACAACTTAACACACTAGATAAACAGCGGAACCCTGGTCAAAAACCGGTTAAAGCAATATTGGACCTCCCTGACAAAATAGTGCAGAAAGTGAAAACGCTGATCCCAGAGAAAAAGATAGACTGGTCCATAGTAACCGCGTGCCGCCAGAAACCACAAGAGGACGTCTCAGAGTATTTCTCCAGATTTGAAACAGTGTTCTCCGATTACAGTGGACAAGACATGTCCACCGCAACCGGACACCACTTATTTGTGCAGAACTATGTCAAAGGACTACTGCCAGATGTATCCCAGAAATTACAAGCCAGCGAAAGTAGTTGGGCAGCATCTAAACCGGCGGCCATTCTCCAAATGGCCCAGTACTATGAGCATCAGAAAAACGAAAATGACAGGGCTACAGAAAGGAAAAAGAAGGACTTGAAGGAAAGGGTAATGATAGCACAACTCCAGGGGGGGCGAATACAGGAAGGGAGCACTATAGGGGAGGATACCAGCAGAATACCCCTAGAGTACAGCCACCTAGTAACAATTCATCGACATCATATGTAGGACGCCAAGACCTAGGACAGGATCAATGTGCATTTTGCAAAGAATATGGACACTGGGAAACCCAATGCCCGGCTTTGTTAGGAGTTGGTAGGGGCAGAGGGGCGAGGGAAATAGCAAGTGGACAGAGAGGAAGAGGACGTGGGAGAGGGTACATGAGTGAAGCAAGCAAGGAAAGGCCAGGAAGAGTGAACACATTTGACCATCCCAAACAGAATCAGTACCAACAGACAGATTATGACAATACGTACGACTTTGCATAGGACAGCCAGGGGCAAGGGAGGGATCCAGTCGAGCTCTATGTTGATCAGCAAGGCCCTTATGTTACCGCTGAGGTCCTGGGCACAAAGTCGCCATTTCTGGTAGACACGGGAGCAACACGTAGTGCACTATCCAAACGACTGATTTCAAGGGCACCCTTGTCAGGCTCACATGTGACCTCAATAGGATTTGACGGTACGCCCTCCACCAACCCTTTGTCCCGACCGATCTTAGCGACTGACACGACAGTTAACATATACACCGACAGCCAATATGCCTTCAGGGTGGTTCACCATTTTGGAATCTTATGGAAAGAAAGAGGGTTCCTGACTTCACACGGTACACCCATCCTGCATGGAGATTTAGTCTCCGCCTTGACGCAAGCAGTCCTCCTCCCCAAGAAGTTAGCAGTGATAAAATGCCAAGCACATAGGAAAGTGACTGATCTCATTGGACAGGGAAATGCACTAGCAGACGTTACTGCCCGAGCCACGGCAGGAGACAGAACTACGCAGATTACTTGCATAAATTGACAAACGAGCTAACAATTATCCACCAACAGGTGCAGCAAGCCTTGCCCGACTATCCAGGGGCCCGGGAGATGAAATAAAGCCAGGCAACCATGTTTGATCTGCAACTTCCAAAGAACGAAGAATCTGGAGCCTAGGTGGACGGGCCCCTGGCAAGTCCTGAGCACCACCCGAACTGCCCTCCGAGTGGAAATAAAATGAAACTGACTGCACGCTCCATTGCAAACGAGTCCCTCCAACCCTGGCAACCTGTGAAGGGGTGGAGGTGCAAGAGGAAGTACTCGCAAAAGACCGACCAGCTCTGAGTTGCTACCCACAAGAAGACACCCTCCAACTGTCTGAATTTCCCGACCCCACGGTGCCATCCAAGGAAGGGTACAACCTAAGATCGACGAAAGGGGGAGCTCCAACAACCAGGCCACTAACTGGGTCAGAGTCTCAGATCGGTAGCACAGCCAAACAACGCTACCAGGAAAAACACCAGACAAAAGTCTGTGGTCCTAACAGTTGGTGAGCTCCTCGAAGATGATGGAAGAGACGGAACACCTGCAAAGCCACCGCAAAGACACCAAGACTTTTGAACTGCACAGTACAAAGACAATTGCACTTGTAACTGCATTTCTCACCTGCCTCCTGCTAATGGTCACACTCTGGATCATTGAAGAGAATGCACCTGCATACAGAACATTGTCACCAACCATGCAACCAATCACAAAGAAAGAACACTACCTGGTATCACTACCGCCACATCTCCGAGAACGACGCAAAGAATTCTGGAATAATTCTTTCAGTACAGATGCTGCACCAGCACAATCTTGCCACCAATGCCATTAACTGTTGGGTCTGTGGGCTGCTACCACATGCCACTGAACATTCCATCCCTTTCATCCCTTCACCCTTTTCTGTTCATGGATCTTGCCTTGCCTGGATGATGCTCCTACAAGAAAGTTACAAAGACAATGCCACTTCCGATGGGACAACCGCTCAGTTCTACAACGAGTTCTGGCTAAACCAAACAGGAAGAACAGCAGCTCCCTTTTGCCCTCACACCTCCAATACGACATTCCCAATGAATGTCCCCTCCAAAGAACGAGTGGAAATACAAGTGTTCAATAATCCTGTCAGAGCCACATTTTCCTACCTGAAGAAAAGAACTGCTGCAACACTGACTGTGGCCCTATCTGTGGTGAACGTCTCAGGCCTTGTATGCATTGAAGGCCGTGGGACTAAGAATGTGGGTCACAGCACTTGTAACATTGTAAGGACTTTGAACACTGCCAACCCCCCAGCGCTTGTTGCATCACCCAATATGTACTTTGTTTGTGGAACCAAAGCCTACACCTGCCTCCCAGGAAACTGGGGGGGGCACGTGCTACATCGCCTTTGTTCTGCCACCAACCTACACAGCCCCCTGCAGAGCATCATCGAGAAAAGCGTTCTAAAGACATTGATCAAACAGACTCTGCCTCATCACAGTTCCTCGACGCAGCCTGATAATTCACCTTCTGTCTATGAAGCAATCGAACATCTCCATAGACTATCTTCAGAAATTCATCAAGGATCAGAGACTTGGCCAATTGGAAGTTGGCTTTGGGGCATCTTGAAGGACTGGGGTTGGAAAATATCAATGTTTCTCTTGGTCCCAGTATTGGCAATATGTGGTTGCTGTTTGGGTGTACACTGTATACCACCTTTGTGTTCTCTTTGCATAAGTGCCTTGCGCCCTAAGAATATGGACACTCAGTTAACAAAAATGAGAGTAATGTATGAACAAGAAAGACAGGACATTATGGAGATCGAAATAGACTAACAAGATGGCTAGTTATGTTCAAAGGGGCGACTGTTAAGAACAAAACAACAATCATGAACATTCTGCGCCATCTTGTCTGATGAAAGTTCCTACGTGCACATAAACTACAGTCATTCTGATTGACCACAGCTATTTTGTACTCTGTTGGTCACCTTCATTTCACCCTGTCCTCTCAGCCTTCTGACTCTCTGACCAAACCTGATATGTGTGCTGGGGGCTATAAACTATTTCCACGACAAACATCAACATCACCTGCTGCCTCAAACTCGTCTTTCCTCTCATCCCTGCACAAACAGGTTACAAATACCAAACAGACTCTTTCACAGCATGGTTTATTGCACTGCACACAGCAAGACTCGTTTTTTGCCAACAATGGGACCTGTTTTTATCAACAGAACGGACTCTTAGATATGGCCGGTCTCACTCGTTTTTAGACCCTGAAGCAAGGTCCAGCTGCAATTAAATTGTCTGTTTTTGACCTGGGCGGGAGGAGAGTTAATGTTGGGCTTGTGTAACCATGTTGATGAAACAATGTCGGGCTTGTGTGACAACCTGCCCGGGGCGGAGACTCCAAGCTTGTAACCATGATAAATGAAACAAATACATTGTGTAAAACCTGTATAAAAGGAAGAGCCAAAAGCATTGCCAGCAGAACACCTCACTGAGACATCCCGGTGTCTCAGTTGACGCGATCTCCTCATGAGAAATAAACCTTCTTCTTGTCTTCCAGTTTCCAGCGCCTTGCCTCATTATTTTGATAGCGAACCCAAAGTGAATTAGTGGTGGAACCCTGCACCGGGGCAGCATTGAGGGTCTTAGAAGACTCGCTGCCTTTCACAAAACAAGCATTGGCATAGCCAATAGGTCTCGCCTTTGGGGCCTTATAAGTGTTTAGGTAGAGCTATTGACTTTGCCAATGTGTTTAAGCTGTGCTGTAGAGAAGTGTGGCTGCTGTGCGGCATGCTGAAAAGTTGTAATAAAAAAGTGCCAGAAGCATTTTTGTTACCTTATATGTGACCAAGAAGGCCAAGAGTCTGTGAGAGAGTGTCTGTGAGAGAGTGTCTGTGAGAGAGTGTCTGTGAGAGAGTGTCTGTGAGAGAGTGTCTGTGAGAGAGTGTCTGTGAGAGAGTGTCTGTGAGAGAGTGAGTCTGTGAGAGAGTGAGTCTGTGAGAGAGTGAGTCTGTGAGAGAGTGAGTCTGTGAGAGAGTGAGTCTGTGAGAGAGTGAGTCTGTGAGAGAGTGAGTCTGTGAGAGAGTGAGTCTGTGAGAGAGTGAGTCTGTGAGAGAGTGAGTCTGTGAGAGAGTGAGTCTGCGAGAGAGTGAGTCTGCGAGAGAGAGTCTGCGAGAGAGAGTCTGCGAGAGAGAGTCTGTGAGAGAGAGTCTGTGAGAGTCTGTGAGAGAGAGTCTGTGAGAGAGAGAGTCTGTGAGAGAGAGAGTCTGTGAGAGAGAGTCTGTGAGAGCGAGTCTGTGAGAGAGAGTCTGTGAGAGAGAGTCTGTGAGAGAGAGTCTGTGAGAGAGAGTCTGTGAGAGAGAGTCTGTGAGAGAGAGAGTCTGTGAGAGAGAGAGTCTGTGAGAGAGAGTGTCTGTGAGAGAGAGTGTCTGTGAGAGAGAGTGTCTGTGAGAGAGAGTGTCTGTGAGAGAGAGTGTCTGTGAGAGAGTGTCTGTGAGAGAGAGTGTCTGTGAGAGAGAGTGTCTGTGAGAGAGAGTGTCTGTGAGAGAGAGTGTCTGTGAGAGAGAGTGTCTGTGAGAGAGTGTCTGTGAGAGAGTGTCTGTGAGAGAGTGTCTGTGAGAGAGTGTCTGTGAGAGAGTGTCTGTGAGAGAGTGTCTGTGAGAGAGTGTCTGTGAGAGAGTGTCTGTGAGAGAGTGTCTGTGAGAGAGTGTCTGTGAGAGAGTGTCTATTAAGAGAGTGTCTATTAAGAGAGTGTCTATTAAGAGAGTGTCTATTAAGAGAGTGTCTATTAAGAGAGTGTCTGTGTGTCTGTGAGAGAGTCTCTGAGAGTCTGTGAGAGTGTGAGTCTGTGAGAGTGTGAGAGAGTGTCTGTGAGAGAGGGTCTGTGAGTCCAGCTCTACCAGTAAAACAGAAGCACGAGACGGTGTGCAGTCAGCTGAGTTTTCTCCATCTTATAGTCCACTATTGTTTTCGTATCCATCTGTTGAAAATGTCATAATTTGGTTTATAAGGCTGGCTAGTTTTTCAATATTGCATAGCCTAATATAAACGCTGAAAGGAAAAATAAACAGTTTCGACTAAGCGTCATTTGGCAAACACAGCATCATGTGTTTCTTAAAATAAAGCAGTCTAGCCGCTTTCAGTCACTAATTTACATTTAAACAATGTCCTTAAAAAGAACACGATTATTGGAATGTTATGTATTTTACACAGCGCTTTGTATCTTGCATCTGTCACTGTGAGCTTCACAAAACTGTAGATTGTGGGTCACTGTCATCCAATATACTCCTTTTATAGTCCTTGAAATTATTTTGCATTTTAACTGGTGATAAAACGCCGATGTTTGCTGCAAGATCTTATACCGCTCGCCAGAAACAGCGCCTTAAAAGCAGGCACTGAGTCACGGCGCTGTGAATCTTTCTGCCAACAGTTTTACTATGTGTCATTTTGTTTCTAGAGAGAGTTTGTCGCTGTTCTCCAACTACATATAATGTAGTCAGCTCCTGTCTGTATTCTGACGAGACACTCTATGAAAATTAGGAGTTCCTTAGCCATGAGGCAACTGACAGAAAGCACAAGTTACTAACTTGTGTAACGATATATCTGTAAGAGACAGTAGTTAGTGATAGATTCCTTACCTTAGAATATCCCCAGGCGTCAGGCTGGATCCGGAAAGTTTTGCGTAGCAGTACCCTTGCGCGTCGGTAGGCGGCGCCGTGCGGCTCCGCGTCCGTCGTCGGCGTCGTGATCGCCGGGATGACGTCGCGGGCAGTACTTAGGCGCCGCCCCTGCGCGCTGACGTCAGTTCTGTACACGACTTTCCGCGCCAGGAACGCAGAGCCATGCAAGAAGCTGACACAGGTGTCTGAAAAATACTAGGGCCCTGAAAGGGATGTCCTTAACCCTAGAAATCAGTTCGCAGAACGGGGAGGATGGGTGGGCGGTAGGAATCTATCACTAACTACTGTCTCTTACAGATATATCGTTACACAAGTTAGTAACTTGTGCATCTGAAAGAGACACGTTAGTGATAGATTCCTTACCTTAGAATAGATACCCCAGCAATACCAACCCCGGTGGTGGGTCTGCGAACAAAGATCAGACAAGGAAGTCCTGGAGGACAGAACGGCCAAAGAAGCCGTCCCTCCGGACCTGACTGTCAAGGCAGTAATGCTTTGTAAACGTGTGCAGCGAGGCCCACGTAGCTGCCTGACAGATAACCGGCAGCGGAACACCGCGGCCCAAGGCCGTGGTAGCAGCCGTTGCCCTGGTGGAATGGGCACGCAGCCCAACAGGAGGCTCCTTCTTAGCCAAAGAATAGCAGGTCTTGATGCACAAGGTAACCCAGCGGGAGATGGTCCTCTTGTGCACCGCCCGACCTTTTTGGCGCCCACGTAGCCAACAAAGAGCTGGTCATCCACCCGGAAGTGGTTTGTGCGGTCAATA